>JAYKAV010000361.1:89098-107960 GCA_035582835.1 Phoebastria nigripes | reverse complement strand
TGACGGGGCGGGACCTCAGCGCCGGGCGGGGCCACGATGTCGCTGAAGCGCGGGCCGGGGCAGGGGCAACAGGAGGCAGGTAAGGCGGTCAGTCCTCCGTAGCGCTGAGCGGGCACTCCGGTGGGGCGTCCCCGCCGCCTCTCCGCCGGCTGCGGTCCGGCCTGGCCTGGCTTCGAGGCCCTGTGGAGGGCGGGGAGGTGCGGGCTAATGGCTTTCCTGAGGAGCCTCGCCGTTAACGTCTGACGGTGACGGTTGAGGTGTCCCGCGTGCCTCGCGGCCGGCTGTCTGGCAGAGGTGAGGGAGAGCCGGGCCGGTGAGGGGAGGGCGCGGGGCCTGCCCGTGCTGCGGCGTTAAATTGAGTTATCGAGAAAATCAGACCGCACGGTGTTCGCTTTCTTTCAGCCCTCCAAACTGGCAGCATTTAAAGCAACTTTAACGCTTGTTGCTGAGTATTAAAGCGCATTTGGCAACCCCTGTGCAGCACGTCATGCTACTCTTGCTACGGGGCAGACACTTAAGATTGCCCTGTGTCAACTCAAAAATTGCCTTCACTCAGGCGCTGGTAAGTGGCAGTCATTGTGGCAATCATCATAACTATATTTGTAGCATCTCCTAAAGCCTACATACAGGCATAGCTTTGCCATATTTACATGTTTATTCACATTAACAGTCCTGATATCAAACATTACACATTTTTTAGAATTAAGGATACCCATTAACACAGGTAAAATGGGAATGCATGTATAGACACAGCCTAGGGTGGGATCATGGAAAAATTACTGAAGTTGTTTACAGCAGGTAAGACTGCTACACCTAAGCAAAGGCAGCACATCTAGACAAACTCACCCAACAGCATGCAGCCATCTGCATGGTTGAGAGCTAAACACATATTGGGACCACCTCACAGTGAATTTCACACRAGTGTTGGCAAGTGTGCCCATGCCATGATTTCAGTGAGGCAAATATCTCATTCACTGTAAGGACTTTCAGATCTGGATGATACTACATTTTCAATGTATGTTTGAGTAATGAATATGAATTTCTCTGAAAAGTATAAAACCACTTTATTTGCCTTTGAATAAAATAAAGATTAGCCAAATAAAAATCTTTATTTTAGACATAATGACATATTAGGCCAAATTCTGTAGTTTTCAGATCTCAGCAAATTTCTTCAATGCAGTGGAAAAAGGACGGGAGTAGAGTTACAAACTATAGAGAAGTAGAAATTTTCCCATACCAAAAGGAGAAACTGCCAGGTTACAATGCATATTTTCAACAGAGCTCTTATAAAATCTAAAGAAAATCTAATATATTTTTCCTTATGATTTAATATCATTCTATACAGTACAATGTAATTAATTCATTGCAATGAACAATGACTTCAAATAGATTTGGGATTGGCATAGAAAATACCATTTACTTTTATCGCAGTTGCTGATAGTTTGTTGGCACCTTTTGGGACCGCGGAAGAATGGACTGACTTTACCCACTCGTGCATTATGAACGATCACTGCCTGCAGAGCAATGCTGCAGTGGGAAATGTATACCTGTCTTCAGGAGGTACTCTTCAGTACTTTTCTTTAGAATAGTTTGAGTATGTCAGTCTCCCTTTTCTTCATCAGCACCAAAAAAACCCATGCCATGAAAACTTTATTTCATTTGACAGGACCTTTCTTCTAAGTAAGCAAAAGAGGACAAAAACCAGACAAATAAAACAGTAATTTACTTGATGTGGAACTCTCCAGCAGCTCATAAGGAAGAGAGATTCTCTCTTTTGTTTGGAAAACATTTGTTCAGTGCCTACTTGCCTAGTTAACGTCCTCTCACCCAGCTTCCTATTTCATAGAATCATAGAATCATTAAGGTTGGAAAAGACCTCTAAGATCATCGAGTCCAACCGTCAACCCAACACCACCATGCCCACTAAACCATGTCCCTAAGTGCCTCATCTACACGTCTTTTAAATACYTCCAGGGATGGTGACTCCACCACTTCCCTGGGCAGCCTGTTCCAATGCTTAACCACTCTTTCAGTAAAGAAATTTTTCCTAATGTCCAATCTAAACCTCCCCTGGCGCAACTTGAGGCCATTTCCTCTCGTCCTATCGCTAGTTGCTTCGCAGAAGAGACCAACACCCACCTTGCTGCAACCTCCTTTCAGGTAGTTGTAGAGCGCAATAAGGTCTCCCCTCAGCCTCCTCTTCTCCAGACTAAACAGTCCCAGTTCCCTCAGCCGCTCCTTGTTCTCCAAACCCTTCACCAGCTTCATTGCCCTTCTCTGAACACGCTCCAGCAACTCAATGTCCTTCAACCTTTCAACCTTTTATCTGGGCACTGCAAAGAAAAAGAGGCTACTTCTGCACAGCCTCTGTTAAGAGTTGAATTCATTTTGGAATCCTTGCAACATTGTGTGTTCTCAGGTGGAAGAAAGGGGTCTATAGAAAGCTAGCTAATGCTTTGAGCAATTTCCTTCATTAACAAATTGGTCTGATGAATGAGTATGTGGTATTGAGAAAGTGTGGATCACATGCATGTTCATTTCCAAATGTTGTAGACTTGGGCTTTTAGACAGATTTAAGTTTATTTGCGGATGAATATTGGAACCAACTTGGCAGCTGCAACATTTTAAATTAAYGTCGATGATGTGAATATGCACAATTATTCATTTATAAATTTCTGAAACAAATCTGTGAAACGTGTGATAAAAGTTTTATTGAAAATGGCTCCAAAAGGGGAATAACACATGTGGAAATTAATTGTACTGCATTTACATAAATTACTGAGAAGGGATTAGAGTACACAACACCATTTCAGGAAAAAAAAAAATCATAATCAGGATTATGTTTTCTTAACCAAATTTTCTTTAAAAAGAGATGAAAGCTGATAATAAGTAATTTCTTTCAGCTACCTGAGTATTTTACTTGAGGAAGTATGTCCAGCAGTAACTCCGGCAGTCCTTAAAGGTTGCTCACACTCACTTGAAACTTTAAACAAATTACAACCATTGTCATCAACCACTGAAGGGATGTAACATGGCATCTGATATTTTGTCGGGGACTGAAAAGCGTGTACATAAATGACACAGAAATGTAAACATAAATAGATTCTGCAAAACTGAAAAACAGTAACACACAGACATGGTCTGCATGTGAAATTGTAAAGACTAGTAATGTGGTATTTTACAGTCTTTTTTTTTTTTTTTTTTGCTTCACACACTTGGAAGGTCTGTGTTGTGCATTTGTGTCCTGCAAGCTTAGTCTTAGCATGCCCTGTATCAAGAGATACAGAGCATGTCCTGTCAAGAGAGGTAATGATTCAGCACCAAACTTTTAGAAGGTTTATCAGAAAGACGCAGTAAAACAGATGGATTGTGAAGTACCTTGTGAGAAGATGGGCTGCTGACAGCACTAACCCTAATTCTTTAGGTATACAAGACAATATATTGATGTGATGTTCATACAAATACTTTTTTAAAAAAATAAAGTCTTTTCAATTTTTCACCGTGTTCTTAACATTACTTGAACTTGCAATTTAAAAATGTATTAATGTACTAATATGTAATTAGTATTATGTATATAAAGTATTAATGTATTAGTAATTGATTTACAAACTCACTMATGATAAAAGCATACAATAAAATATCATACATGGATGCAAAGAGTCAGAAACCTAGACGATGTAAAGCAGCATAACTCAAGTGGAAGCAGTAGAGTTGTGTTGATGTAAATAACCTCAAGACATCGACCATCAGTTTAAGGTGGTTATGGCATAAGATGGAAATTTGAAACACCACTCTGTTGCCTTGGTTGCTGTAATGAGACAGCTGTTGTCACTAATTTCTCAATAATGCATTAATTTGGAACTGCTAAACAGATGTAGTGATCACTGTGCTGATAACTAACTGAAGGTGTCTTATTTAACAAAAACTAGGCCTGTGTTGGCTGCCGCGTGTATTGAACAAATGGTAAGAATCATGTTTTGACTATTGCTGTGATGTTTCTTACGCACATTAGGTGATGTGCATGTGAGAGCTAGTAGGTGATAGCTACTGTAGGTCACTGGAAGCTGTTAATTAAAACACAAATACCAGTTTTTCATCCTTTCAGTGTCCTTTTTTATTATTTTCTTTAGGTTAACAAATTCTCTACTAGCAATCCAGGGAACTCAGTAGTTCGGAGTTTTTCTAAAGGGTTCACAAGCACCAACATTTATTTCTAAATAATTGTTCTAGCAATGTAAAATAAGCATGTATGCCTTTATTGCGACACAAAATATTTACTGTCACCCCACTCAAAGATGAGTATGATTGTTAATCAGAAAGAATGTAATACTAAGATAAAATTAGTCTAATAATACAAGAAAAGAAACACCACCTCTCTCAATTTTCCTAACCAAAGGACAAGAATTCACCATTTTCTACAGTGATGTGGCAGCTATAAAAATCTGAAATATTTATTTTTGGTATACAAACATTTTGTAGGAAATCAGTTTTCTGGTGACAGAATATAATTTGTGACTAGATCCTCTTTCTTGCTTGTGATTACAAAATTTTTTTACTCCAGATTAATATGTGCCGCTTTAGCTGAGAATGTAAAAGTTGTGTAAATGTGACCTTTTTGTATTTAGTAGATAACTGTGGATTACAGACATGTACTATGAAATATTTTCAGGTGAATTAAATGCATTATAAAAAATATGCCTAGGATAAAAAAAAACAGAATTCCTGTTAATTAAGAGGTATTTTATTCCAAAATTCTAAATATCAGAATCAACTCAATACTTACATTTTTCAGTTTATCCAATCATAATATTTTGAAATTGTATACATATATAGAAAAATACAACCTAATAAGATCAATCAAATTTTAATTAGGATGAAAAGAATGAGTTGAAGAGAAAACCATAGCTTAATAGCTATATATTTCATATCAGTACAAAATTACTGTGCCACAATACCCACACTTTTTTTGCAAGATTTATAATTTAATAAAAATAAGGTGACTTCAAATGTATATTGCTCTCCTTAAATGTACCAAAGACCTTTGAAACAAGTTCATAGTTACTGAAAATATTTCCATTTATGTTACAAGTATTTACTACATGACTAAGAAACCCAAAATGCAGCGCTCTTGTTAGTATGTTAATTTTCTGCTTGTGCAAACAATGCTCTACTGATTTAATGCACGAGCTAAAACAAAAAAGGCAAAAAAAAAAATCTATTACGAAGAAATAAAATGTTACATTTTCAACATATTTGTATCATAGCAAATACAGGTTTCCTTCATGGACTAGAAAGGGCCACCTAAACCTGTAAAAGTTTTTTGAAGATTCAAATGTTACATTAAATTTTCATTTACTTTGCAAAAGCCAAGGGTCAAGTTATTCAACCTTAATGCAGCACATTTGGAGAAGGTCACTGCATGAAAGGTTAGATTTCCTGTGTTACATAAAAATTCTACACACTGGAAAAAAATAGACTGGAATACTAAATACCATAATCACATAAAACAGTAGTAGCACTACAGACTCAAACCCATTACTGTATAGTCTTCTAGTCAAATTTTCCACAGTGGACTTAAAGAATATTGTACCAATTCTCAGTAACTCAAGAGTTAGTAATGGATATGCTTTAGAATATACATCATGTTTCACCCAATGTGGGTGATCAAAAACTTTCTATACCATTCATTTATCACCTCAATTTAACACACTGGTTTTGTTAATGTCCTTAAAAGTATTGACCACTGCAAGTCAACAAATGCTACATCCCTTCTTAGGCAAACAAAAATAAACAGACAACTTGGCAGTGAACTAGATCGGATCATGTTATATTGCACTTGGGAATTAGAATCTAGAGATTCAGTACCAAAGAGTTCAGATCCCACTCAAGTCAATGAGAGTTAGAGCTCAGCATATAATCATGATGCAAACTGTGGGATTTGTTTGTGATAGGAGGCCACTGCCAACAGAGAACTAATGGCTTCTTCCCATCTCAGAAACAGACAAACAAAATCATCTCTTTGCTGTAAGGCTCATCTGTGGTCTGCCACCACCTTTTTATTTTTTTGGATTTCCATTTTCCTTTTATAAAATCCCTTTTTTTTTTTTTTTTTTTTTTTTTTTTTTGCATTTTTAAACTCTGATGTCCTTGCTCTGATCTGATCCTTTCATTCTTAAATTATTGCAGAGCAGTAAATTTTAGTAATAACAATACAAAGAACAGTTTTTTTTTTTTTTTTTTGTCATTGACAGCCACCAGCATTGAACACAAAGGGTCACATTCAAAGCCAGTTGCAATGAATGTCAAGTTTTCTGTGACTCCATTAGACTATGGAATAGGTCTTAGCCTGGACCGAAGACAAGATTTTCACCAGGGTAATGCTGCTCTGTGACCATTTGTGAGGGTGTAGGAAAAAATACGGCAGGGCCTATGCCAGGGTAACCAACAGCAAACCTGAATGGGGGGGGGGGGGAATCTAAGTGCAACATGAATCCTTCAAATCACCAAGAACATGCTGATTATAGCTGAAATATTTTCAAAATACCCGTGAGAGTTTACCTTAAAGACTATTTAAGCATGGACACAAGTTTAGAAACAACTAAATATTAAAAATCTTTGCTTGGAATGAATGTTTTATAAAGAAAGAGCATATATAATAAACTTTCTTAAAGTTTCCACAAGCATTATGTGAATCAAAGATCAACATGTAAATCAAAATTTAAAACAGAAAAATGGGACAAATAAAATTATAAACTTGCTACTGATATCTGCGAACATTTCTTCAAAGACTTCAACTTACGTTGATAAATGTATCCCATATTTGACTTCGCAGTCATGCTTAAACAAAAGCTATCTCCACAATTTGGTAGAAAGAAATGTAAACCTATAAATTAGGTTCCTTGCTTTACGTTTTCTAAATATTGTCAAATATAGTAATAGATAATACGCATTTTGTAATATAAATCACTTTTTAATATTGATCTTGAGATGCTGCAATAATTGTAAACTGGAGTACTTACAGAGTTTCATATTTCATTATAAAAGATACAGCTCTTTTAAAATGTTTTCATTGTCTAAATAATTACATAGCTGTTGATTTTATATTCATAAAGAACATGCTTCTGAAACATAACTCTCAAAAGAGGACTAATTCTCTGTTACTGTACTTGTATTTTTTTCATGCTTGCAGTATGCATCTTATGCACATCAAAATTTTGACGCAAAGGCATTAATTTCATTCCAAAATACATTTTTTAAAGTTTCTTTAAAAGTTTTAACATCATTCTACAATATTTGCTGTAAGAATACATCAATGCCTGTAAGTCAGTATGAAATTTATACTGACACAAGTACATATATAGTCTGTAACCTTATTGCTGAATCTAGAATGTGATATCAAATGTTGCCTGCACCCCCATTCAGGAAAACATCCTGTTCAGAATCTTCCTGAAACACAAATGTTACTCTAAACTGAATTTGGGGTGTTATATCTATGTTCACTAAGTAACCTGTATACTCCGTTTACATATGCTACTGGGTTTTTTTTTAACCAAACTGGAAATTAGTGGACATGGGAGAAGCAACTATTTGCTTTTAGTCTCCAGTAGAATGCAAGAAAACAAAAATCACTTAAATAAGTCTTACTTTATGTAACTTCAATAAATGGAAGAAACTTTCCATAGCTACAGTAGTTGTACCAATAAAATGTACCTTTTTATCCTGAAAATCAGCAAAATGAGAGTTTCCAGTTGCCACAGTAAAATTAAGATGCAGTTAGCACTGACATTAACAATGCTACGGTATCCCTTCCATATGAACTGAAGAGACCTTGATCGTGCTTTTTTTTTTTTATTTTCATCTCCTTATAATGCCTAGACATGCAAGTAGTCTAATAAATTTCAAGTCAACACAGTGTGTACATGTAATGAAAGCACACATGTAAGAATTAGAGCTATAATCTGTCTGACAGTCTCTTAAACCTCTTAACCTACTAAGATTAAGACTGGGTAAAAACAATCTCCTTGCATATAGATAATCAGCTGACGAAGTGTGTGAACTAGAAGCCTGTGTAAGTAACTGAAATTGTGTTTTATAAAAGCCACATTTAGAGGCCAGGATCAAAGCCTGACTCCTGATTCTCTACTGTATTACCAGGAACAATACTAGAAGTAAAGACAAAGATAAAACGTTGGCCACACTGAAGACCATGAAAATTCAGTGAAAGCAGAATTATGCCCTATACGCTCTCATATAAACTAATTATATCTAAACAAATTGTCTAAAACAAAAAACATGTAAATGGATAAATACGCAAGCCTATATCCGATACACATACTGGCCCCCACACACTTTGTGCTGTCTCTCTCAATGACTCAAATGCCATCACGGTTCAGTGAGTAAGAATGGACTTAACAACGAAAGCCATTTGGGGGTTTTAAATCTCAGAAAGGATGCAGAAATGAGAGTTGAATCAAACTGTTCATTTCAGATAATTCTGGGTTTACTGGGCATTGCCATATTTATGGGGGAGATGCAGCTTTGAACAAAAACCCCAAAATACAAAACCAAACCAAACCAGAGTTTTTGTCCTTTTAAGAGCTTGTCTACATAGAAATCTCACTGGTATAATTACAGTAGAAGTCTTCCTTTCTGTATGTGGCTGCATACAGGGAGTTTATAATGTAATTTATTCCCTTTTTTGGAATAGAGACTAAACACATCTCATATAAGGCACTTTTGTAATAGTTTAAGTATGTCCACTCTAAGATTTGTGCAACACAGCTACACATGGTTGCAAGCCAAACAACCTCCTAATTTGCAGTTACATGTCTACTGAAATGCATATAGACAATGTTCTTGTGTTCTCTCTAAGCGTAAGAAGCTTCATTTTACCACACCAATGCTGACAGAAATAAGCTAAGAATGATGTAAACCCGTGGCTTTGAACCACTGAACTTTTGGTATGTTTAAAAAACAACAGTGGAAAAAAAATATTTAGTGTCTTTTCTGGTAATGAAATGTATTGAACATAATGAAATGTCTTGTGCAATGAAATGTCTTTTGTGCARTGAAACATACAATGAATGAAACAAGCCAAATCAGCCTTCTCTTTTAAAACCCTTTCGCATGGCCAGCTATACTCTGCTTCATTTGACAAGTTCAGTGTTCTCTCAGGACAGGTGGCAAGGCAGATTTAAGTGTGGCTAAAGTACTGATGTAATCTAGATACATTTGTCTGGCAAATAGTCTTGTTTAAACAGTCCCTATATTACTCCATCCTGCACTTGGTCATGGTCAATCACAGAATGTGAGAATTAACAACAGCTTCCTTACAGTGCATCAGGTAACCTGTCACAAAGTATTCCCTCCATTGTTTTGCCAGAAACTGAAATTCAACCCAAGTAATATACAGACTTAACCTCAAACCCTGTGGAGGTTTGACTTGTGAACATAAAGGGTTTTCTCATCAGACGTGTCTGTTGGCAGCCACAGTCCAACATCCTGTCCCTGCCAGTACCTGAATAGATCCATGCTGCCAAGAATTCTGTGGATCCTGCTCCATGGAAATACACAGCAGTCTTTGGATCTTGCCCTGAATCTTTTCACTAGGTGCCATAGAAAGTACATATCCCCAGCTTTCTACTGCTCACTTCGGTTTCTGTAGGCTCAATCCCTACAGTAAGAGACCTAGAACCTGGAGAACAATATTTGTAAAGTCTAGAGGGAAACCACAAGACAGATAACTGAGCACAAAGGGCAACAGGCATGTAGAATAGGTATCAGATGTGAATGATTCCACTGAATAATCTCTTTCATATTTTTTAAGCAGGAAGAAAGTCAGCAGAGTTAATGGATCAAAGAATATTCTTCAGTTTTGTGAAACAAGCTATGTTCATGTTTTTGTGCAACTAGCTTTCAAGAGCTAGGAAATGAAATGTAGTGTACAAAAATCCATCTAAACTAAACATGTAATCCAGCAAGTATCTATGAAAGCTGTTGGCTTCAAAAGCAAACGCAGAATCTGTGTAGCAATTCATGTAAAGTTGGTCCGTGAATCAAAAAAGATATCTCCTACATCCCAATAAGCAAAATCATAGCACTACATATTACTTAATTTTTTTCACACGCAAATCAGTGCAGATGTGTTAGTCACATGTATGAACATAATTAATACACAAAGGAGGATTTAAATATATTGCTCTTATTTTGTATGTGCTGATACCTTCTGAGACTAGCAGCTTTGCAGAGTGTTTTTTCCTTAAGGGCGAAACCAATATTCGTAACCAAAATGTAGGCATTTTAAAATTTCAAAATGTCTTACAGATAAAACTCTGCTTAAGCTTCTGATGTTCCTTCCCCATTCTCATGCGGTTGCAGTTGTTCTCTTTCTTGTTCTTCCTGAGGTGGTCTCACACGTTTGAAAAAGCCCATCTGTGATTCAGAGAACAATAAAGAAATTGCATTGTGATTTTCAAAACATACACACATCCTTTCTCTTTCTCTTTCCTTCTTGATCAGATCTTCTGTCCTGGTTTCGGCTGGGATAGAGTTAACTTTCTTTCTGGTGGCTGGGGGGTGCTGTGTTTTGGGCATGGTATGAAAGGACCTTCATGGCCCCTTGATGTTTTGGTTGTTGCTGGGTGGTGCTTGCACCAGGGACTTTTCAGCCTCCCATGCCCTGCCAGGTGCATGGGAAGCTGGGGGCGGGGGAGCATAGTCAGGGCGGTTGAGCCAGCTGGGCAATGGGGTATTCCATACCATGTGACGTCATGCTCAGTATAAAAACTAAGGTGGGGGGTGGCTCTCATGTCGGCCTGGGCGTCAGTCGGCGAGCAGTTGCATTGTACATCATCTTAATTGATTATTTGATTTTTTTTTTCCCCTCCTACTCTTCTTCCTTATTTTTGACCTCCAAAGCCAATAAGTATCAGCTGAAAAATTAAACTGAGTAATTCAGCACAATCACAGACATCCTCTTTTATTCAACTTCCTGACAAAGCTGAAAAATTTTTACAGTTATCCAAAAACTTAACTGATTCAGATGATTAGGGGACCAAGGTATTTCTGCAAGCTGCTGGTACTATTTGAAGTAATGTATCACTAGTAGGGAAAAGAAAACAACACAAAAAACCCAAATACAGTACTTACCCTGTACATAACAAACACTAGGACAGCCAAGAGCAATAATCCTGCTAGGACAGCCAAAATTATAACCCACACTGGCACAGGCATAGGCTGTGGTTGAATGCCCCATGTAATATTTGTAGTTACCTAATAGAAAAACACAATAAATCACACTTTGTACAGCAGTGACATGCTGAGTTCATTCATGCAGTTTAAGTCTCGTATATCTTTATTCTGTAGTGTTTAAAATAATCTTAATCCAGCATAAATTACTTTTTCTCTCCAATGTGAGTAAACAGCTATAGATTAATAGTGACATAAAGGCTTCACTGACCCAAATTTAATAGGATTTTAAAATTAAATAAAAACAGGGGTTTGGTGGGGTTTTTTTTTTGTTTGGTTTTGGGTTTTTTGCCATCAGTGATACCATGGCAACATGTATGCTGTAATGCTTGATGATTTTCAGTAAAACTGTAGAAATCTGGAAATATTTGGGAATTAGAAAAAAATAATTCAGGGCTTTTCCTTTTTTTCTTAAAAGGCAGTATTCCTTGAAACAAAAATCAACTCCACAAGGCTTAAGAGAGAAAAAAGTTAATAATAGGCATTAGAAACCATATTTAAAAATATATCAACCACAGTCCTTTTCAACCCCTTTCTTAAAATCTTTTATGCTACAGCGCCTACCAAAAACTTTTAGTTTGGCAGCCCAAATAAATGGCCTATATATTCCTTTCTGTTTGCACCCTGTCTCCTTTCTCTTTGAAACTCTCTAGGGCACAGATGGTCTTTTTGTTCCACATTCACATAGTACTTCATATAATATAATAAAGGTCCATTATTCAACCTCTAAGTGCTACAGTAGAAGACAATTTTCAAGTAATATATTTTTCTAACAACAATGGCATTAACAAGAACATTAGGACTGTTCACCATCATTTTTTTCATTTTCAGTTAAGTCTTTAAAGCTACAAATAATGTTAACTCTAGTTTTAGGACAAAAATTTTTGTTTTACCCTCAATTGTATGTGCATAACTGAAATTCACATGTGAATCAAATATTTGATAAAATTACAGTTATACCAAGCCACAAAAAAGCTACTCAACAGTCATTGTTTTTGTATTAATTTCGAAGTAATTATGTACGGTAACTCAAGCTAGATGTAAATTACTTACTACTGTAGAATTGTGGATATCTTCAAAGGAAAGGTTCTTATAAGGGAACTCTATAACATTGAAAGAAGCAGATGATTTGAGAGAATAGGAGTGATTCTGATTTTCTTTCTGTGTAAGAAAAAACAAAATCAGTATTGTGTGTGGATACAAAAATCACTTTTTTTGTTTCAGAAGCTGGGACAGAATATTCACAGTCACTCACATTCATGAAAGTTTGGGTCCAAAGGCGTGATTTTAAATACAATATTGCACTCTTTCCCCTTTCCAGGTGGCCAACTTGACAGACTATCTTTAAACAATCAGCAGTTCCACAGCCCTGCATATAAAAATAGGAAGGATATTCACAATATGAAAATATTTGAAAAGTCATTAATGGCATTACTTTACTCATATACATACTTTATTGTCCTTTTTTCCTGGCAAAACACCATAAACTATTCAAATATATTAAATAACCCCCAATACTGAATAATTACTTATCGTGTCCCATAAGTTTGCACTCAGAAAAATACTATGTGAGCCACTTGGATCCCAAAGGTGAAACAGCTGGCAGTAGCTTTAAGGTATGTACTTTATCTACATACATAGGAAAAAAAAATGTCAGAGGGTGGGGRGGCGGTTTCTGGTCAATTCACATTACCATCCTCCACATGTTTTTTGATAGGAAAACTCATGGCAATTAAGTGCACTTGGTGCCAACAAAATACACTTTGTTGCATTCAGTGGAAGTCTTCAAACTTGACTGACTGACCTAATCTATAAGCCATACTTAGGACTACAGAGGTTCAAGTGGCCTTTCTCAACCACATTTCCATTAAAAAACTATCAGATAATATTGATGCTAAACCATCAGTATTTCAAGAAGAAAGCAGAGCAAAACAAGGCTTCATTTTATAATTGTGATTTTAGCTGTACTATAGATAAAAGCACCGTACAGTGTAGGTACATCTGCCAGTGTAAGTACAACTCAGTGAAATTATTATGAATACTGGGTATTAGTCTCTGGGGTGAAATCCTGCTAAGTCATTGGGAAGATCTGGCAAAAAACAAGCCCTTTAAAAAACACCCAAAAACTTCAGGACCATATTTATAGATACTGAAGAATATTTGTAGCTTATATCTAAGAAAATAAAGTAATTTTTCTCACCATAAAATAAGAAATTAATTCCTATTTTTACTTTCTTTGCCTAGCCCTTTTTTTGTCCTCTCCAAAGCCCAAACATTACATTTCTGGAATCAGGGTTGTATTGCCTTAGTCCCATTGGTCCACCCTAAACTCCCAAACATTTCTCTGAGCTGCCTGCCTGTCCTGCCTTGCCCAAAGCAGGGGTAGGTTCATTTCTACAAGCACACTTACAAAGACAGTGATACAATAATATATTTACTTCATATTACAGATTACTTCCAATCTTGTTTAGAAAGGACAAGTTCTCCACATGGCTGACTGCAGAATGTCCACTGATCAGCTAGGAAACACGTGTTGTGAAATCAACTGTAATTTGTAGCAAAGATGACTGTAGCACTCCCCTGCTTCCTCTCAGTTATCCTATTTTACCAGCCTTCCTCCTATGAAGTACTGATTTTCAAATTCAGAGTAGCACAATATAGAAGACTGACAGTGAATAAAGTGCCCAAATTGACCTTTGTTTTTAAGGACTTAAAACGTAACAGCACAAAACTGTAGGCATATGCCTCATTGGCTGACTACCCTGGGGAAAACTGATGCACATTGGAAAAACAAAACAAAACAAACCCGAAAAACCCCCGACAACAACAAAAAAAACCGCTCCAGAGCGTTATGACTTTTTTGTCTGTTAACCGTTTAAATACAGAACATGGATTTTCTGAGATGATCCTTCATCTCATGTAGCTTTCATCTCCATCTTCATTTTTAAAAAAACCAAAAATATTATCAACATATCAATGCTGAGAGCTTACCAAAGTATGCACATCTCCTTCAATGGCAGTTATATCCCTTCGACTGATACGATGATCGCGATTATCTTCCCTGCTAAGAGTTTCATTCTTATCRTCATCTTTAGAAGCAGAAATCTAGGATACACCAAGGAAACCCAAATAATAAATAATTCTTACATTTAGATATTTGCAGACTTCAAAGTTAAGGTCAAGAAAATATATAACTGATCGGGTTTCTCTCTTTCCATCCTAGCTGTTCTTCAGAACCTGGCTTTACCTATAGCTGTAATTAAAATGTTATTCCTGCCTTTTCTAGATCACTGATGCAAATTTCTAGTAAGAACTAACACAGAGCCTTGAGTATCTTAATTCTTCAACTCGAAACTTTTTCATGTATAGGAAAAAAAAATACTCTTAGACTGCAATAAATAATCCAATTTTGCAATCTTTTATTAAAGATCTTTCCTCAACATTTCAGTTTTTAACTCTGAAAAAATAACACTAGTATGGTACTGATGTACCACATACCACTGTACATGTGTACACATGTCCAGACATACACAAAAACTTTTTCAGGAGGGGCTTGAAAAAGTATACAGTAGGTTTAAGAAATTATTTCAGTAATCCCTTAGAAATTCCCAATGTAAAATTGCAAATTTACATATGGGACTAGGCAGAGCCATGCTACTTGCCCTCTACATAACAAATTTATGTGAGAAAACTTACAAGAGAGTTGTAAAAAAATATATTAATTACAAATGCTACAGCAAAAGCACAGGAAAATTTTATTTATATATTCACTAAAGTTGCTTTCTGATTATCAAATACATGAGTATTCTTTGTTGTTCTATACATTGAATATCTTCCCTTAGTCTTTTTATACGTTAGCTTAAATTCTTCTAGAACTAATATACTGATTTTTACTACTTGTTCTAAATTGTCTTAGAATTCAGCTCTCTACTCTCAATCAAACTTGCTGGTTTTTATCTGGTGTTTCTTTGTCTAGTCCAACCTAGGAAAAAGGGGTTTCTTCTGCTAAGTGCTCTGCAAACTGCATGTTTTGCTGGCAGTGATAGCATACTTTTAAGCCCCACTGAAACACCCCTGTTGACCTCTGTGGCATTTGGATGACGGCCTAGATAAATAAGCCAGTAATAGAAAAAATAGTGCCATTTTCTTCCAGGAAATAAACCCCAGAAAATTTACATAAACAGCCCAGAAGCATCTCGAATGTTTTTGTTCACGACCACATTCAATAAAATTCCATTGCTTTGGACTTAGAACTCATACAGTACAATCTTCAAGAAAAAAAAAACAACAGAAAGAAACAAGACAAATTTATCTTTGGGTTGACAATCTATTGTCTACCTTTTATTTCACCTGCTATATACTTTGACAAGTACTATCAAACAGTGCAGTCTTGTTCCTCAGCAACAGATGAAAACTTAACTCAGACAGCGTTAAGATATTCTCAGGGATTTGGGTATTTTGAGTGTGTTTCCAAAACAAACAAACATACTTCATTCCAGTCAAACAAAAGGAAAGTCCTGCTTACCTTAATTTTCAACGGATTGATTTCCATATCAGAAGTGCAGTTCATGGGACCATCAATTTCATACTGAACAATATACAACAGTGTGTAGTTTTTATATTTGTAAGGCCACTGCAGAGTCATCATCACCTTGCTGAATGCACTTGGACCGTTGTTTCTCAGCTGATTATGAAAATAAAGTTAACAGATGTAAAAAAAAAAAAAAAAAACCAAAAAAAACCCCAAACAATGCTGCCTTCTTTGTTAATGTGCATATAGTTGTTATTTTGTATTTGAGCCATAAATCATACTGCCACTACCCCTACCCCCAACAACTTGCAGCAATAGCATCAACAACTTTACCTAAAAATGGTAGCTAAACTTCAGTCCCCCAATAGGCAATCCTTAAAATTCTGTAATTTGATAAAAATTACTTTGAAGAAAAGCTATATGGCATTAGGTTTTTTGCCTTGAAGAAATGTAATTTTTTTTCCTTGAAAAAATGTGGGGGTTTTGTAGTCTATTGCATGAATAACAGCCACTGTACGTGTCTCAGCCAAGATACTCTGAGCAGATACATACACCCATAAGTTTCATTAGATAAATGGTCTCTCAAGTTCTAGAACAACTTCTAACTATTCTTATTCACACAGCGCTCTCAGTAAGTTTTGTTTAACTAAACAATCTAGATTAAAGCTGTGATCATTCTTTTAAGGAAATTTTAAATACTTAAAATTTTTCAAGGCAAAAGATTTTACAATAATGATTCAGAACAGTTGGAATACAAATGAGGATACTGAATAATTTACACCCATGAGTCATTTTCTGAGTTCAAGTTACTTAAAATGTTTTATGTAGATTTCAAAGGGCTAGAAAATAAAATACGTGTAACGATGTAAAAAAATCAGCCTCTTCTATTTGGCCACTCCTGTTACGCTAATTGCAGGCATTCCAACCCTTCTTGCAGATACCAATTATTGACCCAGCATTCAAAAAAAATAAAATCTTTGTTTCCAAAAATTACAATTTACTCCAGAGAAAAGCTACACCAAAAGATTTCTTTTCATTTATCACAGAACTGTGTAATTAAAATTAGTAGCAATTACATACCTCATAGATATGCTGAACTAGAGGCCCAATATCATCTTCTGTTTCTGGATTCTCCTTTGGCTGCCAATTTGCAATAGGAAGGAATATGTGATCAGGAGACGACACACTAAACAGCGGAGCAAACAAGTTGTTATTATAAAGTATGAAACAACAAATGTAATTCTCTAGAACACCTCAAAAAAATCAACAGGTTTAAAATACAGTCTCCAATTTTTCATCCTCTGTATATAAAAACAGGAAGAACAGAGGTTGAGTGGCTTGTATATTAAATGTTCAGTTTTCTTCTCTACATGAAAAGATTAATCTTGTATTTAGAAACATTTTTTTCCTGTCCTAAACTTTGGATTCATCCTACAACATCTAGTAAACCATTAATAGAATTAAGATACATACATATCCAAAAAAACACAAAGTGTGAAATACTTCAATAATGAGAAATATTGATGATGTAGAGACTTAATCAGTAGAGTCATAAGAATAATTCATCATGCACTGAGAACAGTGAAGCTAGCAATAATGCTTTTCAGTTGTGCCATCACTCCATCTCTCAGATATTAACAAAATTAGATAAAAATAATGAATGTAGCAGAACTTTTAAAAAATGACGACTCGGGAACCTGAGTTAACTGGCTAAGCAAGAGGATTGTATAGCTTTTAGGTGTGAAGTATAGATTTCTGGTAAGCAGAAGTAACAGAGGTAATGGAGTCATTACAATATTAATACTACACTTAAGACTGAAGAAGGTGAGGGCATTGCAAACTTATCTTCAATAGGATTTTCAACTTTGGTTTTAGAAAAGGTTTCAGGGGTTTTCAGATGAAAACCCAGTCAATTTGTGGAGGAGGAAAGTGACCTGGAGAAATGCATGCAACTGCGAAAGTGAGGGGTGATTTTTTTTTTTTCCTTCTTCTAAAAAAAACTCTAGTAATAGAGGCACAACATTCCTTTTTGGAATTCATCTTGTAATTATTTAGAATTATTTAAGATTGGAAAGTCCAAAGGTGGCTAGACAGAACCATATTTTCTTTATCATTAAAAATTCTCTAAGGCTTCTTGAAAACATATGCAGACCTGAAAGTTCATTGAATGTAAAGAAGCAAACATGCAAAGCTCATTTGAGAAAGATGTTTATTAAAATAGTATCAATGCTTACCCTCTAATTTCAACAGCTGCTAAAATAGCAAGGTCAGCCTGATAGAATGCTACTGGACTTAGATTGTCATACAGGTTGGAACTGCAGAGAAAATAAAAGTTAATTTCTTAAATGAAATAAACTAAGTGTTTAAAAAAAACCCTTAAAATAATTGTATGTAACATCATAACATGACTCCTGAGCCGCTGTAGGAAAGCGCATTTACTAAAAACTAAGGAGCAGATTCCAGCAAGTTCTCACTTCAATGCATGATAGTTCCACCCTCAGCACAGTTTGGAGGTCCCTCAGCAGGGAGAAGTCGATAAAGGACACAAAGCTAATGCTGACTCTGTTCCTTAGCTGCCGCATGTAAGAAAATTAAAATGCCAGCACTGTGGGATAACATCAACTATATAGCTAGCAGAGCCTTAAGTTCCACTTAAGGACATCTGTTTTGCTCAGGGACTTGTTGGCCTCAAACTAGTCCCAGGGCAGAGAAGTATGCTAGGGCTACTTTTGCCTACTCCTCTTCACAGTGTTTACACCAGTAAATGAATACAGTTAACATCCGATTCCTTCACTTCAGATACACCAAGAGATGACAGATATTTGACACTGTCTTTGACACTGTCTCCCACAGCATTCTCCTAGAGAAGATGGCGGCTCACAGCTTACACGGGTGTACTCTTCGCTGGGTAAAAAACTGGCTGGACAGCCAGGCCCAGAGAGTTGTGGTGAACAGAGTTAAATCCAGTTGGCGGCCGGTCACGAGCAGTGTCCCCCAGGGCTCCGTTTTGGGGCCGGTCTTGTTCAATATCTTTATCAACGATCTGGATGAGGGGATTGAGTGCTCCCTCAGTAAGTTTGCAGA
>JAYKAV010000361.1:0-88543 GCA_035582835.1 Phoebastria nigripes | reverse complement strand
GAGAGGAAATGGCCTCAAGTTGCACTAGGGGAGGTTTAGATTGGACATTAGGAAAAATTTCTTTACTGAAAGAGTGGTTAAACATTGGAACAGGCTGCCCAGGGAGGTGGTAGAGTCACCATCCCTGGCAGTATTTAAAAGACGTGTAGATGAGGCGCTTAGGGACATGGTTTAGCAGGCATGGTGGTGTTGGATTGATGGTTGGACTCGATGATCTTAGAGGTCTTTTCCAACCTTAATGATTCTATGATTCTGTATTAAGGCACGTAGAGCCATTCACACATAAAATTTCTTCGGACGTTCTTTGTAAACAGAGAAAAAGAAATACAGAGGACACTCCTATTCCCCTCAAAGTGGAGCTGGGAACAGAATCCTGATCTCCTTAAGACACATCTGATTATTCTGTCTACCTAACCAATTTCCTTTAGAAGGAATCTTCTTAAATCCTCTAATTATTCTTCACTGCTGCTGTAATAAAAAAAATACATGCAACGATGTTTTCTTCCTGACCTGTAAATACCTCATTCTTTCAGAGACTAGACTTGTTCTGCTAGGAATTGTGCCAGCTTTGGAAATCTAGCTTTGTGAGTTTAAGACAACTAATGTGATCTTTAAAACCTCTTCAAGATAATACCTTGATAATGCCTGTCGCTATGAACTGTGATCACCATGTTCAATTGCATCACTGTTCTTGCATTCAGAAGTCATGTAAGGAAATTCCTTCCATAAAAGGTGTTAAAATGTTACAGGAACTTCCCTTCTCTTCCATCAGAACAGAAGCATGACTTAAGCAACCTCACTGACTGTTTTGTCTCCCAGTGAAAGGTAGGTAGTGACCGCTGTTAGCCTAAGGAAGACGACGGACACCCCAGAGAATATCACTTTCTGCAAAGAACTGGAGTCACATGCCACTGGCACAGCTTACTAGCTGATGGAGAAAAGGGAAAAGAACAGACAGCAATGTAAGATCAAAGAGATATTTAATGCTGCCAAGGCCTTTGATCACTATGGCAAACCACTATATCATTAAAACAGAATGGCAGGTTTAAACTTATTTAACTTTTGTAGATGAAAAATGCGTATGTGGATGAGAACAATTTATTCACTACATTAAAAAAAAAATTAAGCCCTTAAATGGAAAAAAAAAAAAAAGCTTTTGGTCCACCATGGGGGAAAAAAAAGCAGCTGTATTTGTACTGTCCATTAAGCAACATAAAACTGTATTGGGTAAAGAGATTCCTATTGATCACAAGTCCAAATCTTCAATATCACCTCCAGTAGGTATAAATTCAGATTTATATATCATATTTATATGAAAGCGCTGTGCTCATCTTATAATTAACAGGAACGCTACTGGTTTGTTCCATTTAATTTTTAGACTTTACACTGGCTACTATAAAACACTTAAAATGGTTCACCGTATGCTGCTTCTGCTCAGACCATCACTTGCATTGCCTTTTCTGAAAGACTTATACCTCTCATCCTCAACATAAATAAAATTTGAAATTCTGGCTTTACATCAGAAGGAATTCAGAGTTCAAASATCAGTTTTAGAACAGGGCTAGAAACTCAAAGACACAAGTCATTCTGTGGCACTACACAAGTGTCAGGAGATCACAATGGTACGCAGGTACAAAAATACAAAGCTTTTCTTGAAATACTTTAAATGGTTTATTCCTCATTATTAGTATTTCACTTGTGCCATGACCTGTCTAAAAGCTGTAAGCAAAAGAAACTGCATTCAAACAGAAAACTGTGTTTTCTTACATTTTTTCCTCTATTGTAGAAAACGTAATTCATCAAAAAGATGTGTTTATTTTTTAAACAATTACAAGCCAAAGACCAGAGAATTAGTCTAGAGTGAAACTAACTGCTTAGTTCACAGTCTATTTATTTAGCATGTTATCTACCAGGTGAGGTACATCATCAGATTTCCGTACCTTCGGATTTGCAAGTCAAACTTCACAGAGGTATCCATTTCAGACTGCTGGTGCACGCTGAAACGCAGGCCAGCTAATAGCTTTAGAAAAAAATCACCGTGGTTCAGTGGAAACACAATAAAACACACAATAAAAGCTTCTTAATACTATTATACTGCAACGAAATTGCTTGAGGCTTGTAGTCATAAGAGAACACACACAGAGAACTGGCAAATAAAACTTGTCCAGTTCATCAAGACTGGAAATGTACCGCGCTTTCTGTAGATTTCAGCCGATGCATCACTGCCGCAAAATAGAAATGTAAGGTTTACATCATGCTCAMCCCCCTTGCTTCAGCCATTTTTACACATAACTGAGCCTTCCTATGTGTTGCAAAAAGTACTGTAGTCTAAAGAACAGGGCACACTTTAACGATTCTAAATTCAGTTCCCAAGGTTTGTTCTAAATCAGTGCATGACAGTTGCTTCAACACCTGCATAGTTCAGCTTGATATACTTCGAAAGACTTTGGAAATAGCATTTATTCATCTATACAAAATGTCTCTTGGAAGAAAAGCACCATCAAAGTCTTTATAATCGTGACTGATTTTCACTTTATTTCCTCAGAAAATAAGACTTACTATGTCATATCATCTTAATATCTGCCAGGTCCCACTAATAGTTTTTTAATTCTTCCAATTTCAGCTACATTTGGTGGAAGTGCAGAGGTCTCAACTAGACAAATCTCTCTCTCAAACTTCACAAAACTAGGCAGAAGAGAGAAGCACTATTAGGTTTCCACTAAGAGAAAGGTGTGTTATGAGCTATTATGTACTAAAAAATACATATCAGATAAATCTGAAGACAAACTCATGGTCCCTACCAGCGTTCATTAATTCCACCGTTTAATGAACTACTCCTTTTGAGTTGCATCATAAAACTCATGAATACTCCTTTCAGCCTTCAATTTAGGTGAAAGCTTGAAACCAATTACCACTGAACTAACCAAACATGTGGGCAGCTAAATGCCAGCTAGATCTAATCTTAAATTCCTGTGAGTAAACATCCTGCCCAAACACTACCGTGATTAAGAAAAATGCCAGCTGCACTCCTGTTTGAGCTACCAGACACCTGTTGGACCAAACCTTACCTTAGTTCCTGCTTTCATGGGATTTCCCAGGTCACAAACTACCATGCGAGTTTGATTCTCTGTTTTAAATGCACACGACAGTCTTGCTAAAGCCTGCAATAAGCCAGAAAGAAATCTTAAGGAATGTCATTCTTTACATCTGGACACCTGGATGGAAGTCTGGAAAAAAGTTTGAGATACGCTGCGTTAATTTTAATATAATTTCTCAGTCCTAACGCAGTCAAGCACTAAAATTAAATAAAATCTGAGTATGAAAGTCTCCATGGAGTCAAAATATTTTTGATATGAGATAGATGCTCTTTCCAAGGTTATAAAAAGAGAAATTCAATACTCTTATATTGGGTAGCACTGATGATGTTTGTGACCTAAAGCATTTCTCCACGTGATTCTTTAAAACCTATGTGAGGAAACTTTGGCAATCGTGCAAACTCTCCATAGGAAAATAAAGACTGGAAGGCAAAATAACATGAATACTTACTAGCTTACTCAAAAAGAGGTCTTAGAGGAGCTATCAGATTTTGGATAAAGCCACTTCACAAAGCTCTAGAGTAGAAGAGGCAAACTGGAGAACCAAACCAAGGCATGGTCCAACATATATGAAGGATGTGGTATCAAAGTTGGCATCCTTTGATATAGGGGGAAAATAGTTTTCCCTTTAACATTCTGCAACTTTACAGATATATTGATTGATCATAGATTATACCAAATAAAAACAAGGATGAAGAAAATCTGAAAGTATATTACCTATATATAGCTATAACGGGCTAAAACAAAATTTGGACTATACCCACATGTCCTCAAAGAAACAGAAGTAATACAGACATTTTATAATACAAGGGAAAGTCAGGAAATAAATTTTAATATTCTGTGTAGTCAGGATAACTGACACCCAAGACTTTTCTACATACTGAGGTGGAAGAGAATAGTAATACCCAACATCACTTTTTGCCTCACAGGTGCCCAGCTCTTTACCTAGCATATGACATGCTAAGTCTAAATTTAAATAAATTAACAAGGGCACAGTTCAAATAAAGACTTGTAGCAGATAAACTCTGTGTGTCAAGGACCATCACACAGATGATTCTCCTTTGTTGCTAGCAGTAAGCTCTTAAACTGTAACCATCCAGCCAGGTGTTATATAGCCTTGGGGCTTGGAAGAACCTTATCATTTTTTCGGTGCTTCGCTTTAAGACTGAAGCATAAAAACAGGCTTCCATATCAGCACCTGAAATATGACTACTCAAAGAAGAAAGATAGTTGGAATTTTACCTCGTTATTACGAACAACACCGATGAAATCTGCTTGGGGCGGAACGATGACAAAGAGTTCTGCTTCATAGGCTCCTTCCCCTTGATTCTGAGCACTGACAATTAGTGTCAAGGGATTGTCATCACCAATATAGATCTGCTTCTGATCACTACAAAAAACAAGTGTAAAAATGAGCTCTGCATTCATGTTTTAAAGTGTATTGAACTGGTTGAACTTATAGAAACAAGAGACATTCTGAAATTGCACAAAGACATTAGAGAAATCTAGAGGCAGCAGCTACGTTTCAGGAGTATCAGGAGAGCTCTATGCTACGTTTAACACAAAAACATGTCTGTAATCACAGAAATGGAGCAAATATTACATGCTGTTTTGTAAGAATCTTTTTTATAAAATTTACAATAAACCACAAAACCACGACGCCTTTTTTTAACAAAGACCAAACAATTATGAACAGCTAAATCACTGTGTACGTTTTGAATTACATGCCTACTTAGCAGAGGTACAAGCATACATTTATAACAAAACTTGATGGAAGGCTCAACTACAGAATACAGCCAAGACCTCTGTAATACATTTGTTCCAAATACAAAAAGAGTATCTTTCCAAACAATGTATTTTCATTTCACCAACTACAAGGAAACCTAACTGTACCTGCACTGATGTAAAATGTTTCTGAAGCATGTACATGAATTAGTATGTTTGTGAGCTGTACTACCTACATACATGTACATATGCTATAGCTCTGCACTAAGGGCATAAAAAAACCAGACTATATTTATGAGTAGAGATAATACACTAAGAATGGCTTTCGGGCATACAAAGTACAAAAAGCCCAGATTCATGAAAGAATTATGAGTTAAAACTTGTTTCTTTTTTTCCAGGTTTAATAAAAGATATTACCAATACCAAGAATTTTTTTCATATGTGTGACAACAGAGCCCTACTCTACCCCTCGCTGGATAAAATCATGCCTGTTCACATCTTCGTGTGTCTCTCTAGTATTAAATAACAGAACAGTGGTACAATTGCAGCTAACACTGGTTTATGCTTGCTATGCATGTCCAGCTTAGCAAATACACAAATAAATACTGCGTACTTATAGTGGGGGCTGGGGGGGTGGTGGTGGTGTGTGCTCTCCCTGTATGACATGCTAAAGACATTAGGTAACAAAGCAGAAAATGGATTTTCCTTAAAAGAAATAAGCAAGAGTTAAGACTTTATACATTGAGGAGTCCTACTTATTTTAATACATCCTTTTAACAAAAGTATTACAAGCTCTTGAAGTTTAGAATTCCAGTAGGGAAGTTACCTTTCCCTGTAGTATTTTTCTCATATATTTACCTTTCTACTGAAACCTCCAGCTTTGGTTTGCAGACATTATCATCACCACAATCCAGCAGGATATGTGCCTATGCAAAAATCAAATGCATATTGTTTTAATAATTCCTGCACCTGTTCTATCATACATTTCCAATAATACTGTTTCACCACCAATAAAAAATTGTCTAAATAGCTGGTTATGAGATATCTTCATCTCATTAGTCTCAGAAGAGGACAACTGAATTTTTATATATGGGGGACACTGTGCCTCATCCTGCCACACTGCAATTCTAGGACTGATGTCTACATATCTTAATCCTCTTTCCATAATTTGAATAATCTGTTCATCTTGAGTTGTATCTCCACTATCCTCTTTACAAACAAGTGTAAAAATTTGTATAAAGGGCAGAAATAGAAAAACTCTGTTTATTACCTTAAGAGAACTATAGGGATAAACATAATATCCATAGAGCAGCATAGTATGAGCAATGGATGAAACACTCCAATCCTTCGAGATTAACACCTTCAATACTACTCTAACTGCTTTTCTCCAGAAAACTGTTAATTAGTATGCGTGAAAAGGAAGTCCAGCACTAAGGAATAGTATGTAGAAAAAGAAATTTGACACAGAAGGAAAAAAGGAGGACAAACATACAATAACCATCAATATTTCCATAATTCAAAGACTAAAGCCTAGATGTGTATTTTGGTATCTTAATTRTTCAGAAGTCCTAAGATGAACATAAGTATTGAAAGCTTAAAATATGTTCTGGGTTCTCTCATCACCGATTGTGTAATAAGTATACCTGTCTGCTCATATTAGCAGGAGTGAACTGGTTGAGGATAGGGTGCAATCCTGTTGCATCTGCAGCTGTTCTGTAATCCAGACGATATTCCATAAAAATAGTAATGGGAGTTAGTTTGTCTCGAAATTCAGATTCATCCTGAGGAAACCAAAGATTTGAATTACAATCAAAACATGTGAAGAAAACAACAACAACAAAAAATATCCTTTAAAAGTCTCTATAGGCAACAAACAGTCATCCCAAGAGCAATACTGAGCAGTATTTTTATTTCTCTTTGATGTTGTAGTAGGAATGAGGAAGCTAAAACAACATTAAAACTTTTGAGCTCTTTTCAAACTAGAAAAACTCTTGTCAGAAAACCTGCAGTGTAAACTTCCAAGATGGACAATTTTAGTAGTAACATGCCTGTTTTACAAATGGAAAACTGGAGCATACAGAAGTGTTAAGTCATAGAACTGTAATAGCGAGGAGCCTAAAGGGCTATTCCACTCTTTCCTGTCAGACAAAATTCAGTATGCTTCTAAGATCCCTCATAGATATTCATCTTTAGACTTGTGATTTTTCCTTCTTATAATTATTACTTTGCACTTGAAGTTGCTGACTTTCATATTGTTCTTTTCAAATCATTCTCTTTATCAAATGTTGATCCTGCCTTTCACAGTACTTACAAACCATCTCTTAGCTTTATGTTAGCCACAGATTTTATCAGTGTAAACTCTGCTTCATTATTCTCATTTCTGAGAATAATGAAAATTACTGAATCTAGAACAGCTCATTGCAGGATCTTACTTCAGAAGCTATCTTCTATGGGCAGAAACCTATTAATAACTCTTTTCCTTACAGTTTTCAACCGGTTTTGCATCCAATTTAAGGTAATTTCATATAGGTCATGTGTCTTTACTTTCTTTATAAGAATGTCGGGTGGAAAAGTGTTAAAGCTTTACTAACACTGAGATCTGGGATGTCTATTTCCATATATATCCCACTCACAAGGCCAGTCAAAGAAAGGTATTACCTATCTTCCATGAATCCTTAAAGATTACTAGTTTTTTTATTGGTGGGTTTTTTTTTTTTTTGAGAGGGGAGTAAGTATTGTTTTATGTTTGATTTATAAGCACTCAGAGATAAATCTGAGCTGCACCTAACTTACATAGCTACACTTTCACATGTCTTTTCTTATTTTAGCCAGTGTTTCTTCTACTGGGTTACACTTTTTAATTGTGTTAGCATCTGTCCACATTTGTGGGGACTAAAACAAAAAGACAGAGAAAAAGCAAACTTAGTATTTCAACCTTCTCTGTCTCCTCTGTTATTTGCTGTTCTTTGCTTTTTAGTGGCAGATCCCTATTTTTCTTTATTCTTTTACCTCCAAAGTAGAAGCACAACCTCTGCTTATTGACTTTCATGTTCCTTGGAAATTATAACTAATTTTGTGCCTAGATGACTTGGCCAAGAAGTCCATAACAAAGTTCAGAATTGAATTTCCAATCCATTTAGTGACCAGGACCTTAGTCATAATAATATCCATTGTTCATCCTCTGACAGCAGTGATAACTCGGGACAGAAATATGGTTTTAGTAATTTTAGGTCTATCCATTGGGTGTGAAGCATTCTCTAGCAGTTTCTCTAGCATTTCTTTTCTCTATTTTTTTTTTTTTTAAAACACCTAACACAAGGAACTTGTAATAGACAATGCACCAAAAATTATTTGCCTAAAACGTAAATGGCTACTTACCCTCAAAAAGGCATCAAGTTCTTCACAATTCATTTTGCCCCCCTTTGTAATAGTCATGTTCTTAGAGTGGCTAGGCTGTTTGCTGTGGAGAAAGAGAGCTCTCCTTATAGCTCCTTTCTGCTTAAGTTTATCCAACAGCAGCTCCACTTGGAAATCTGTCCAATCCAAAGCGTTTAGGTTAGGGATATTTCATTCAATTAAACACAGTGCAGATTACCATCAGAAATGGAGCTGAAAGCTGATTTCAGCTACAATGAAAACCTAGTATTTGAAACTTTTAAAACTTCCAGTTCTTTCAATATAAAATCTGTTACTACATTAGTTCTCAATACAGTAACTAACAAGCACTGTTGTGGTCCTAAATTGGACCCTGCTTTTTCCATAAAAACTGGAAGCATATAAGAGCACTGATACATTTATAATTTATAATTGCTATAGAACTGCAAGAACAAAAGTTAAATTTGTTTCCCCCAGAAAATTTTAAAGCAATCTTGCAGATAACTTACATTATTTAACTGTATTGCTAATCTAATTACTTCACATATTTGATATAATGAAATTTAAAATATGTAACAACTATTTATGTGAATCTTCGCAGATCATACCACCTCTGTACATGCCATACAGAAAATAAGGAAAAGCTTTTATAATCAGTAGACAAAACCTGATTGTAGCAGGCCGTCTGCCTCTGTCTCTTAGAGACAACTTAAAAAGCTGTTCAAAACAATCTTTTCCTGATCCTGATCCAGAGAATCTGATGTAAAAATCAGTGATATCAATCAGAAGTTCATGATTTCAACAGAAATGTGAGAAGTGCCTTGTGGCTTGTCTATATTTTTCAGGCTTAACAATGCACATACTTGAATATTCTTGTCTAAAACTCCCCCTCAACGAGAGTTGATCTCAATTCAGTAAAATACAGAGGACTTTCCAAGACTAGTTCCACCAAGTGGTTAAACATATGCTTAAAAGTGCCAAGTAAGCTCAAATCCCACTGACTTCAACACAACTTCAGCAAAAAAACTGCAGTCATATAAGTCACTATAAGACAGTCTTATAGATGCATATGGTTACTGAACTGGTAGGATTGTGCTGTAAAGGGTAGCCAACTGTTTCAATAATGAAAAAGGACAATGACCAGTGCTCATGTCTGCAAACAATATAAAAAGACTTTGATGTTTTTAAACTAGCAGAACTTACTGAGTGAATTAGGGAGCTTTCCTTTGCCGTCCGCTTTTAAGCAGAACTTTACTTTGAAGCTGTTTTGGAGGAAAAGAAAAGATTAATTTCACACACTTTTTCTCTCGTTTTCTTCTAAAATTCTTTACTGTTTCTCTCAGTTCAAAGGTATTCCCTTTTGAGACTCTAGCTCACTCCCAAAAGCTATTTTCTACTGGTGGGAGAGAAACTATAACCTATTAATAAGTAGACAGCAATGCAAGCAATGCAAAGGTTTGGAATCTTGATTCATGTAGAAAGAGTCACCTGTGAACCAGAGTGTTTATTCCTGAAATCAAATGTGGCTCATTTATTTTTAAAGCTAGAAGGAACTGGCATACTAAGTTGAAAAGGAAGTTAGCACTAGACAGGAAAAGTGGGTTCAGATAATAGCCCAGGAACAAGAACCGAAACCAGTTTGCAGAGCAGATCACTTCCCAAGTGTTTTCCACAAGCCCACCTAAAAAGTAAGTTAATGGGTAAAAACATTGCAAAAGCTGTGTGATCCATTACCATCTTGGGAAGATCTTACTCTACTCAACACAGACAACTGGCAATCTCTGCAGGTAGGATATAACTTAGGAGTCAGTCTAGCATCTATTGAAGACAATGTTGGTCCTCCCACTGTTGTCAAAGAGTTCTTATTTTGTATTGTCTGTTCTCTCAGAAAAATCTGTGTTTGATTGCCTTTTTTTAATTAGCTGACTAGACTTCCTGAATCCTTTCAAAATCAAAAGCTTATGAAAATAAAAACCAAAAAAGTCCCTCCCCTCAAAGGAAAACAAAAATACCCTACTTACCAAGAAACTTTTACATCTGACAGTGAACAGGCTTTGTTTTCTGGGTTTAGAATGGTTGGATTAACTTCCAAGGCAGAATTTACTCTAATAACTGGTCTAGCCCTGCAAAGAAAACATCCTCTTGAACAGCATTCAACACCATGTTAGACAAAACCCTCCCCATCAAATGAAATGCATGAAATATACGCATACACACTAAGACAATATTTAGTGAAACTGCAAGAATAACAAATAATCATTGAGTAGATTAGGGAAAAGCATGAACTTTGTCTGTGCCCTTTCATTACCATCAGAGTCAGAACATGGACAACTGTGTTAAGAGAAAGTCCTATCTATTTCTCATACAGACAAATAAGGTATTTTCCCAAAATAAGCAAGTTTGGATGAGAATATTGGGATTGCAGTGTAATAGCTAGCAGCACTCTGTATGTGTCAGAATCTAGAAAACTGTCACTCAGAAAGCCTTGAAGACAGCTTATTGGTATTTTCTCTTAACTATAGATTATTGAGAAAGATAAATAATAGATAGCAGACCGTAGATTTACTCAGTGAAAACAGCAGTATAACCTTTTTTTATCTCCAGCAGTTTGGAAGGTGGAGTGGCAGAATTTCCCTGATCCTGCTTTCTTTTGTAACTCAAGAATGCCGCTGAGCTTTCATTCTGCTTGCCCTTATGTAAAAGCCTAGAGGGATACTTACCTATACAAAACAGCTGTGTCAACACCAAAGGCTCCAACAATCAAGTCTAAGAAGAAAGGAGAAATATTACACATTACAATTTATTTTTTTGAAGTATGTTGTTAGACAGAGCTGGGGCTACTATTAAGTTATTCTAAAGTGACATTTAGAGCAAAAGACCTGGATATCCATTTTTGTCCACATCTGTGGCTCCTTTCAGCGAGTAGCCAAAACTGGGTGGCATAGTGCGAGCGGCCCACTGCCCTTCAAGAATTTGAGATGGGACTGCATTCAAACCATTTGCTCTTCCATTGTAGATATAGACAAGTCCTCTCTTGTCCTCTCCACCATATGGTGCAGCAACTGCAATATCTGTAAACCAAAAGAACAATCGTCAACGTCTCTAGACACAAACTAGGAGAACATATTTGTGCTTATATTGATCAATAATTTCTGCTATTACAGTTTCAATATGTGTCAGTAGGGAGGAAATGCAACTGGCCTTTAAAACACTCATCAACAATCTTTTTTTTTTTTTTTAATTGGATGCTGGTTTTTCTAGAAAGTATAAATGTTTAACAAGAACATATATCATAGACTTGGAGGGGGGGGAAGGAGGGAAAGGAATAGTTCTGCAAACACTTCTGCACTTCAGTAACTGACTTACAGCCAAATCATATGGATTTGAGATGCTTTTGAGAGTATTAAACACCCAGAATTAGTCACTGTTGGTGTCAAATCACAAAACTAAGTGGGACTATCTGCCCATTTCATTAACACACTCATGTTCCTCCAAAGGGTGTGACATTTTAATAATTCTGGAAAATTTAAATCAGCCTAAAACAATGGTAAATATCAAATTCCAGTCTATCCTGATCATGGCTTGGGAATATGTTTTATGGAGAACTTTCAGTTAGTGCAATTATGCAATCTCTTAAAGCTTAATAAATTTGAGAGTACTCATTATCAGTGACTAATAAACAGTAATAAATAAAACGTTAATTGGACTATCTATAAGGACAGCTTTAGAAGTGTACATATGATCTAAATTCATCATTTCTGCAGTTGGTTCAAAGACCAAACATGAAGCACTATACAGAGTAATTACATTATTCCCTCCTCTTTCCTTAAATTTGAGAATGTTTCATGAAAAGAACAAGGACTCAAAAGTTTACCATTTTGTATTTTTGACTCATCTTTACAAACTTTATGAAAATAGTAGAAATTCCAATCTTGCAACACACTGATGGAAAGCATTTTAATTAACACTCCCAAAATGAAACAGAGCAGGGRAAAAAAAAAAAAGACTAAAAAAACAGATTAAATAATGGCAAAGTAATTAAAAAGAGGCAGCTGTTGCTATGATTTTCTCACCTACAGTGTATTTCAGATTGAAATATGATGGAATCAAAACATTTTTTGGATAATCTCATCAAGTGACCAGATTCTTGCCGATCAGCTGTAACCTTTCCAATGTCTTCTGTAAATAGTTGCAGTGATACTGCATCTTCACACTAATTCTGTATACTATTAGCAACTAAAAAGATCCCTTCCAACCCAAACTATTCTATGATTCTGTAATTTTATTATTTCATTAAAAAAATAAATTAGAGCTACCTGGGAATTTGAAATATTAGCCTGTTATAATTTTTGATCTTTCAGAAAATACTTAGCTTGCAAGCAGAACGGAAAAAACAAAAACGAGAATTTTTTGTGGAACTCAAATTCCTACCACTCCTTAGGAAACACTGGAGTATGACTTGCAAAACAAAGTGTTCTCCCTAGGATTCCTGGAAGTCTCCGTCCCAAAACTATATGATTCTTGTCTGTTTCATTGCTCTCCATTCCTAAGTGAAAGTAACAAGAAGCACTGGCAACGGGTTTGAGAGTCCACAGCTTCAGTTGTATCAGACTCAGACTTCTCATCCAAATACTTGCTCAAGACACTCAGCTCTTGGTACAGTTGGCTGTAGTTGTTACGGGGTATTTTCACCAGACTCTTCCATTTTGAAATTAAAAAAAAAAAACAAAAACAAACCAAACTAGACTCTTGTCAGGAAAATCTCTTCTATCAGAACATTTTTAACCAGCTCTCTGAAACAAAACCTTCTTTTCAGTCATCATTGTGTTTCTGGAGAGGAAAATTGGCTTTAAGCAATGGAAACACGAAAATTATATTGAAGATGTCCTAACAAGTCACAGTGGAGAGTCAGATATTTCATCAAAGTTTCTACTGTGCTTATTGCTTAGAAAGTAATAAACTTATCAGTGTAACAGCTAAAATAATCCATGCTGTAGTTTAAATGGTATAGTCTCTGCTCGATGCATACATGTAACTCCTGTTAGCATTCTTGGGAGTAGCATACAAGCATCGAAAGGAGTCTAGACCTTAGTGTCCAACATTCAGTCATGGTTAGAATGCCTAATGTTTGTGTGCAGAATCCACTTTCAGTGTGCTTTCTAGATTTCATCTACGAACAGAAAATACTGATCAATAAATGATGTCCTACCATTGAAGCCATCCTGATCTAGATCCCCCAGAGGTGCAATAGAACTGCTGAATCTTGCAAATATCTCAAAACCATTCAGCTTTGTGATCTGAAACCCTCCAAAGGCTCGTTGAAGGCAAATGGAAACTTGGCCGACCTCCTGAAGTTTCCCATCAGAACCTCGATCCATAAAAAGAGGGGCTCCAATAAACAAATCTGTATAACTGGACCAAAGAAGGATAAGGTTCTTCAGTAACACCATGAAAATTCAGTTTCATTCTCCTAAGCATCCGTTAGTAGGACTAACTCAGCACTGAAGTCAATATTGAGATAAAAGTTACCTATCTTTAAATTGCAACTGAAGGCAAATATTTATTGACAAAGTAAGCACAAATATACCAGAATTTAATGCATTTAAAGCATGTGAATACACACGTTTGTTTATGTAAATACAAAAACAAATCTACAATTGTTAAAACAAATATTGAATGCTAGCAAGAAAGTGTGTTGCGCAGATACATGTTAAACCAGTAATGAAGACAGAAATCTATATTGTAGGAAAGACTTTTTAATAAAAGCTTCTTTTTTTCTTTCCAGAAACAAGTTGAGTGGCAGTGGGGAGAAGAGGGCACTTACTTGTCCCCATTGATATCTGTGGCAGCTACCGAATACCCAAAATAGGCAGCCATCTAGAAAACAAAATTCAAACCAAACTTGTGAGTTGTAGTGATATGAACACACAAACAAGTTTATACAAAGCTGTATAGAAAAGATGTTAGGGAGATGATACTATATACCACAAAATTTTTTGTCTCCTTTCTCCTTGTATTTTCCTTTCTCTTCCTTACTCTGTTAGAAAGTAAACTGATCAGTTACCTTCCCCATTCCCCTTTCATGATCCAGTCCTCCTTCCCAATTCTCAAAATAGGCAGCATTTCCTTCATTTAAATAAGATTGTTTTTCTAAGTAGTACTACAAAACAGGAACTCAGAGAACATATATTTTTAGGATTCCTACAGACTTTATAAAATTGTTCTTCGGCACATAAGCTAATAACATACAGAATATTGTATGTTCTAGTACCCTGAATACTGTCTCAACATGTCATCTTTCTATAGGAATAGCCTCCCGGTCACCCACCATGCTCAATAAAGCTATATACCTGCTCTCCAGTGAAGTTGTACATGGAAGACATGTTTTTCCCATTGTAAATAGACACCTGCACATGAAAAAAATACACATTACAGCATACCAACAACATTCACCTTTTTTATTTATTGTAAAGTTTAATGTTTCAAATTTCCTACCATGCCCAGAGTTCTTGCTGCTCTTGGGACTCCTGAGACAAAGTCTGAAATATAAAGCAAGACACCCAGATAACTCAGGTCCCAAAGCACAATGACTTTGCTTGAACAGAGTAGCTCATTCCTACTGCTTTATGCATTACCCTGTGCACTGTATCATTTGTTCTATACGATTTATTTGAAAGACCTGCCCAGCCTAGTAACATGATTTTGTTACTGAAGCAAGGGTCTTACCTTCTATGCCATCACCATTGAAGTCTCCAACAGCCACTGAATAACCTGATCAACAGACAAAATTAGTAAATCACTTTAAAACCTTATTAAACCTTTCATCTCTCTTTATACTCTTTATAGGTCTCTATGCAGAGTCCTCTCGCTTCATCTTAAAACGCAATGGAATAAATATTGCCTCTAAGTAGCTTAGACTATGAGCAGCTACATGAGTAGACTGTAACTCATCAGCATCCACGAATTTGAGATCAGAAGATGAAAATTTTTAAATTATCATCCTGGGAACTGTCCTGGTCTATCTTTGCTTTTTTTATGAACCCGGTTAGACATACATGAAGCTAAATGATGATTTCCCACTCCTCTAACGGAGACTCTTCATTATTTTTCTTCCCAAACATGATTCTTTCACATTTTTATTTTGTTTTGGTAGATTATTTAGAAACAGCTGCTTTTCTAAAAAAAAGAGGTATGTGACTAACTTCTCACATAAAAATCATACCTCAGCCATTCCCATATTTGGCCTGAATCACAGAGCACAAAAATTCATGGAAATATTTCCATTTATTTTGTCACCAGGTGCTTTTAGAATCAAGCCTATGGTAAGATAACTAAGCTTCCATCATACACAAATTACTGCATTTTCAGGTATGTAGCTCTTTAGTTATCTGTCAAATGTTGAGTCAATAGTAGTGTGATTTAGACTTAAATATGAATAGCACAATGGAGTTTTTCAAGTACAGCTAGGTTTTCTTCCTCTTCAAACTACGCACCCAAGTAGCTGTCATCAAAAGCAGCACTGGCAGGTCTGGTTGCTAACTGGTCATCATACTTTGTACTATAGACTTTGGAGTCATATTTAGCCACAATCTCTGTCACTCGATCAGAAATAAGTTGGCCTAAAGAGAAAGAAAACAGCTTAAAACCGTAAGTAAAATATGTGTGCACTCATTCAATAAGCAACAGGACTCATTTACTGAATGCTTGCTTCTAAAGCAACAACTCTTCCACAATAGCAACCAGAAAATAGCCAAGAGCAGCAGCACTAGAAAGGATCTAAGTGAAAATCTGGATCCTACTTCAGCAAAGATTTATGCACATATTTTAATCAAAAGCACACAAACAGTTCTCACTGAAAACAGAAGCCGCTCCTACATGTAAGCCAGGACTTAAATGGGACTGCTCAGTTAGGTCACAGTAAGCATATGGTTATGGTATTGCAGAACTGAGTCATCGCTCCTTGTCTACATACCATAACATGAGAGCTTAATATGGCAGACAAGAAGCTAGTAAGATGAGCACAGTGCACTACCGCGTTCTCTGTTTTCACTTCACTAGCCACTAGGTGGTGACTTCATTACATTCTTTTCTTTGAGTTTAAATTAAATCTTGAATCACAAAAGAGTTTTTTTCAGAAGAGCACTTACTTCACATACATATTCATACATATATGAAGTATAGGGAAAACTACTCCTCCAGCATCTCAGAATGTGGAATAAAAATTTGGGGTGAAAAATCTAGTTTTTAGAAGTATACTATTGTCTTCTATTCAGAGCTGAGATWTTTTTTTTTTGTAATAGTAGAAGAGAATAAGGTTGTTTCGGCAGATTAGATGTCACTTTTGCCAAAAAGCAATAAAATGAATACACAAACATAATCTATATATACTGTATCTGCAGTTTAGTTTCAATTATTCCATTTTGTTCAGAATTTAAAACATAGGACTGGAAACAAGCCTCCTGTGCTGCTGCATCTACATGTAAGCTGGCACGATACAGAAAATCTTTCATAAACATTAGTATTTACATTAAAAGACAGGCAGCAGAGTTTGGCAGCTATGTCCTGATTGTAGCAGCACCGTCTTTTGAACAGAGAGCTATAGCTAAACACTGAATGATCCTGCAAACAAATACTGACTGAAGCCCACATTAGCAAAATACATAGGTAATGTTCTGTGTAAACAGCACAGTTAGAGGTAAAATGTGCACCATGGCACGAACAGATCAATGTAAACAAACACAATACATCTTTGCTGTCAAAGGAAAATAATGATAGTTCTCTTTCAGGGTACATTTCTCATTGAAAATACATGTTTCATATGTGTGTCAGAAATTACAAAACATGTAGATTTTGAAACAACAAGCAACATATCCTAAAGGAAACTTACCCTGCTGGTGGAAACAAATTCCACATTCCTGGGAAAATGCCTTTAAAATGATCATAGAGTTATTTAAAAGACAAAAGACACWTCTATACAATTATTACTTCAGCTTTAATCCGTGGTTGCCTTGATTATTCAGGAAATATTTTGAAAGATGAAGAAAAATTATTTCTGTTAGTTTTCTTACTGATGAAGACAGCAGTTGGAGAAGTGTGGATGCAAATGACTAAAAGGATAAAGAGAAAAATCAAAGGGGTCAACTGCTCTGTGACTTAAATGATGTATCTCACCTTGCCAGTAAAAACTTCCAGGTCCTCCAAGTAGCACTCTGTCTCCCTGGGGGGTGGGGGGATGAAAGAAAAAGAAAAAACACATTAAGCATATCTAAAGACAAGAGAACATGTCCTATGTTTATGGGAAGTAATCCCATGCATGTATATCACTGTAGCTTCACTGACCCCAATACATTTTATTTTTTGAAGGAATGATTAATTAAAAATGCATCTTGTAAAATGCTAAGATAACAAACAATATGCCTTCAGTGACTTGCTTCTCTATTTCACCCATTTAAAATTCTAGGTAGAATTCTGCTTTTATTGTAATAGACCCTTCTACCCACATGAATCTAAAACAACAGAAATACCATTAGGAGAAAACTTTAAGACTGCTACAAGACAATCATAACATGTTTTTAGATCAGTACACAAAACTAGTTTCATCTTCTGCCCCTGCCACTTTCTGTAACTTATCTTTAGAAAAGTTTAATTCAGAAAAGCTGTGATCCAATTCCCCCACTCCGTATTCCTTGGTACAACTGCAATCCACAAACCATTTTATGAAACTTTAACCACATTAGCTATCCCAGTGCTGGGAATTTGCTCTGTAAGTACTGAATTGGGCCATAGGCTTTGCTGCATAATTAAGCCACTTACTCAGGTTTTAATCTTAAAAACTCCCATATTCACCACTCAGAAAAATCTAGATCAGCGATTTGGAGATGCCTTATACCCAGGCTTGCCCACTCAGCTAGGGTTTTGGATTAGAGCCCAAGGTTCGTTTTAACCAGGGCTAGAGTCTGCACAGTAAGCCTGAGGGGTGCATGCAAAAAAACCACAGTCCTATACCGCACTTTGCACAGTTTCCTCTGGAGGAAAAACAAGAGTGTCCTCAGGCAAAGAGTGAAGGGATATGACCCAATCATGAGGTGTGAAGAACCCAAAAAATTGCCACATCACAAACAGGACTTGCGTGGTCTTAACATGTCCAGACTATGCTAAACAATTTAACTGTACAATATAAAAAACTGTAGTTAGTTCTCAGATTTGTGCACAGTTCTATTGTGCTTGGATTTAAAAAGTAATTGTGAATTTAAAAAAAAAAAAAAAAAAAAAAAAAAAAAAAAAAAAAAAAAAAACACCCAAACAAAAAAACCAACTATAAAAGGCTGGGAGAACATAAAAGTAGAAGAAACATAAGACAGACAGCAAAAAAAAGAAGTCTACTTCTGCTAGCTGATGAAAAAACCAAAACATAATTCACAAGAACATTGCTTACCAGTTCCCTTTAGCAGTAAGTTATTCTTAAGAACTAACACTAGCCATGCACCAATCCCTTCAAAATAAGTGTCTCAAAAAACCTGACTGCTACAGTTTATTTCACTTGAGGACTAACTGCAGCAGAGGTTTATGGCATGAGGCTGGAAAAGCGGATTATTTGTTTAGGACATGATTCCTACAAGAGGTGAAAGCRTGCTGCTGTGAAGATGTAGGGAGAAACAGGTTTATAATACTGGAATGGTGTGAAGTTATTTTTGTTTATTTACAAGGATGTGTTTGGTTATGGTTTTCTCCCCCCAGGAATGGTAGTTTACATTTAGTTTCATAACAGCTGTGCTTGTATGTGGTCTGTATCAGGGTGGTTGTTAACTTGCAACTGTCTGCTGACTCATAGGAATTGAGAAAGAATCACATACCTTTGTAAAGTCAATACTAAATCCACCTTGACAAAATCCCTGTCCATCTGCATCGATAGTGGCTACAAAAAAGAATGGATAGAAAAGAAAGAGAGAGAAAAAATAAATAAAACAAATATTATCAGTACTAGATCAGATGATTCTTTGGATACTTTCCAATGCATCTTCCTAAGTAACCTTGCACTCCTGAACTTGAACCTTGGAATTTTTTTTTTTCCTAAATCACTATTACGTCTTTAACAACAACTCACAGCCAAATGCTGTTAACAACTTTAGGGCTGGCCTAACATACATATAACATTAACATACGTTCTAGCCTAACAGAGTTAAAGTAAACAGCAACTCCATACTCCTTTGTATTTAGTCTTCAAAAGTTTTGGGGAAAAATATTTGCAATTTTTATTCAGGAAATAAGGTATCTGGAAAACAGGGAGTAAGTTTTTCTTTTGGTATGGAATAAAAATCTGAAAGGTACATAACCATAAGTTGTTTCAAGTATTGGCTTAAAACAAAGAAAAAAAAGCATACCTGGCTGAAAACCTCTCTGCATACTGAGACTCATCCCAGCAAGAATTGTTATAGCTGAGTTAATTTTACGATTATACAGCTCCAGACTAGAAATGTTGAGATCCCCTTATCTGGAACTGTGACCCACTTAACTAGCATGATTTAGTTTCATATACGCTTATTTAACTTTTTTTTATGTTGGACCACACTGGATTTCATTCCTGCTGTTCACCAATGATTTTCAGCAAATAAAAAAAAATCCTAGCTTGAACGTTCAACTTTTAGACGTCTATATTTTAAAAAAGGTTATAAGCGTCTGAATAAACTACCAACTCAACTACGTGATATGAATGCAATGCGTCTGGAAAATAAGACTTAAAATATTCAACAATGAATATAATTAAAACAACACATCACTGTGTATGTATGCATACATGGAAATCAGAACCTACTTGTGCAAAACCTTGTCTTCTAAAATGAGCTTTCTCTTTAAATTACTTGAATAACAATAATTAAGCTTCAGAAAATTCTAGAGTTGGTCTTTGAAAAAGCACTCACTACATAATTTTGCTCGAGTGATTACTACAGAAGAGGCCCTTTCAAAAACTGAAGTCCTCAATTCCAATGATACTTGGATCTAAGATTTTCCTCTGGCCTACAGCAGAGAAAGCAAGGTCTGCATCCTGAACATCAACTGGAGGAGAATTCAGATGTCTGGATCTAGCTTAGGTTTTTTTCTAATTGCTATAAGGCTATACATGGAAGGGAAAAATACCTGTAAAACATCCCACTTCAAATGTACACAAAATATAACACAAGAGAAATTCCAAACAGAAAAGCAACAAAAGTGCTCTACACTTACTTGACCTGCAGGGTGCATATTCCACAGATTTAGATCCAGCAAGCAGGTAACAAGTTCCTACAGGCTCTCTCTCTTGTTTTGTTTCAGTTCTCCAGTGGTACAATGGGGCACAGGCCTAAGGAAGAACACGTGGCAGTGAGGAAACAAACTCCTCTTCAAAATGCAGGGGGGGTATAGAATGATACAATGGAATTCCAATTTTCTACAGAATAGTAACAAAAAAAAATTTTGGCCGATGTACTATGTGTTATTAGAGGAGATTTATACTATCAGCGCTGGGGCAGAAGTATCACCAGTTTGTATTTTTAGAAATAGCTGATTTATCGCAAGAATTTTAGAAATAGTATTTTCTTAAAGCAACAGTTGTAAAGAGTTCATCAAGAATTTAACACATTCTAACTTCAGCAAACTAATTCTACTACCTTCCTCAAAACCAGACAAAAATGCTACAACCTTTGTTTATAAAGAGTTAAGAAAAGCCAATAAATTCTGAAAAAGCCAAGTCATGCTGATTAGTGGGATTTTGTTTAAATTCCAAGTTATCCAGATCTTTTCACATTTTTTCCACTACAATATCGCAGTACTGAGACATTCAAAGGGCAACAAAAACCTACCAGAATTTTATCGTTTTTGGATCTCACTGAGGCTCCAAACCACTGATGAGACTTAAATTCCAGCGGATCATCAGGAGCAAAATCTCTGTTGCCTACAAAGAAAATGAAAACAAAGCGTAATTTCACAGGAAACTGTACAGTAAGAACAAACAAACAAAAAAAGAAGTCATTGGTTTTGATGCATACAGAGAAAAGCGGAAAACAGTAACATTGGAGGATATCACCCTTTCATGGAAATAGGCTCTAAAGAGGATTTATTATTCATTTTTACATCTAGGGCCAAATGCAGCTATTTTTACATACGAAGCATTAGTACAATACTGATTTGTTGTAAGACCACAAAGTTTATAGCATCTTTGACAGCGACACAGTAAATGCCTCATACTTGAGATATTTGACTTTCAAATCAGATTACAGCACTGCTCAAGAATCAGTGCCAAAGCCAAGTTAGGACTAATGCTTCTAGAAGAAATATTGCCCTGATTAAATTATGTGAGTTTTGCCTTTGGCTAGAATGGGGACAGAAATTCTTCTACTATTCCACCAAGTGTTAACATCTCTATTCTGAATGTCATTGCAGTATACAAAGCATGGCAACTAGCACACTTACAAACTACAAGTAAAGTAAAAGGGTATTCAGTAACAAAAATGTTAGAGAGTTTTCCATACAGAAGAGTAAGTTAAATAAGGGATAATTTGCACTGGTGTCTGTCTGTATGTTAACTGTTCGGTGATGAAGGTTGGTAGAAGCAACTTAACGAGTAGTATTTCTGCAAGCGTGAATGTTAAAAGTCTTTAAATCATGTAATGTTTCTTACGTACTTTCATTGGAACAACAATGGAAACTTTGCCAGCCTAATAAGAAAATGGATGTAACACTCTGGAAAACATATCTTTTAAAGAAGTCACCTAAATCGCTGGTTTACAGTGCCTAAAGCTAAAGGAGTCAATGAGGTCAACAGCCATACATCACCTCCACAGACTGCTGGGGGGAATCCCCAAACCCAACCCCACTATGAATCAGAGACCTATGACCACTTGAATCAAAACTTCCTTGCTTGTCTTACACCTTGTAAAGAATGTTTTGTCTCAAGAGACTGTGTTACTTCCATTAGGAAAATCCCATGAAACAGACAACAAAAGTGATCCTAATCTGCAGTCAACCAAAACAAGCAAGTATCTGGACTACTTTTGCTCTTAGATTTAGAACTACGTAGAAATCCATGCCGAGCGCATAGCATCACAGAGAACTATTGTGGTTTTTCTAATTTCATCAAAAGGAAATTAAAAAAAAAAAACAACACTTCCTTCTGTCACTCCCTCCTCCACTGTTATTGCACAGGTGCTAAAGCCAGGAAGGACCTTATGATTAAGCACATCTGCACAGATTTATGTACACTTGAACATTTATACTCTCACCCTTGCACAGACAAAAATGTAGTTTGGAGAACTGCATGTCACCTTCTTATGGTACAGAAAACCAAAAACAGATCAAGATGTTTTCCAAATAGGGAATTGTCTTTAGCACACTTCTCAAATCCCTGTTTTATCATCATCTTTTCTCTTCCTTGCCTTTAATTCATGAAAATCCACCCAAGGACAGTTCTCAACTGCTCAAAGGATGCAGTTGCATGACTGAGTTAGTTTCAAATGAAGCTGACACCAAACAGGGTAGCAGTTCCCATTTGCTCTTGTCTATATGTTCCTGCTGCCAGTCTCTGCCTTGGCACTGCTACCTTCTGGTCACATAGTCACAATATGAACCACCTAAGAATGAAACCTACTAAAAAAAAATATTAAACTGGATCAGGGACTAACCCAGCTGACTGCATGGGGAGGGAAGTAGTGCTATCCTGCTGGGGAGAAGACAGAAACATATGGCTGGGAACTATATCCTTTTTGGCAGCATCAGGGACTTAAAATTGGTTTATTCTGCTTGTAACCACACCCAAAGTTACACAGGCTAGAAAGACAGACTTGGCTTCTACCCTCTATTTGTCCAGCTACCCTCGAATACAAAGAAATCTCAGCTTTACTTGCCAAACAAAGCTTTAAACAATACAAAACTTGAGAATAGTTACGGCATGGCATTTTACACCTTTCTCTACTGTTAGATACTTATACAACGCTATATATCTCTGACTAACATGAAAGGTAGTATAGCAGTTTTACAGTGTAAAGCAGAATCCTATTGTGCTAGGTACTATAAAAGGGTCTAGGATGTAAACTTCCCATTTCAGTTTAAAACAATACACAGCAAGTAGAAGGAATGGTCTTGTTGCAATAGCAGGTAAGCAGCCATTCAGCATTATCAGCAATCTGATTTTATCACAGGTGTTAAGGAAATTAGTTCCTTCAAGTTTCAGCTGAATGCATCAGCTGAGACAGCATAAAGCAATAAAAAAAAAAAAAAAGACAGACTACTGGTTACTGATGCCATCTACACATAGTCTATGTTGATTGCACTGGAGAAGAGGGGAACCAGTAGTTTAACCAGCACATGCTGCCAAAACGCCCCTCTCTGTCTTTTCCCTGTGCATTCTTGAGCTGCAGGCACTGCCTCAGCCCAACGAAGAATCAACATCCAGGATGGCAGCTACAAAAACTTCTCTCCCCCTCAGTCTTTAGGGGACAAAATTATTTTTTCTACAGTACTGAAAAAGCCCTGATTCAGCTCTAAATTGAGGATAATATTGGAAACCTCTCTTCAATTTTATTTTAATAGGTAAACATCTAGGCTTTGAGATATAATCAGAAGCTGGCATATAAAAAACTAAAATCTCCAAATCAGAAAGCAAATGAACATGACCCCAAGTTTATTATGTTCCAAATGTCATGACTTCAGAAGCCAGCATCATAATTTCTCAAGGCCTAAATAACAAATTAGGAATTCTTATGCATAAAAAAACCCCACCACATAGTAAAATGTGCTCCACTAGGCAATTTAACTAAATAAATTTTATTTATTTGTAATACGCTACTATTGTAAAAATATTTTACAAACATCTTAGCCAAATTGTCTAATGTCAGTGCAGATGCACATAACATAAAACAACATCTGCTACAAGGTTAAGATGCCTTACATTGAGTTTATCCTCTATTCAAAGCTTTATTAGGTTCTCTAAAACCAAGGGGCGGGGCGGGGGTGTCTTGGGGAGAGAGGGTTGCTGTTCAGCTTGAGACTGGCTGTAACACAGGAAAGTGCATTAAGACACAAAAACTAGATCAAGTAGAAAGTACGTACATTGGAAACATGGACTTTTTGAATAAAAAATTGCAAACATTAAATACAAGTCAAATCTGATGTTAACTCCCTATTAAAGAAGAAGAGTAACCTTTATTTACCCACCCCCATTCAAAATTTTCCCCAGGAAAACACTGTGTAAATAGAGTATGAGTCTTTCCCTCAGGTCCAGAAGAGAAACTAATTTTATGAGGAAATCTGGAAAACACCCTGTCATCAAAAATCCCCTGTGCTTTAAATGAGAAACCATTTGTGTTTCTGTTCCTGACTGGGGAAAACAAACATAAAGAACACTTAAATGTGAGCCCTCACTAAAGCAAATCAGAGTTAAATAAGGTGTTTTAGCTATACTGTAAAGTAGATTTGTCATGGGAAGATATAGGACAGACTTCAGCATTTCTGTGTTTTAGTATAAAGACCCTGACTTTATTATTATTTTATCATGGTATAACTTTTCAGTGGTAGTTATTAAAAAAAATCAAAAAAAACAAAAGCCTTCCCCCATACTTTAAAAACAGCACCCACATTAAATGAAGCAAATTGTAATACAGGTAGGATTTAAACATACAGTGATTTATAAATCCAGACCAACGTTTTTATGTAATATAGTCAGCCTTAGTGCTATAACGATTCTTATAGCCACTGCTCTTTTTCTTGTATTTCTAGATTATTTTCAATTTAGAGTATCTCAAGAATACCTTAGAAAATTCTTTAAACCATTGATGTACATTTTAAACAGGCATTCAAACAAATATATCTAGGCAATACAAAGTATGTTCTGACTACATTTATTCAAGAAAACGTCCAGAGTTTTTACACAATGCTATTTTTCAGACTCAAATGCAGCCACTACAAGGACTTCTACTCAATGGGTCATTAATTCCAGGATTATGTCACTTGACCATAGGGTATTATTTTGTATCTGTAAAGGCAGCTTATGCCGTGGTTCTTCCTTTGCTCTTTCTCATTGTAGTAGACATCACATGATGATTTTACATAACTCTTTCATTAGGGAAAAAGGGCTGACATGCCAAGTCAACAGTGCTTTGTCTCACACAGTACTTTCCACGTGGGGTGATGGGGTTGTCAAGGCAGGAACAGAACTGCTTTAAAAATCCATTACATAGGTGCGTTGTTGCTGCTGGACCAATGGAACATTGTCACTTTACTGTGCTACATAAGATTTAAATTTATAAATGGAAACTATTGTGAAGGGATGCTGAGTAGAAATTGCAGAAAAAGGAAAAAAAAATAGTCTAAGCCATCTTCCAAATAATAACAAAAAGATCAAAAGTTCTTCCAGTGCTTAATTTCTTTTGGCTATCAGCTTTGGATAGTTGGCACCTTTTTCCAATGTAAGTGTTATCAGTTACAGAAACAATGATGCAGTTGAGTAAGTGGATTGTGTTGTAACTCGTAGCCCGCCTGTTTGCATGGTGATGATAAAACTGAACTAAAACATTTTCCCCTGATCTTGAGTGCCAGACTTAACTGAGATAATCATGAGTCAAGATGCAGTGAACTGATGAAGCCTGGTTCAGTGGCATCATACTTAAGAAGCTGTAAAATTTAAATAGTCACCCAATTCACAGAATTTCCATTAAAATAAACCTCTTTGTGACTATGCCAATTCAAAGTAAGTGAAGTTGCCCCTTCTAGGTAAAGGGAAACTTTATGCAGCTAGCCAAAAGAAAGACAAACTTAAAAAAATATACAAGAGCCCTGTTGTCATAGTATGAGAACTTTACATGGTATAAAGCTAGCTATCTTCCATCCAAAATCTCAGTGATTTCAGCCTTAGTTAATGAGGCAAGAGCGAGTGAGTACAAGCTTATCTTTACTTGAAACTCCTCATGCTGTGAGGCAGCTGATGGTTTAGCAACCTTGGTTTAGCCACAGTGTTTTGTTAATGACTCAGGGAGATGGGAATACAGAGCTTGCCACTGCTCCCCTTCCCTCTTCTGAGGTATGAATTCTGCTTCTTTCCCCAGGTGGTGCTGGAACAAAAGCATCTTTTCCCTTTACCTAATACAAGAAAGACACTTTTTTTTCCAACTTGTCATACAGTTGAGATCCAGCTACACACAGAGAGCTAACAGTATTCATGCAGGAGTCTACCTAATCACAAAAGCATGAGCATTTTTCCACTATCAGCTACAACAACATGCGGAGGAGGTTTTATACATTCTGCCACCCTCTTTTGTATTCAGAGCAGTACCCAGAGCCCAATGCAGACTTCAGTTATACCAGCACACGATAAGGATAACAACCAAACTTCAATGGGACTGAGGTAATGATAGATTTAGTGAGATAAAAATCAATCCATTTTACTACAAATGAATGAATGATCTTCACAAGATTTATTGCTTTGTTGTTGACTATATCAATAGCCTTTGAGATTGAAATCCCTATACAGATTGCACCCTAATACCAGTAAAACAATCAGCTAAACAGTACTTTGTTAAAGCATGTTATTTTCACAAAATACTGACCTATCCCACACTTCCTTATCCATCTCCTTATTCCATAAGTGGAAAAAATGGAGTTATGAACAACTGACTCATTTGCACAAATGATCAAAAACTCCAAAAGGCAATACAAGCTCCTGAAACCCACTCCAGACATAACTTCCCAACATCAGCAGATCTTACGCTGTGCAATGCTACAGCACAAAGCCGCGCAAGGCAGTTAAAATAGCCACTTCAAACTAAATAGGTCACAGATAGATACAGCCATGCCAAACTGGTGGTTTAGGCTTCCAGACAAAGACTCCTATTGTCTAGAATCACCCACTTCGGGATAGGAAAAAAAAAACCAAACGTGGAAACATAAGGAGAAATCAGGAGAGTTTTTATAAGTATTTTCCTTTTCAAAAGCTTCTTTCTTCTCTTTTAGCACAGATCAAAATAACCAGTCTTAAAAGAATTTCATACAAAAATATTTAAGAACAAACCATTTCTCTAAAATTACTCTGGTGCGTCAAAACACATGGGAAGGGGAAGAGAGGAGGGACAGTACAACTGTCAAAGTGATAAAACTTTATGCAGCCAGAGGCTACACTGAGTTCTTTTTCCAAAGCAATAAAAACACACCACAGAGCAGAAAACATTTGAGATGCTCTTAGTTTTTAGTATTCAACAGCTTCTGTAAGTTTCCCCAATCTTGAATTTTTGAGATCTGATCTAGAGAATGAAAGCAGTGGGGAAAGCTTTTACCAAAAGAAGGAATGACAATTTAGCAGTGCGTCGATCTGTTATACTATGTGTGTCAGAAGAGCAAAACAATACATTGTCTGAGTAAGCAGATCTTTCTGTGCTAAAAACGAAATCTGCTCAAGAAATCTGCAATTCATTAGCATAGAAGTTCAAAGTTGTTTTATGAGCATATTTTCCTTTGTAACAGTTCATAGAGCTATCTGCATTTCATCAGATTATTCTAAATGCAGAAGCTCTTGAAACAGTCTCAGTACTGCACTTTTTAATGCTGACATAAAGAGCTGCGCTTTCAAGCATCCTGTACTTGAGCAGGTACATTTCTCAATTAAAGTTTTCATTAAAAAACTGGCAGGTTTTTGCAAGAGAAACTTTATCATTACAAAACCATTTTGTTACATTTTTATGAAAAGCCATGGGAGCATGAAGAAATGCTATTTCTACCAACCCACTTCCCCCTATTCTTGACTGACAAAGAGCTCAGACCCCAAAGATGAAAAGTAAAATAATATGAATAATTATGAAGATTGTTTCCTTTTGGAAAACAAGCACATAGGAAACTCATTTGGTTTACATTAATTTGCTACATATTGCTCACATGTGTACAGTCTGATTAACTCCAACTGGTTACATGGGTCTCTGAAGAATTTTTTGTTTGTTTGTCAGAATGAAAATTCAGAGTGATGCTACTCTCTAAAATTCTATGGCCAAATAATGGAGGTATTTATCTAGATGTCAGACAATTAGCTAAGTGTATCCACCCTGCTATTCCATGTATGCTAAACTGTAAAATACATAAATAAAAACATAAAGATGACTTGTTGATTTTCCTAAAAAGCAGATTTGACCACCCCTCTGCTCACTGGTTTTGTTGTCTGGCTCAGTGAGCTTTTGATCCTCCTCTTGCACAGAAAAAACACTAATTTTATACACAGAAAATGGACAACTACACAAAATAAATATAACTCGCAGAAAAACCTTTAACTTTTCAAGAATCTTTTCCCTGAGCAAGATTATGGAAATACTTTCAGTAATATTTGGTACTATCTATGTGAGCTTTGCTATGCTAGTCCGTGAAGGCTGTGGAAAGAGAAAAGGGGAGGGAGAATAGATGTGTCTTTAAAACAAATGTTTTTGGACCTTTGTCTCAAAACTCATCAGAAACAGAAAATGGACCACTATATTAAGTGCATTCCTTTTACAGTTTACCCACAGGAAATATGTTTTTCCTGGAAAAAGCTGCTAAGCAGCTGGCAGATGAAGCCAACTGTTAAGCTTTCTAAAAGAGCAACCACCTCTCCAGTCAGTCTCGTAGAAAGAGTAGTACTAGGGCTTGACAAGCTGTAAGAGCAGTTTTTCCACCATTTGGTTTCCCAGATTATTTCTTCTTTATAAGATTCAGAACATTCCCCTATTGCTATGGATTAAAAAAAAAAAAAAACCTAAATTTTCAGTCACAAAATTATCTGGTGTGGAGAACAGGTAAGAATGAAGACAAACATTTACCCACCTTGACCTGTAACTTGTGGGTTTTGGTAATTTGAATATGAAATGTAAAACATCTTGCAAAGGAAAGGATTTACTAATATTGTTTATGCTTACGACGATTTTGAAGAATATACTACCTTGAGAATGTAAATTTCCCCCCAGTGCTTCTCCTGAAAAAAATACAGCCTCCTACACATTCTGAAACTCTGAAAGTTAACCGAGACACAGGGAAAAAAATCCGAAGTATTTTACATAACAATTCAATTGAAATTGTGGTAATGCTGTGGCAATTGTAGTAAGAAGTCAAGATATACAAGAATACAAATACCAGAAACTTTAGTTTTGTGACAGTGTCATGTTTAGCTACTGAATTAACAAGGTAAACAGGAATAAGGCAAAAATAAGTTCAGGGCTTACATAGCACTTTTTAATCAGATCTATTTCTATCTAGATTTGCAGGATAACCTGTTAAAGTAACAGATACAAGCACTGCTTCGTATTTCAGTTTTGCAACAGGATCAACGAAAGCGTGCATGTGAGGAAGCTTGCTCTGGTGGTTGGTTCCTTTTTAACTTTAACCTCTATGTGCTTCTAAGAGCAAAAGCCAGCCTGAAATGCATGCCTAATGATACTTGAAAGCCTTTAAAAAATAATTTACTCTAACTTTCTGGCCATGTACACACAAGCACACGCAGCACAGCTATATGCACCCCTGAATTTGAGGGCATTTTCTACCACACATGTTTGTTATGCAATTTTCACATAGTCATAACTATGTTAAATCAAAGCCAACTGATGTCAATGCTAAAATGCTCAGAAGCCCCACAGCGAAGCATCTTTACATTTGGGAAGTGTTAATGTGCGATATAAACATTTTGCCTTCCAAAGCCACCATGTATACCAGAACGTCAAAAGCAATTAGTATAATATGTGCAGAAACACACGCACGCAGACATACATACAGAATATTCTCTAGTATATTTTTACATGAGTGTAACCATTGTGCTGGGAGATCTAGGACAAGGGGAGATTCCCCTTTGCAAATATATTGCTGTTTTAAATGAGAAAATACACTGTGTAGGAACAGTGAAAGAACTTTTTTTTTTCGGCCAGCAGTTTAAAAATTGTAATATACACTTTAATGAGGGTTTTTTTATGTTACAGGCTGGTGGCGAGGGCATGAAAGGGAGGGAAATACATATATTTTCAGCATGAGAGCTATGTGAGTTCCATGAATGGACTCCTACTGCCCAGCTCCCCTCCTGAAAGAGCTGAGCTGTCACACACAGGAAGGAATAAACAAAGTAGTAAATTTGGTACTACAGGAACTATCACTTAATGACTTATTGCTTTCCTCAGAGGAGCTGGGGTGAGGGTAAATGCAAGTAACAAGCAATGCTGGTATAAGGTAAGGGGCTTGAACAACTCCTGCAAAGATTAACATAAAGCAGCTAGTACCTTCTCTCTTGGGCTACGTAATAGCTGTTGTGTTTGTCTCATGTAAATGACCACGCTTCTGTGCTAATACGATATTAATGCCAAAAGCAAGTGTTAGAAAATAAAACCCAATTCTGTGCAGCCCCTGCTGTGCAGCTGAGCTCAGTGCGGCCTTTGTATGGATGGCGAAGAGAAAAGGACCCATAAAGCTGGAGGAAAACTTAACTAAAAAACAAGGAAAGTTTAAGAGGAAAAAAATAATAATTGAGAAAGAAAAAAGCCTTGCTTGCTGGACCTCTGTAAAACCCTACTCTCATRTATATTCGTGATATAACAACGAGATAAGCGGAAAAACACAACCTCACACAGTCAGAACAAGACTCACTCTTTCCTCCATTCCCTTGCTCCGTTCACAGCACAGAAACATGGCCTCTTCCTTGCTCTCAGACACCGTGTGCAAGATGCAGTGGCTTGGCCTGGTTCAGGATCTGCCAGCTATGCTATCTGGCACAGGGAAGCAGCAGCAGGAATAGGGGCATGCCTTCTAGTAATTTTAATTTTGCAACTCCACATATGGAGTTTGACATCGACAGGTAAACAGAGAAAAGCCACAAGTACAAATGTTCTCATTATTTTCACGGGTCAGATTTCTCACTAGCTGTAAACAATTAGAAGAGAACTCTGAAGAAACCCATCTAATTATGCAGAACCTGTGCTGCTTTTTCCATTAACTAAACAGCTAAATAATCTTGGAGGGGGGGGAGAGGAATAAAAATCTGCCTTGTATTGCAGGGCTAAGCAATACCTCTGGAGTTACAAATCATATTATACAAACATTGAAGTAGTGATGGATGAACCTGAATTCTTGCAGAGGTTGCATTTAGTCATCTACAAAAAGCACCTTCGCATTAGCATCACAAGTCAGTGGTCAACTTCTGCTTCCTATTTCCTGAGAAGTGAATCACAAGTCTTCCCTAATCCATTACCTTAAGAGGTAGGGGCAGGCAGGAGCGGGGGTGTACACTGTGTTGGCAGTAAGACATTATCATCATAACGTAGGGAATCAACCATTGTATTATGCACAAAGAAAAAGACATTTTATTTTGTCTCAGTGCATTTATTATTTTATTATGCTGAAATACAATGCCCCTTTTCACCCAGAGAATAATTGACAAATGCATTATTTCCCAATTCATTGCTACAAAGCTGGAATGAGTTAACATGTGCCTGAAAGAAATCCTCTTAAGCCATTATGACCTGCTATTTTTACTGTTAAATTTCACGCGATTAACATGCCCATTACTTAAAAGCATATTATAAGCAAAACAGTTTGTTTGCCCAGTAGCATACACCTTAAGCACAGACACACAGCAAAGCAGCGTGGCCTCTGTATCTATTTACTCTGCCTAGCATATGGAAAAGCCTATTGTAAATGTTCACAGTATAAACAGATAAACGCACTGCAATTCCCATTGGAAGATGTATCTAGAACCTACCCATGTGGCTCATCTTTCCTTAACAGAAGTTTTTTGGCTATTATATTAGTGGTGATTATTAATTAGGGACATTTAGATTCTTTCTTTAAAACCACGAAACAAACAAAATACACATTTGTATTCTAGTAAACAATAAGCCCAAAGTAAAAAAAAAAAAAAAAAACAAAAAACAAACAAACTAAAAACAATTTCTGCTGTCTTACACTGATGCAGACAAAATGTCACACTTTGCAGCTTACTAGAGATCTTAAGTAATCTGGCAGAAACGTACCTGTAGAGTGAAGTAAAGAGACTGATAAGTTTTGTGTGTACCGTTATGTACTACTATTTTTTTTTTTGCAAGAGAACTGGTAACATAATAGTTTTCAGAAAAATACAAGGAGATTTCAGAAATCTGAACACCAACAATGTTTTGTGGTAAACCTTGACAATGGAATTGGAAGAGCTTTTCCACTGTATCATACACAGTTTACGAAGGCTGCATAAATCTAATAGCCTTTAGACTGCCAAGTCAAAATGCCAGCAGAGGCAAATACTAATTATAATCAACTAGACCTTAAAAGCACAGGTGTTTCCTCTACCCTACCATATGGGTGTTGCTAATCCACTCCCATGACAAGGAAAGGTTTTTCCGCTGGCCTGAAGCATCCTGCGGAAAACAGGATTCAACACCGAATGGCTCAAGCAGAAAGGCACATGCAGTGCATTCTCACGTGACCTGCCGCAGCTTGTGGAAATCACTATGTGTACCACAGCATGAAGACCGAGAGAAACGTTTAATGCCAGCATTGTTGCTGCTCAGCTTTCGTGTACTTGTGAAATGGGTAAGTAATGCCTCTGACCTGAGGCACCCTGAGTGCTGCTATCATGTCACAAATACTATGAAGCTACATCTGAGGGGAAAAATAAAAAAAGAAATTTCTTCCACAGTTTGAAGTTTATACTCCCAGTTTCAGATTAAACTTCTGAGTATTTCTGCCTATACTACCTTTGCTGATATTAAAAAGTATCTTTCCTCACATTCCATGTTCTTAATAGGCAATAAACCCCTTGGGGTTTATTGGGAATTAGGTTGCTAGATGTTTTAGGATTGCTGGAAAGTACAGAGGAGAAATATAAATAGGTTAGAACAAAAGAAGAATAATGTATGCTCACTCAGGCTTTCAGCACATACCAAGGACAACAGAATTCTAAAAGAGAGGAGAGAAAAAAGAAAAAGAAAGAAAGAAAAAAAAAAAACCACAACACCAAGCCTTGATTAGTTGCCAGTCCAAAAATGGCTGCACTCACATTGACCATCAAGAAACCCCACGTGAATCTGAATCCCTTCTGCTCTCTCACGCTAGGATTAGAGCAGAGACACCCCATCTCCCCTCACAGCAAACTACATATTACCTGTGGAGTCAAATATAACAGGCTGGCAGTTTCTGTTTGAATTCCAGTTACATTTGAGCACCTGGCCTCCTTCTACGATGTTGTGCTGGGTAGTGTTTGCTTTTGGAGCTCCCACCAGAAGAAACATCCTGCAGTAAAAAGAAGAAATAAAACAAAGGTTTCAACACCTAAGGCATAGACGTTGTTACTTTATGACACCTGAAGAGTTAATAAAGCAAAAGTCTTGCCTATCCAAATCTAAATCTGACTAGAACTACTTTGAGTTTCAGAGAAATTCATATTAGGTTTTAGGTCTTGGGTCCCTTTTTTCTGCAAGCAAAAGCAGGCAAAAAAAAGCCATTTACCAAAAAGAAGAGACAAAAGAAGGTAAGAGAAAATTGAAATATTCTGTCCTACTTAAAATTATCTTTAAAATGAGATAAACACCTTTTATATTCTTTTTTTCCTTTCAAAAATATGTATGTAGGCACCAGAACAGGAAATCACGTACTTCTGTAATTTAAGAAAGTCATCGGCTAGCATAATTTCTGGTTGATTTTGTACGTAAGAGTAATTCAAGTAAGTCAGTCAAAAATGGAAACAATATATAAACAAAACAGTAGTGCTTCTGAGCTCAGAAGGTACTAAGTGTTGAGTCAGCCTAGTATTAGCAAATACTCTTTTTAAAAGAATCTCCAAGTACCCAAATGACTGTCAACCACAGGTTTGTACATTAATGAATCTTTGCTGAAATTCATTACACAGTAATCATTTTCTTATTAAGATCTGTTGTGCTTTTATAAATCTCTGCTTACATGAACATGTTAAGTGCACTCTGAGCAGGAACTGCTATGAGATTATGCCTGTAGAGGTGGTAAAATTCAGAAGCTGCAAAGTAAGAAACAGACTGAATAAAAAGCCAGACCAAACAAGGTTCTTAGCATTTTCCAACAAGGTTATTAACATCTTCCAGGAACTCCGACACCTCTGAGACACACTTGACTCATCAGCACTTTCCTAAGGAAGTCAATTTGAAGTATAGACAAAGACGTATAGAAGATGTAAAACTAAATGCCTCCTTTCATCAGAATCTGCTGTTGTTTCCATGTAGACTGTTTAAGAGAGAATATAGCTTGCAAGAGCAAGTCTTATCATCCCATATCAGGCATTATGGTTATTTAGTTTTGAAACTGAGTTAGCTGAACAAGCTGCAAGACTGGTTGGAGAGAATGTCTACAGGTAGGCAGATCCAGACTTATCAAACTTGCTCTGGTTTTCACAGTCATCTTCTAGACTTCACTTTAGTACAGAGCTAAGTTTATATTTCTTAACATGTAAATACCAGGTACAAACACGTAGCACCTCATCAAAGCTCAATTCATAYGAAGACCAACATAAGCTACTAGTTTTCAACCTGTGTGAATTTTCAGAACCTTAAAAATTTCCTGGTGTGGACCCTGATAGAAAACCCAGGCTAGTTGGCAATCCATTTGTTTTCCTTAGTTGCCATTCATAGACTCTCTAGATTCCAAGAACAAGAATTTGAAATGCTTTAATCAACTTAAAATGTTCTCTCTGGGCATAACAGAAATGCTTAAAAATAAACATCATCATGCCAAGTAAAGAAGTACATTAATTATTATAATTACAATCTATTAAACAAGTGGTAGCTTGCCTCCCACTTTACTCTTGTATCATTAGCTTTTGAGAAGCCCCCCAAATTAAATACTTGTTTAAAAAAAATAAATCATTCCCATTCTAATCATGTATTTTAAATCTTCCTTAAGATAATCTTTGTGATGAAGTTTATTAAGAAGATTACCAATAAAGGAATCATTACGGGACTCCACGAAGGTTTAGTCACCTCTTTTCCCAAAGCAAATAAAAAAATGCATTTTTATCATCATAAACCAAACAAGCAGATTTTGTCATAGGTTTTATAATAATATACAAATTACCTAAATACAAAGAAGTCTCTAGCCCACATACTTTGGGAAAGGGGGAATAGAGGGAAAATCGYTACTTCCATGGGAATACACCAGCTATGCTTTGATACTGCCTATCTCCTACATGATGCAACCATCTACCCCAACACAATGCTGTGGACAAGACTGGAAGTGTATTGACATCCTCAGCAGTTCAACTTACGTAGGTGTACTTACAGGAATAATCACTTGCCAGTGCTTTGCCATGGGCCAATAAAGAGAAACTGGTATTTCCATATACTTGTATACCAGAAGACAGACTATCAAATGCAATTCTTTTAAAACTATAGCGTGTATGACAAACCTTTTTCAGTTTTCATAAAGTTATGTTCAGTCACTTAGTATTATAGTTATGCCCTCAGTCAGGCACCACATAGCACCCTGATACAAGACTACCACTTTGATTCCTGGAATAGGTCTTTCATACTGGACTTCTAAATATGCTTTATTTTGGTATTCAGCAGGTCAAAATAGACTATGGAACAGCAGCTTGAGCATTCAAGAACTAATAATACTCCTTTGTTGTAAGGCTAGTCAATCCAAATAGCTTTAGCTCGACTAAATTTACTTAATCTCTAGTACTCGTGTAAAGGACAGGTGATAAATAAAAATTCACCAAAGCAACAACAAAGGTGTAGGAACCAAGTGACACACAACACTCAACAAGAACCGTATAACAAGGCTCATTTTATTAAACACCTTTTGCTAATCATGCTGCAAAACAGTTCACTCAGTTTTCTACCTAACATTTAACTGCATACATTGCTGAGCTCGCTGTTCATCACTACCTTTCTTTCCCCTCCAACAGCTTGAGGGAATCTGCAGGCATTCCATTCTGCGTTCTGTGTGTGTGTTGATCCTTCTTGAATGATGGGGAAGACACAGGCCTATGTCTGGAGGACATGGCATACAAGTATTTCTGGCTATTTCAGGAGGCAAAAAGATCAGTCTCCATAGGCATAAACTCAAAATTTAACACCATTAGAGCCTGTTCCTGTAAAAGCTGCATAGCTACTTTGTTTCAATTATGAGCTTAAATTTAAGATAAAGTGCAGTACTAGACTTTAGCTTAGCAGATACAGACTAACTTCTAGTCACAGCTAAAAATTGAGGAGAAAATTCCCTTAAAAATATGAAGAAGTCTTCCATGCTATCTGAAAACCACTACTGTTCAAAGTTTTTTTTTTTTAAAAAAAAAAAGCCAACACTGTCTTCTTTTACAGCCATGCATTTTGAGGTCAATAGTTATTATAAAAATAATGGAAAGGTTCCAAATAGTGATTTCAGCGAGAGCTGGTCACATAATTCCTTATCGGAAAGCAAGAAAGTAAGTTTACTACATGCATCTACCAGTCTCCTGATAACTCTGCAGCCACACGTGCTGACTTAAAAATAAAGGGAGGAACACAAATAGAACGTTTTTCTTTTTGTACTAAGACTTACAGGATTAAGATAGCACAGAAAGATGTTGCAACACATGCAAGTTAAGACAGGATGACTTCTAATATTTGTAGGCAATAAAGAAATGCAAACAAGGCTAGCTGATGTACTGCAAAAAAACTTGCTCAATAGCTGTAGAATTTGTTTATAAAGTTTTATGAGCTAAAGATTGAAAGAGAGAAAATCCCCTCAGCATGGCGGAAGCCAGCAGCTTTTCCAGCTTTACAGACCTTTCTTACGATGCGAAAGCAGGGGAAAAAAAGTGGCAAAAGCTGGATCTTAATGTAGCCCACACTTATGAAATACAGACTAATTCATTATAGCAACACCATGACTCTGAAGTTCGTGACACTATTCAAAGTGTCTGAAATACACCAGCTAACCCGCTACTGCACATTGCCTAATTTTCGTTTAACATGAAACAAGAACATATTCAGGAAGCAGATGTGGAGGGCATTTACATAGAACTTTTTCTTCTCTAGACTCCTCAGAAGCTTTGTGACCCCCACGTATACAGCACAACTCAAACACACACTTCTGCAAAGAGCAATCAAAAAAGATAGCAGCAGAACTTCTGAAATTTCACATGACAAAACCTCAGGTACGAGATGTAATGAAGCAAGATACCATACCTTCATCTTTCTACGCTGTATTTATTATCACCATTGTTTACATAAACCGCAGACTGATAAAGCTATTCAAAAAATCCAGTAGTGCGAAATTTAAGCCGTGTTAGAGAGCCTACCGACCGCACGAAATTAAGTGTTGCTTCCCGGTAAAAGGGTCTCAGCAGCCAGAGTCCTCCCAGAAGGAGGAGGAGATGCAGCCAAGTTTGTGTGCCCGGTGTGGCTCTGCCGCCGCCGTACCCATGCACGCCGGAGAGCGCGGGGGTCCCACTGCAGAGATCCGCCCTCCGCGCGGGCAAGGCACCGCGGCCGCCGGAGCCGCCAGCCCGGCCGGGGGCAGGCGCGGGTCGGCTCCATCACAGCGCTCCCCATCCACGCACCCGGGCCGGAGCAAACGGCTCCCATCAATTAATCGCTTCTCTTCCGAGAGCCGCCCTGGCGTCAGCTCTCCCCGCAGCCCGCACTGTGAACTAGCAGTAGCAGCTCGGCTGCTGACACGGGATGACTTCTCCCCACCCCTGCATCGCCCTCCTCATCCTTCTCCGGGCTGGCCAGGCTCTCGCACCTCGCCGGGACAACGCCACCCTCCGCCACAGCCCCACCGCCAGCGCGCCACAAGCGGAGCGGAGCAAAGCAAAGCAAGGGGCCGCCAGGATGGGCCCCCCGCCCCAGGGAGCGGCAGCCCCGGCAGACGCCGGCCGCCCGGGACGGGAGCGGCTCCGCGGGGCAGGACGGGGCGGGGCACTTACGAGGATGAGTCGGGAGCGAAGAAGTCCACGGCGAACCCGAAGTAGCTGCCCTCCGGACCCGAGTAGACGGCCGGGTGCTCCACGTCCAGGTTGAAGGCGCTGCCCAGGGCCAGCGCGCCGCCCAGCAGCACCAACAGCCACAGCCGCGCCATAGCCCGGCCCCGCGCTGCCTCCGCAGGGCGCGCACAGCCGCGCAGCTCTGCCCTGGGAGGCGCCCAGCCCCGCGGGAAGGGGGGGGGGGGGGGGGGCGGAGGGGCCGCGCGTTTCCCGCAGCCGGCGGCGGGGCGGGGAGCGGAATCACTTCCTCCCGCCTTGCGCCCAGTTCCCTTTTCTCCTCGGGACAGGGGCGGCAGGAAGGAGAAGCGACATCATGTGGTGCCGGAGGCGGGCCCTGCTCCCGCACCGGGCCGGGGCCGCCGCGCCGCTCCCCGGCTGCCTCTCCCTTCCGCCGGGAGCAGGCAGGCCCGGCCCAGCCCACGCAAGCGCTGCCCGACCACGCTGAGGGAGCGCAGCTGCGCGGTCAGGGAGAGGCCCTCCCCGCTCCGGAGGGGCTGGAGCTTCAGGGCGATTAAATTTCAGCTGGGGGGGGCAAGTACTTGCCCTGGGATCTCCCTTTAGTTAAGGTACCCGAGTCTTAAAACAGTTTCTGCTGGACCCGAATCCTTGAAGAGGTCCAGTGCTATTGAGAAGCGCTAGAAATAACAAGAGGGGGACACATTGATACTTTGTCTTACAAAGTCTTTCTTGGTAAGACTTTCTCAGTAAAGCCTTTCTTACCAAGTCTTGGAGACAATCTGTTTCAGGAAAACTGTTAACACAAGCAAAGAGTGAAGTAAGTACCAGTGTGGACCCATCCATGGAGGAAAACCCCAATGATTTTCAAAYAGGATATTAAATGAAGTAATTTAAAATCCCAGGGTCACAGCAGAGCCCTGCAGCGCCTCCACCAGTGGCAGGGAGGCCAAGCAGCAGGTGCAGATCCCAGATTGAGATCTCACCTCCTGTTCTACCACTGCACTATCCATCTGGGGAAGAAGTGTCCAGCGTCCAGCTTGAACCTCTTCAGTCGCAGTTTGTGGCCCTTATATCATCTGTCACTAATATGAAGAGTTTAACACTGTCATCGTGGTAGCTCAAGTAGTTGTAGGCTGCTATCAAATCCCTCATAGCCTTGCACGCATCAGCCTACAGCAGAGTTCAACATCTGCTCAGTATAGCAGCRTTTCAGCAAAAAGAAAACATGCTGGAACACCTATAAAGTGGAATTAACTCATATTAATTCATACAACCCAATACTGTTACCATGTAATCAGTTTCACATTATTGCCACCAAAAGTCTAAATGTTTAGCTTTGCTTTTCTCATGTGAGCATGATAAAAAGCAAAGGAACAAATAATGATGTTTGAAGCCCTAAATACAAGTTAAAAATATCCCATACATATTTACCAAGGGACAGATTCCAGAGTTAAGGGAATCCTGAAAGAAAATAATTTATAAAATATGCATATGAAAACCCACAAAGCTATACAAGAAAAAGCCTCAGAAAACACATGTTGTGGAGAGATTATGCTGAGGTGTCTTTAACAGAAGTGATGAATTCTAGCACAATAGCTGCAACAAGAAGTTGAAAATCCTACCTTAAAGGGCTTGTAATTTCCATTCTTTAAATTGAACATCAGTTAGAATGTCTTTCTAAAATACTGGCATAACTCCCCCCAAAACTTTTGAACTGGATACAGGAACTACTGGTGAAATTTTGGACTTGGATTCTACAAGAGATCATTTTACTTTGAAATCTGTTGAATTGACTGCAAGTGGACTTTTGCAGGCTCAGTCCTAAAAAGTCAGGTGCATCAGGTAGAGCTAACAAGATTCTGAGCAAGCAAAATTACAAGCCACTTACTGACAATGTTTTCAATGGAGAGCAATCATCATGGCAGAAAATAATTAAAATAATCAGGAATACTGGTAGGCAACTTACTCAATACAGTCAGAAGCATAATGTTTGTAAAAGAACTGCTAGTTAACCTACTGAAGAGAGACATGATTTAATAATCATTAAGTATTCCTGAAGTTTTGATGCAATTGGCTTAATTCAATGTAGAGAAAGTAGTATATTAAAACTTTGAACTAGGTGCATTTAACATTGTCTGTCTTCTTTTTCTTTTAATGAATTATTCCTTCAAAGAACCCAAGGACCTTTCACAAAAAAAAAAAAGTGCTTTCTTCATCAACAACTAATGAATCACATCTCAGAATTAGTATCAGTTTCCTGTTTTCCCTTGGAGTGCAAATTTACAGTCACTGGTGGTTTTTTTTGGTTTTTTGGGTTTTTTTTGTTTGGTTGGGTTTTTTGGGAGGGGGAAGGGGGTTGGGTTTGGTTTTTTGTTTGTTTGGGGTTTTGAAGTTTTGTTTTTGTTTTTGGGTTTGTTTGGTTGGTTTTTGTGGGTTTTTTTTAGTAATGTCCCATCAGCCTACATTCACTGATACCATGATATTTAGGCTTACAGGAAAAATTGTGTAATGTATAAAGGATTCCAAGGCAAAGAACTGAACATTGATATTGGGTGATCATTTCAATTTCTCACTAAATGAATAGAGAAAGTTGCTTTAAGTTAAAAACTTCAATATTGTTGTATCTTAATACATTCAGATTTTATGTTAACATGCCAGCTAAATTCAGTAGTCTTGAAGCCAACAGAAAATACAATAGACTAAGAGAAAGAGGCTGAGTAATGGCAACCTTTTAAAAGCTGGATGTAAAAAATGTAAGCTGTATTGTACACCATGGATTCTTGACAAGCCTACTGCTACTTACCTACTGTTAAATTTTTTTTTTTTTTTTTTTTTTTTTTAACACAGAAGCTCATTTGGAAAAATTACCAATACAAGGGGAAAAAGGAAACAAGGATAGAAAGTGAGAGAGGATTTCACAATAAATTATTTTCATTGAAAAGGGGTTGTGAGTTAAGAGGTTTTCGTTTTAAAAAATGCTTTAGGTCTGAACTGTTTCCTCCCATCTAGAAATACATGCGTAGCCTTGATACTTGTGCAACCCTGTGGCACTGTTGCTCCACTGTAAGCAGTAAATAATACATATTTTTCATATTTATACCTCAAAAAAAGTATATTTTAAAAGTATTTTTTTCAGCAGTCTCATGGTCTACAAAGGAAGAACCCCCCCAAACATTTCCATTTATTCATTCTCACAACTTCTCTGTCTGCAGTAAAGTATATCACAGCTTGACAAACAACAGTACACAGAAATTGTTTTGTTCAAGTAAATCCATGGCAGAGCCAGAAAGAAGAGCCAGGTAATCCTGTGTTCCAGTCACTTGTTCTTGCTACCAAGTGATAATAATAATTCCTTAAGGAAGCCAACTCAAAAATTCTTATTCTAGCAAGAATAGGAGGAGAGTTCCTATACTTCGACTTCATACTTGTTGCTAATTTTCCTAACTTTGCTGCCTCCTCATAGGCAAAAAAAATTATGAAGATTAACTTTTGTTGTAATTTACTGACTACTCTCTCACAGCTGTTATACTACAGACATGATCAAAGCAAAAATGCAGATGGGTTAGTAAGTTCCTGAGTTCTAGCAGACAGGGCAATAARCTAAAGAAGAAGAGTGTTTTATCTGTACTTTGATCAGTAAGTCAGTAGCTTAGGAAAAAGGAGGAATTTTTTCTCTACTTGATTGTGTAACTTCACAACATTACACAAGCAGTGAAGGATAAGTTATTTGTAAGATACTAGAATTGTTTTACCAAATGATAAATCTTAGCTTCCTAAGGATTGGCTGTGCAGCGCTACTGCTTGTTGTCAGCGAATTGCTAAAAGACAGGCCAGAGGAATAACTCAGACTTTACATAGAGTCTGGGGTTACTCATCCTTAGGGAAAACTTTTTTCAAACCATTTCCTCTTTCAAGAAGATAATTGCTTTTTCAACAGCTGTTTCGTGCATATCTGCTTTCTCCCATCATTTGGGCCGAGAAAGGTAAAGCTGCCTGTTACTTTCCTGGCTCAGCACTGAGCGCCCTGCTCCACTCCCACYGAGTTTAGTCACCAGTTGCAAGCAGAAGCAGTGGCGTCGCTGCTGTCTGGCCTTAATTCAGAGCACAATCATAGTCAATCAGTCTAGACAGCCTGAGAGCATAGCCACATCTCCCTATATGGTGTTATACCCCCCCAGCCTCAACATGGGAAAAAACCTGAAGTGTACAGGCTTGGGATTATACTTCTAATGAAAGCCAAGCTTCCTGTAAATGAAGGAAAGTATTTTCTGTTGCAGAAGAGGCCGAGTGATAGATTCCATTGCTTGCATTGAGCTACTATGTCTGACAGAATCATGGACAGAGGAATGAAAGCCTAAAACAGACTTCACTGTTAATTTAAAGCAGGAAACACCCTTTCAGTAAAGATGCAATTTTTCTTTACTAGCTTGTTTAGTTCTCAGCATGACTAACAAATTGATAACAGCTACTGAGATCATATTACAGAATGTAAACAAATGAATTATATGGTTCTATATTTACTCTCCTGTTATCTCTAGTTTTCAATTTACAGGCTACTGACTAAGATATTCAGTGGTGAAAATTAACCACTAAGAAGTGGGCAGAAGAACTGGGATTCATTTTAACAAGACACCAAAATTTTTATCTGTATTTGTAATTGAATAAATTATTTTGGAATTCTTTGGAGTCTAAAGAACTGCTTTCCATTATTCAATAGATAAAACTAATTTCCTGTTACAAGTTGTTAGTCTTCTTAGTTTTGACTCATACAACTAGTTATTAACACAGCTGAATAAATCTTTGCAAGATGTAAAGCACTTCTGGTGGACAGGTACTCTTTTTTTTTGCTATTCCTGAGTCTCCAGCCTGTAACGTGGATAGAGTATTTCAGAATTTTTTTCATTTGCAATTATGTCTCCTCCTCATGACATACACTCAGCAGCAAGAAACGGACAGAGTCCTATAATTTGGTAGAAATTGTGAATGTGCAAGCCACCGTGGTCTTAAAAGGCTCAGCAAGATGTCCTGTATGTAAGCGATAAGCTTCAGCCTCTTAGCAGATCCAGTGCTTTACAGGATCAGTAGTATTACTATCTGGAGCAAAGAAAGGATTACCACTGATTTGTTCATCGATACTACTATTAGTCTCTCAGAAAAGCTTTTATCGACATGAGTTTTACTACATATTTTGCTCTTGTGCCATCCAGACACTTGGACCTGTAAAGTGGCTCAGCTGCCCGGGACAGATCTTCTGAGAAATAACTCAGTTTCTAACAAGGCAGTAGAAAGAAAGCCTAACTTGACAAAAAAGATGGGCTTTACATATTATTTTGTTTTGGTCAGTTGATGCCTTTTGTTTCTATTTTGTTTAATGTTCATCTTCCTGAAAAAAAACATTAAATCTGAAAACTATGGAAGCACTACTGGGTGAGAAACACGAGGAAACCACTACAGCAGTGTTGTAAGCTTGATTTGCCTTATTGCTCCTACGAGCAATTCACCACATGGGCAAAATCTCATCCAGTTGTTACGCAAAAGCTGTTCTTAGCCACAGGCTATAGGGCAATGGTTTTTTTTTTAGGACAATGAGGGTATGACTATGTTTTTAAAATCAGCTTCTAGCTGGGGAACAACTCTCAGCATAGAGTTCAAAGTCTTCCAGTTCAAAAGGAAGTGAGTCATACCAGGATTTTTTTCTGATTTGTTCAGTACTGATAGCTGTATTACTTCATTATTAGTCAATGTCTTTCCACCATCCCCTTTTTGTGTTTTACGGAATGCTAGTTACTTACCAGGCCTTTTTTTACATCAGGATTTCACAGCATCAAATTCAGGGACAGCTCTGCTTGATTTACAAAAGGATTCATATTTCTTCAGTCTGACAAAATTAGTCATTATAAAATCATGTGTGTGTCTGTTTTTGCTTCACAGAGCACTTCTGCAGATCTAACAAACAAACGTATCCTGATGTTGCTCAGTAACACCGCCAAAGACTTAAATATTTTTAAAAGATATTTTTAAACAGTATTTTTACTCTAGAGAAAAGGATTGACATGAAATAATGTAATAAAGGAGAAACGGATCAGGAAAAACACCCAACCTCTAATATTCTCTACACAATCTCAAAAAAGTTTTCATAATATCCATGCATATGTGAGCTGTAAAAGAGACACAAAAAGTTAAATACCACCTTATTCCATTAAGGGATGGGGCGTTGGAACACACCAGCCCAGAGGGGAAAGCCTGGGAAGTTGCCACACCTACCTCCAGAATCAGTGCAGCACCAGCTAACCATGGTGAAGGAGCATTCAAGGAGACAGGCAGGGAGAGATCAGAATCTCGTGTCTTCTGGTGGGAAGGGTCTCAGCAGAGCTTTCTAGAAGGGGATGGGGAGAATTTGCTAATCTAGAGAGTGTAATGGAGTTGGCTTTCTGCTTCTAGAGTAGGAAAAGAAAACAGATGACAGGAAACATCGAATCAAAGGCTTTCTTTGCTCTTTCATCTCGCATGGAATACGTGTATTGTGTACAGAAGGTGTTTCTGTATTTCTGCTTCTCCTGCCCTACTGAAACAGCTACATAGGTGTTACGCAACATCAGCCCACTGGATGAAAAAGCTCCAGCTCCCTATGCTAGTTACTACTGCAGTGGCAGCTCCTTTATAGGCCAATTCTGTCTTCAGGTTAGACCTGCGCTTCTCCTTAATCCACCCTTCTGTTTTTATCCTGCAGAGCTAGTAAATACGCAGCAGGCACAATTAATACAAGAGTGCTAATATTACACTTGAATAAATCATCCCTACTATCTCTTCATCACTTTCTCCTCCACCTTTTTCTTCCTTTCCAGAGAAGGTAAATTGCTCACCATATGCCATGACCTCTACCTTTTTAGATTCACAAAAGATCTTCTAGAACACACTGCTTTTGTACAGTTCCCCAAAGGTGAGGAAGAAATCATTATTTGTCCATCGTCTTATTCTTAGTTGCATCTAAATTTCTTTCCTAACAACCTTTCCCTTCTTTTGCCTGTCATTGTTTTCATACAATTTTAAGTACCATCCTTTCTGATGAGACCATCAGCCATAGCAAATGCATACAGAGCACATTAGAAGAACAAACACACAGTTTTTATTTAGAAAGTGGAAGTGACTGTGCCTGGCAGAAATACTTGTGAAACAGCATTCTACTAGGAGCAAAGAGAAACAGAACACTTCCCTGCAACCAGGATCTATAGGCACAGAAGATAAGGGTCACATTCTAGTAGATTTCCATTTATGGAGAATTTCCAGAAGCCAAGGCATTTTCTAGTTTTCTTACATTCTTGTGAGCTTCTGGTTATACAGAAATACTGGAGAACACTGCTTCCTGTTACAGAGATATTGCCATTCCTGTTGTTAGTGCAAATAATCTATTTAGTAAAAGCGTGACAGTTTATGTACAACTTTATTCTCTGTTTTTTGAGAATTTTTCACTGATTTTTTTCTATGATTTTTTTATCATGTATTTTCAAAGTAATCTAATAAAGCTCAGTCTCAGAGAACAGTCGTCTTTGCTTTTTAATTTACTATTCCAGAAACATAATGCCACATCTTGCCTTGAAGCATCTGTCCTCTAGTGCTCCTGTATTACAGTAACACTTCTATGTTCTTGCTAAAGGATTTGGAACAAAACCAAGTTTAAAACTTACAAAGAATTCCCTGGTTAGCAATATGAAAAAAGAGTCTTCAGACTGCTCTATGCTTAGTAATGAGTTCAGACTTTAAACGTATTGAAGAATTATACGGCAAAATAATAATAGCATACAGAGCAAGTAGGATAGAAAGGCAATGGAGTAAAGTAGAGCCAAGCTCCTTTCTACCTGATAGGGAAAGGGTTATCATGATGTGTTAATACTTCAGAAATCCTCTAACAAACTAAACCTGTTACTCTGAATATTCTTTTACACTCAAATACAAAAGCACTAAAAGATTGCAGTAAGACAAACTGACATGGAAAAAGATATTTCCCTCCCCCCCYCTCTCAAAAAGTGTTTCAAGTGTTTGAGCCCAAGCATCCCAGGCCTTGATAAACCAAGCTCAGCCATCAGCTCTAGCCTCTTGACTTCGGAGGACATGTTACATCTTACAGAATGCCCCAGAGTTCAAACTTCCTCCCTCTTCCCCATCCAAAAATCCCCTTTCTCCCAAAACAAACTAAGAACCCAAACTCACCCTCACTTTGAAAGCCATTATATTTTGATCCTCTACATCCAAGGAATACTTCCTGTCTGGCATTAATATTAAACCAAAGCATGTCATTATCTACAAAATGTTATACTGGTGACTATGTCTTTGCTGGGTTAAAGAATAAGTAAATCAAGGAATAAAGCTAAAGAAAATGGATCAATACAGAATCAGGTCTCTAACTATTCTAACAGGGGGTTTGGCTGGGGGGTGGGGTGGGGTTTCAGTGTGGGTTTCTTTTGTTTTTGAAGTTGTTGTTGTTTGCTTTTAAGACATTAGCCTGCAATTGCCAGGAGGTTGTTCCAATAGACTCCCAGTTGGGTGCTGCTGGTGAAAGAACTTTTTTGCATCTGTCAAAAAGAAGCTTGCCAGTTAATGCTGACAAAAGTTATCAGTGATAGAAATTGCAGACACTTCTGTGCTTTGAATAAAGAGCACATTTAAAAGCTTTTTCCTTTTTGCTGTCTTGGGGAAGAGTCCTTGTTCCACTTCTTCCTGCCTCCCCATACATACAAAGAATGGGCAATTATTTATATATAGCAAGTATTCTGTAGACTGTAACTTTATATTTCTGTGTGGAAGACACTGTGTGGGACACAAAATCCAGAACTGCTATTTATAGAATACAGACTTTCTGTATTGACAAGAAAAAGACTGAAAAGCCTGTGGTATAAGGCCGATACTACTGACACAACAGGCAGTTCTGACACCTACTAGCTTCTTACTCAAGGAAAAAGTTCACAAAGGTGAGACAACAGCAGTTAAACTCCTTTAGATCCCTTATAGCTTACCCCCTCTTACCATTTTGACTCTAGTCTGACAGACATTTAAAGAGATAAGATCTTTGCTATGTCCTTTCTGACCAACTTTCCTAATCCTTCTTCTCTCCATTTTATAAACAAAACCCTGGAGTGTTTAGAGCCAGATTAGGGGAGCACGCTACCGGGCAATACTGTGCTTTGCTCTGTGCCTGTGGAGGGTGGCCAAAGGGAGAACACAGCCAGCTGGCTTACACAACTATTACTAAGCTAGTCGATATGGATTAGAGAGGTCAGTCAGAAAAGCCTCCCTTATGTAGTGTTTATACTTGGAAGAGAGAAAARACAACAAAAGTAAGTGATGAAGAGTGAAGATTAAAGGTTTCTCGACTAGAAACTTTGCTGTTATCCGATTTTAAGGAGGCATTACATTGCAGCTATAGAGTTTTTAAAGTGGAGGTCAATTCATCTTTTTCTTAAGTAGTCTACTGTTCCCAAACCACGACAACTAAACTACTTGACATGTCAGACATTACTAAGATTGGTTAAAAACATTGATGGAGAATTTGCAATGGATTCATATTATTGCATAGAGATCAAACTACCATAATGTCTTCGATCCAATCTTGACATGCAGTGTTCGGAGCACAAGACTGACGGCCTCAGTGTCAGAAGGTAAACCAAGGAATAAAACAGGAATGGAGATGAAACATCAACAGGACAAAAGGTCTCCTAGAATAGCAAGGCTATTAAAATTTACTAGAGGCCTGAGAAATGTAAGGTTTTAGCTGATTTTCTGCAACTACAAAAGATGCACTACACCCGTATTATACGCTGACAAGACAGTTCCATTCCAACACAGGTCCAAGGATGCCACATCCCTAGAACACATTTCCCTAAGGGCTGACTGTACAAAGAATATTGTTTTGCCTTGTGAACCTTCTATAATAATTGGCTCCTCTCTTCCCTTCAGGAATGCTTCTACTTCTTTCCATGCATTTTATATAGCAATTTAGGCGGGTTTTTTTAAAGGAAAGCTGTGATGCTTTCTTTTCCATTGTATCTTGCTTTAATTTAGGAGTCCATCTCATTTTTGAATTCTGATTGGGTGTACTTTGGGAACACCTCTAGTTTTAAGCCAGCCTTGCTCAAATTTATGTCCAAATGTATTATACTCTGTAACAATTTTCAATCACAAATGTAAAATCAAGAGATTACCTCTGAGGTCTCTTTCACTAAACACAAATGAAATGCTGCTATTTTATGATCAAAAGAACTGATTATTGTTGCCATTCATTTCAATAATGTGCTATGAAGGAGCCTAGTGTGGTCACATATTAGGGCTATAACATCATAAATGAATAAAACATCTTGGCCTTATTGCTAATACCAGCAACAGCCACTCTCTGTAAAAAGACAGAGCATCTATTGAAATGAAAGAACTAAAAGTGACAGACTAAGCCAAGGTCACTTTAAGCCTCTAATACTAGCGTGAGGGAAAAAGAGAAGGGTGATTTGCAGATATCACTGTAAAAGCACTTAATGTGATCATGGCTACATAAAATACATCCGGTACATAACCAGGAACAAAGACTATTTGCTTCATTAAAGATTTTGCTGATTAAGGCCCATTCGTAGCAAAGAATTAAGCATCTTGAGAAAGTTTCTAATTTTGTAAAAAAATGTTTCTAGCACTGAAATACATCAAGAGATTGTGTTCTTCACAACTGAAATACATCAACTCCTTTTTTTATATCCACTTTCTCTACTTGGCATCAAGTCAAAGCAAAGGAAGGCATAGGATATCACTTCCTCTAAGTATTTTTCCCTAGAGATCTAATAATACAAGCTAGTAGGAGTAATGTTCAAAACAAGATGTAGCAGAGCTCTGGAACTGTTGGGTTTCCAAGAGATGCTAAAAATGTATAGGGATTCAAGGGAGAAACAGGAAACGTACTTGGAAGAGAAAGCCATCACAGGCTACATCTAGTAGAGGAGATATTCTAGATTAAAAATAGTTGGAAGCTACGTATGACAAGCACTCCTGAGAAGTACATGGGCTTGTCCTTTTCTTACCTCTTTCTTCCCCATGTGTCTGGTTTTTGGAGTGTGATAAATGGTCTCTTGGTCTGATGCAGTGCAGCTGCTGTTACTTTTTTTTTTTTTTTTTAAGAACAGTTCCTCTGGCCTTCCCAGATCTCATTTTTCTAATTCTCCTCCTATTCTTATTGATGTTATTCAGGGGTTATTTCTCCTGAGATACTTCAGGTGAATATCATAGAATAGTTTGGGTTGGAAGGAACTTTAAAGGTCATCTAGTCCAACCCCCCTGCCATGGGCAGGGACATCTTCAACTAGATCAGGTTGCTCAGAGCCCCATCCAACCTGGCCTTGAATGTTTCCAGGGATGGGGTATCTACCACCTCTCTGGGAAACCTGTTCCAGTGTTTCACCACACTCAGCTTAAAAAAATGTCTTCCCTATATCTAGTCTAAATCTACCCTCTTTTAGTTTAAAACCATTCCCCCTTGTCCTGTCGCAACAGGCCCTGCTAAAAAGTTTGCTGCCATCTTTTTTTATAAGCCCCCTTTAAGTACTGATAGGCTGCAGTAAGGTCCCCCCAACGCCTTCTCTTCTCCAGGCTGAACAACCCCAACTCTCTCAGCCTTTCTTCATAGGAGAGGTGTTCCATCCCCYGAYCATTTTCATGGCCCTCCTCCAGACCCGCTCCAACAGGTCCATGTCTTTCTTAGGCTGAGGGTTCCAGAGCTGGACGCAATACTCCAGGTGGGGTCTCACCAGAGCAGAGTAGAGCAGCAGAATCACCTCCCTCAACCTGCTGGCCATGCTTCTTTTGATGCRGCCCAGGATACAATTGGCCTTCCGGGCTGCGAGCACACATTGCCGGCTCATGTCCAGCTTCATCCACCAGTACCCCCAAGTCCTTCTTGGCAGGACTGCTTTCAATCCCTTCATCCCCCAGCCTGTATTGATACCAGGGATTGCCCCGACCCAGGTGCAGGACCTTGCACTTGGCCTTGTTGAACCTCATGAGGTTCACATGGGCCCACTTCTCAAGCCTGTCCAGGTCCCTCTGGATGGCATCCCATCCCTCAGGTGTGTCAACTGCACCCCTCAGCTTGGTGTCATCTGCAAACTTGCTGAGGGTGCACTCGATCCCACTGTCTATGTCATTGATGAAGATATTAAACAGTACTGGTCCCAATATGGACCCCTTCAGGACGCCACTCATCACTGACCTCCATCTGGACATTGAGCCATTGACCACTACCCTCTGGATGTGACCATCTAACCAATTCTTCACCCACCAGGCAGTCCACCCATCAAATCCATATCTCTACAATTTAGAGAGAAGAATGTTGTAGGGGACCATGTCAAAGGCCTTACAGAAGTCCAGATAGACCATATATATGAGAGATAYTTGCATATGAGAGCAATCTCATTCTCTCAACTTAGGGCTGTAATAATTTCACTGTGAGGGAAACAAAGATCTAACTTTGTAAGATTTTTAGTTTAGTCACTTAATCACTCTACAGTTTCAGTAAGTTATTCAAAAGCAGCACATGGAAGTTTCATAAACAGCATTTGTTATTCTTGTTCCAAGTATGCTATTTGCAAGATATATAAGCTTACAAAATATTTAAGCCTGCGTTGCTTATTATATTCAGGTAATTTTTAAAAAGGGGCATAAACATTGCAAAATAAGTAGAAATCGGCATTCACAATATCCAAGACATACTTTTTTGACACTTGTTATTACACACATCTGACTAAAGAACTGTGAAAGAAAATATTCATAAAAATATACTAATTTGTATGTGTAAGTTCTTTCTGTACAATCTATTTGCTAAATAAACACAATCTATTATGACAATACTGAATTGCCAAGAAAAGTACCACTGCTTCATCCAAAGTTTATCAATAGTAAAACCTCCCCTTGATAAAAAGCAGTTGGCAAGCGTTGTCCATTAAGAAATGGCAACATTTCTGTTACAAACAACTAATAAATAAGGTCAGTCTTTACATTTAATTTTTCTCCAAATTTTTTCCTGGCCTTTATCAACAGTATTTATTATAAAAAAAGTAGGTAGCTCTGAGTAACAAAGCAGTAACAAGCATAAGATTCAATCACACAGGTCTCAAAAAAAAAAAAATCCTGTAAGAATTTAAAGCTAGCCGGTTTAAGCAGTTCAAGCAGTTTTTGCATGTGACAGAAATGGGATTTTAACATACATCAAAATTTAAAGCCAACAAATACTCTACTTCCACAATAGCAAACACCAGGAAGGAAAGGCATGGGTTTTCTGTAGCATTTTTCAAATTGGTTTTGTCCACACAAGTGTCCAGTAACAAAGGTGCTGTGAAGGCAGGGTGCTATGCTAGCATATTTCCTCAAGAAATGTTAAAGCCATTGCTACACTACACTTCTCACATAGTACTCATTTAAGTTACGAGAAAAACAAGATGATGCAAACAGTGATGCAGGCTGCAAGGGATAGAAATAAAGTTTATTGCAGAGGGGTTTCTTTCCTGGCTTATGATCCTTTACAGCCTGACCTCGACCCAGTAAGTGTCTCGGACCAAGCCTTCCCACTCCTGTAACAGTGAAATATTGTATTTTTGACCCATACAAACTGGACAGTCACTGAAGTGAAGATACTGCTATTTTAGGATTCAGATTATATCTCATTTTTCCGTAAGTGACTCATTCACTTTACATCAGATTAATTTTAGGAAAAACTTGCATCAGTAGGAACAACTCTGGTAAGTCACATTCAGGTGGACTGCATTCTATCACAGTGCTCATTTCCAAAATATTAGTAATTAATCTACCCTAAGTAAGGCCTTTGCATTCATTTTTAATTGAGCATCTATTGACTGAAACTCCCTGTCAGCTGCAAATTTAGGCTTTAACTCACAAGATTGAGAACTTTYAACAGGTTATATTCAAGCCTATCTTCAAGCAGAAGAACAAGTAGCAGCATGTTGCTACTAATCCTTAAAAGTATGCCTGAATGCTACACTAACAAAGACTTCTTTAAAAAGCAGTCACCCTGCTTTCATGGTTAGAAATCTAGATAGACCAACCAAGCCGAGAGATTAGAACAAGTCCAGTCAGAAGTGCCAGAATAAGTTGAAAGGAAAGGGTGAAAACCAAAAAGGGATAGCAAACCATTGTTTCCTGACCACATGAAGTAATCTGTCAGTAACTACTGCCTATGAAAATAAGCTTTTCTTCAACTAACTCAGGGATATTCAACATATTTAAGTATTATGTGACTGTCCTAGCGTTTAAATGACGCATGCACAAAGGAGTTATGCACAACAGCGCTTTAGACTCAAGAGAGCACACACACTCTCTCTGCCCATCTCAGTGTTTTATTAGCTGAAATTAGTATGAGTTACCCTGTCATTCCTCCACTGTAAAATGCAATTAACAACATTGACACAATTGTGGCAAAGAYTTAACCTATTTAGATCAGTGAAACAGATCAGTATTATAGAAATCAGTATTATATACAATATACCAGCCTCGAAGACACAAAATATAGAAAGCCATTTTCATCCTTGATAATGATTAAATTACTTTTATTCCCATTTAAAATATACAACTTTGAAAAATTATGCATCATACATTCAAATATGAATTGCATTCTTAAGTGTCCTGATATCCAGGTATCCTATTGCTGGCCAGTATAATACAATAATCTGTCAACACTGTTTATTTACAGCCATAGGAGAAAAATCTCCATAAATATTTTATCTGATATTGCAGCTTTTCCTTAAACGCTTACATTGAGAAGTCAACTTCAGTAGGCCTCTTTCTCCCAAACACTGCTTCTTGTTCCTATAGAAAACAAATTCCAAAGATCCCAAAAAGGGCAAAAAAGGTTTAAGTCAGCTATTTTAGAAATAGCATTCAAGACACTAGAGTCAATTTAGCAGTGTCAGAAATAACCATTAAAGCTAATATTACCACCCAAAAGCAGTTTGAGAAAGCTCACTGACAATGCCATGAATCTTAATGGTCTTTAAGTAGTAATTTAAAAGCTTTAGAAAAATCGATACAAACGGTATCATTAGTACAGCAATACTGTCGCAGATACTATTAGGAGTATGGCAAGGAGGCATAACCTACAGCCCCCTTGAAAAAGCACCACTACTGAGAAATCTTTATGGCAGCGTTTGGATGAATTTTAAAAGGGCACTTTGACTTAAGCCTGACAGCAAGTGCCCCCTGCAGGGTACACAACGCTGGGTGCAACACTGCTCCGCTTTGAGGCAACTTACTACTGCATAACTTCGTGTTATTTATAGAACACCAAAGATATGACAGGCATTTTTTAGACTGTAACATCCCTGCTCTGCAGAGCTTGAAGTCTTTGCTACTATACAAAACACAGTGGGGAAAGAATGAGACTCAAATAGCAACGAGTGATCTATAGCATGTATTAAGTCAGTTAATGGATGGGTGGGAGATAGGAACAGTAGGGGAAAAAAAGTCTGCTGCTGAATTTTACGCTGCATGAAGTGTAGAAAAAAAAATTGTAATTGCAGTTAGCCTTAATTTAACTGAAGCCAACATCATCACTTCTGTATCAGGACTGGATAAAAAAAATGTTTATCACTGTATTAGAAAATGAAGTTATTAACAGTTTGGTATGATATCCTAACTTAACAGAGAAAAATCAACACAGGTATTTTAAAGTTGATAGATTTTATTTACAGTTTTGTTGGCAAAAGGCGGTGGGAAAGTTTAAAACATTTTAAACAGAGGGCACCATATTGTATTGTATGATGTATCAGTTCACAATCTTCAGTATCCAGCTGATCAAATAAAGCTAATCACCACTTAAAGAAGCATAATCTGCATCAGCTCCATTAGAGTATACTGCCTAAAAACACTTCAGGCAGCTTCTAAATCAACACAATCACTAATAAAAACACAGTTCTGGTGAAGAATGTATACTTTTATACTGTACCTGGTATCAAATTGCCCACTTACACTTGCATACTGGCAAAGCAGTTACACTTCCTACTTTTAGTTGAAAGTTATAATCTCATTTTCTGCAAATTAAGCTGTCAGGTAATTGTGAACTACTCTGAATATTTTACTGTGAGCGTAGTCAAGATTGGAGTAGATGAGATTGAAGGAAAATATTCCTGGTATATGACGTGCCTATCAGAATCAGCTGGGTAACCATAAACATCCTGTTTAATAATTCTATTCAAAAAGAAGAAAAAAAAAAAAATGTAGTCAGTTTTCACTTTGTCACATAGATTTAACTCCTCACTTGAGCTTTTTAATTCATTCTTCTAAATCAAGAGTGTTTAGTTCCTCTTCTAGTTCATCCAAGTCCTCTCCAGTAAAAAGATTTTCATCAACTGGAACTGCATCAATTACTCCATTTTCCAACTCCCCATCTCCATCATTATCTTCCTCTAAATCATTTTGCTCACTGCTGTTTATATCACCACCAGAAGCTTCACTTAATTTATTATCTGAAAATAAAAATAATTCTTACACATTTCAGTGTCACAGGTTTCTTAATCACTAATTCACAATCCTACTAAACAGACTTTAAAGTCTTGAAATTATAAGGAAGTTACTTTATTCGAAATTTATGTAGACTTATATTGGTTAAATTGCATGTACCTGATTAATATGCAGGTTTGGATCATCAATTATTAAAACAGGTTGAAAAAAAATAACTCAAACTCCCAACTCCTCAAAATCCTATTTTCATAACTGGGTCAAACTTAATGAGCTGCTCCTACTCAATGTCTGCACTGAAAAGACTCAGGGTCTTAAAGATCAGGGTATGCATTCCACAAGCACACCAAGATCAAGACTTTGCTCTAAGAAATTACAAGCTAACTTAAGTTAGCTAGAAAATATGAAGAAAAGCTTRGATTTTTGTTGATATTATTCATTCAATCATTTACTAAATCTGAAAAGAAAAAAAAAGGGGGGGGAAAACAGTAAAACAAACGTCTTAAGGATTTACTTGAAGTGGCCATAAAHACTACCTGTTATTTAAACTTGAATTTAAGAAAATAAGAAGTGCATAGCATTTACTACAAGCTTTTTCTTTAGTAACTACATGTATCATTGATAACAATTTCACTCCCCCGCCCTTTTTAAACAAATACTTCTTTTCCGCAGATCAATAATTCATTTCTATCTACCTTTTGGTAAGCTCTTAACAATTCAATCCCGTATTAGTGATGCCTAAATAATGAACTTACCATCTTTTTCTATTGAACTGTATGTGCTGAATCGCTCAGGACTAGCCACAGTAATACCAGTCTCATCTACAGCCTTTGGGACATACAGGTTCAGATCTACATCATTTATGCACACAGGATCTTCCATCTGAAAAATAAACCAAAGATGCTCTGCATGAATTTCTTTTCTACAGAAGTTCTCATTTCTGCAGGATTTCTACAAAATTWTTTTAATCTTCCTTTTGTCAAAATTTTGGTGTCAAAATATACTCTGTAGCAGTGTTAAATTAAGAACCAAGCTTATTAATTGCACTGTAAGAGCTCTCAAATTAAGTTTTCAAACCTGAATGTAACTTGAAATATTATTCAAGTTAATACTGTTCTTTACCTCATCATCTTCCCCTGTTCCTTGAATATAATGGGTGTCATCTGCTTCTTCATCATCAGCATCAACCAACTCTGGTCGGAACTCAAATACTTCACGTCCACTGATCTATTCACAGAAAAAGAAACCATAATTTATCACTTGATAGAATTTATACTGCTGTTAAAAAAAAAAGGCAAGAAAAAGGAAAAAAAAAAMCAAAGCAAAGCAATTCCAGACCAGCTACCTTATTACAAAAACTTATTTACTCTTTCTTCTTACATTAAGAATTGGAGGAGTGTAGAACATACCACCAATGCTTTGCCAGCTTTAAAATCTGCTTTCCTCCTCTCCATATCTTGCTCAGCCTTATCAATTTTTTCTTGTCTTTTTCTTCTCTTCCATGCAATAAAACACTCTAGAGTAATTTTGGTAACATTTGGTCCTAAGGCAGCACGCTGTCAAGTAAAGAGACTGATTAATGCTAGAAACTGTTTCCAAAGGCTAGAACAAATTAGAGATTTAATTACTCTCTTCCAGAAACTAATTGAAAACATTTCTTTCTAATTCCTTCTTCACTCTCACCACTGTTAAACATGCACCATCAACTTAAAGTTTGACTCAACACACGCTTTTCCAGTTAGTAAGATAAGTCAACATGAAAGTTAACATGAAAAGCGGAGGAGGAAAGAAACCAATGATAATAGCTGAGGTTCTCCTCAAATTGACACTGCCAGGCAATGGTGACAGAAATAAGCAGAGCAGCAACATAACACTTTCAGAAGGCCCCGTTCTCTTGGTGTTGCTTCCTCATTACAGAGCTATGTGAGAACTAAGGAGGCAGTGAGCTGGGAATGAAAAAGGCCCATAGAAACAGTTGTAGTAGATACAGGGAAAATAGCAGTAAGAAATAAAAGCCTCCTAGAAAAGGATTAGCAACACCTGCACTAAGTATGCAGCTGTAATTTAATATATTCACTAGGKAATAGTTTCTAAACAAAAACATGAATCAAATACTATGCATCCTTCACCCTAGCTCATACAGCTATAAAAACATTTTATACTCTTTAATTATTAATTAGGAAGTCATTTACAACTGTCTCTTCAGAGTAAGAAAAACAAATACCACCAAAAGGTACCTGTCTGACAACTTTACCTCTTTTTCTATTAGATCTTCTAAAGAAATTTCATCTTGCTTCTCCTCCTTCTTTTTGTCTTTTTTTAATACAAAACCTGGAGGGAGTGCATGGCGATACATGCAGTTGTCTCCTCCACCTGGACAGACCCAAAACCATCCATATTTGTTGTTTTCAATAGCATCAAGGAAATACTTGCAGACCTGTATAAAACAATGGTTGTTAGCACTGCATTCTCTTTTCATCCCCAGCAACTTACACTACACATATAGCTACTACATGTCAAAGTACAGTAATTCAAAGCCAGTTGTGCTCAAAACAGATGAAATATGTGAAATGCATTGCTACTAAAAAAGTAGACAAAAGAAGTGCAACTAATTATCTAAAACTCATGTAGTCAACAGGTTTTTCCCCTTAATATAATCCCAATTTAAAAAGACAGAATGACTCAGAAAACTGGCAGCTGTGTACTACTGTAAACCCAGTTGCACATGTAAAAGCATGCTGATAGTCTTTCTCTTCCTGCTCACCAACATCAGTGTAGTTCTAATCAAAATAAATAGAATCTGCCTCAGATGTTAAACTTTCCAGCTCACGATCCTGAGGTAACGATGTCATTCTGGAACTTTTAACAAGCAATTCATAGTTCACACTTAGCCATATCACATTTTAACTTTGCAAATTTAAGTAGCATCAATAGAATATTTAATTATTTGGTATTGAAAACAAGGTGAAATAGTTCTGAAGAATGAAAAAGAGATTAAGATATTATACCATTTAGTGCACAAACTAAAGAATATTCTTGAAGTTAGAGGTCAGGAACTACAAATGACTCTCAATTAGCAAATTTCAGCTTACAGGAGAAAATTTTAACATATGCTTATATGTCAATATATATACGGGAGTCACTGGAATGAGATGACAGACCTAACTAATAACAATACTTGAATCTTCTAAGTAGGATGCATTAGATATATTACTGATTCCTTTAGCATTTCTATTTTGAAAGCACTTCATCTACTATCCATTTATATTTTACATGAGAAAAAACCTTATGAATGCTGAAAGAGCTTTGGGGTGGTTTTGCTTTTTTTTAAATACATTATTAGAAATACTATCAGCCCAACTGTATACACAGAATATTGTTATAATATTGCATTCAAAAATCTTTAGATAACAATAACCATATCTAATACCAGCCTGCAGTTAATTCTCTCTACTACAGCTCAATGAAAAAAAAAAAAACCAACACAAAAAAACCCAAAAAAACCACACCACCAAAACCAAAACAAAACAGACATACTATTTGAGTTTTGGGTTTTTTCTTTTCCGCCTCACCATGCTTCTTGTTCACTACTTCTTCCAGCTTCTTCTCATCCCAGTTATCCATTGTATCTAGAAAAAGACAACAGATGGTTTCACAAAAATTCCAAACAGTAAACAATGCTGTCAAGTTGCTTTTCTCCCTAATTACAGTTTTAATATGCAATTCTTACATTTTAGTTAGTTTACAGAATGGAAAATAAATTCAGACTTTTATTACAAAGTTTTCAAACTCTCCTATGCTGCTCACAAGACAATTTCCTCAAAAGCCTTAGAAATTTATATTTTGACATGCATAAAGTATGTTTCAGTTAAAGACTAAAAAAATGTGTTGTTCCATCTGTACACTACCAAGCATGGACAAAGAAAAAGAAGAAAAGGAAGATGACTGAATAAAAGAGAAGGTTGGAGGCTAATGTCCAGAAATACAGATGATATAACTTGAGGATCGAAAGAGAAAATACCAAATTTTCTGTGTTAAAGTTAAAAGAAGGTGCCATCAAAAGAARCAAGATCACCAATGGTAACAGTAATAGTGAATCTATGGGATCCTACCATATTCATTTAGGACAACACAGGCTAAAATTCAAATAAAGACTGAGACATGATGAATTGTGGAAAAATAAAAGAATTATTTTGACTATAAAATCTCTAACACCTGCTAAGTAAAAGTAAAATCCAGAGTACTTTGCCAACAAATGATTTGGAGAAAGGAGATAAAGTCACAGAAAAAATTCCAAAGTATCCTGAATTCTAGAACTGTGCACATTTGGGCAAACACTAGTAATAGTTCTGGAAGGCAACTATGGTTGCTCATTACACTTCCTCCTTTTGCACTTCCATTTTATAGAACTTAGAAGAAACTAGCAACTGTAAGAAAGACCAAATACTGTACAACTTGCTACTTGTATGACGTAATACATCATACATCAGAATTAAAAAAACACCATCCAATATCACTAGGTCATACTTCTTTATCTAAATAAGGTCTAAAGAATACTTGTGAGCACACTTCTTAAAGGAAGTTTCACTGTTGTTCATGATTTTGAACATATTGGTATGGGTTGCCTTGGTTATTGACCAGGCTCTTCAGGATCATAACCACAACACAAGAAGACTCTTAACCTTAAAAATCCAGTTTCAGAATCAGAGTAGCTTAGTAGTAATTTTCTAGAAGTATTATACCTTTTTCAAGGTCTTCATCTCTTGCATCAATGTAGACACTTCGTTTTTCACACTTCCTTTCCAAAGACAAGTCATGAGAAAACTTGCACTTGTCTCCTTTAGTGCATTGTCCTTGCTTGAAGAAAGCACAAACTACAGATTTGGGGTCAGCACCTGAGTGAAGAAAGTTTTTATATTTTAATCCTATTTTTAAGCAAAAACACAAAACTGGAGCAAAAGCTGTGTATTAAGAGTTCTGAGAACAATGTCTAGGATTATACAACCGTTAGGATCTGTAGAGAACGAAAACACGTTTTTAAAAACAAAAATTATTTAATGTGAAGTTCATCACAAGTAAATACTCTATGTCCTGAACATGTCATATTCACTTTGTATAGCATGATATTTGCATTAAGTATCAAAGCAGGCACTTGACTATTTAAAGAAATACAGATAGCAGTGTGCCTGAGCGAATTTTTCATTCATATAACATCATACATATGAGATACCACTCTGTGCAACTTCTTCCCTATACAATAAGCTATCTTTGCCTCTAATACACAGTAAAGCGTCTTCTGGATGTCAGCCTTTCCTTAATAGATCAACAACACACTAGAATAAATTATAATAATCTAACCGGCACTCATTGAGACTACTTTGTCTAATAATAGAAATAAGATGGCTGCTCATAGCCCCCAAAATAAGCAACTGTTGTTATAAGTATGAACTATTCAATCAACCTAACTACAGTTTAAGTAAATATCATCCCAGTAAAGGAATTATTTGAGCACTAGGAGGTGAGAAAAGAAATGAAAGCAGGTAGAAACATATTTATGACACACAACTGAATCAGAAATGCTTTAGTTGTAATATTCATTAAGTGCTCATGTAAGATTTTAAGCTCGAGTTTTTCACTTGCTGATTTTAAGCTTGGTGCAASTCACCAGTGACTAGAGTATGTGCAGCAACACCTATTTAAAATCTTAACTAAAAATCTAGTTTTTAAACACTGAGTGGATACCTAAAAGAACTTCAGGTAATATAGCTCTCCTTGTTGGCAATCTCAATGGAAAGGCAAAGCTTTAATTAGAAAAATATTAGTCTTCTGAAATAACTTTAAGTCAAGAGCTACTTTATTTGGAGAAAGCTGACCACTGCAGATCATAAACAGAAAACTGGCCTTTGTGGCTGCTAAGTGCCACAGTAAACAAATATCAGGTTTGCTTTAAAGACATACATGGAAATCACACTTGTTTAGTCAAAAATTATTGCACCTAATTTCATTAGTTCCAGAAGATTAATAAAGGAAAAGAGTTGATAACATCTAGTTCATTCCTAAAAGTATAATTTTTTTTTCTCCCACATGGCAGCCAATTGCAGTTTCCTAGAAGTATCAAACACTCTTAAACTACATTTCATCACAAAACTAGTTTGTTCAATAACTGAGTTCAAATAAGACCACACTTCCAAAACCAAGTCCTACTGTTAACTGTGAGGTGGGACAGAAGTAACTGGAAAATTTTTACTGTTCTGATTTGAATACAAGTTTGCTGTGAAGACAGTAGTTATCATATTATATTCCTTGTAATACCTGGATGTTCACATTTCCCTGGGGAGACAGGCTGCTTTAAACAAATACCATCACACACACAAAAAAAACCCTCATGCCACTGATCCAGAAGCATCTAATTAATGAACCTGAATACAGCAAAGTCTCTATAGCTGCCCTGTCAATATCAATGTAGCTTTTGATATTCTAATGGTCTAGTAACCCCAGATGACTTCCTAAAAAAAAAGTCAAATTGTTACTGACAAACTACTTGGTACACTAGATAGAGGAAGAAACAGACATATCTACTTTATCAAAAAATGAACTGGCATTTTTAAAGCGTTATTTTACCTGAAGTAGATATATGAATAAGAGAACATAAATGAAGAGAATTCAGTTCCTCATACCTTTGCTAATTTTCTGTGCAGCAACCACAGGCTTGAAGAGTTCATTTAATTCTTGTAATTCTTTTTTCTTATCTTCTTTTTTTAATTTCTTCTCACTCTCTGTTTGAGCAGCCTATAATGACCCCAAATTTGAAGTTATTAATATATAATTAGAATGACACTACTCACTTCACGTGAACTGTACATTGAAATAGCAAATTATTTTAAATAAGTTTATAAGGGGAGGAGGGAAAGAACCTGTGATTTCTGAATTTCTCAGAATTCCTGCCCTTGCATGAGTGGCCAGTGCCATCTAGTGGTACTGACCTTTCAAACAGAAGAGATTTCAAATGCAATTTGTCAGAGATGCTGGTAGGTACCATTAAATGATACAGTTACCTATATTTCCACCTTAACAGGCTAGGAAATCAAGTGAAAGATACTGAGACTAAGGAGAGGAAAAGTTAGTTACTCTTTTGCGATACATTAGTAGTGCAACTATTCAATGCAATTACTTCAAGATCTGTGCAAAAAGCTGCTCTATCTTTAGTGCCCTACATGCTGCTTTGTTCTTTCTCTTCATGTATACCAGCAGCACTTCCAGGAAATCTGTCTGTAGAAGTTAGGAACTGCTTTTAGAACACTTTTTTGTTTGAATTTATATCAATTCCTTGATAACCAGTGGTTTATAAGACAAGAACATTCATTTTATAGGTACTAGTGGCCAAGGTCTGAAAAACAAGCTCACCTAGGAAAAGAAAAGTTTGTGTATAAAAAAAAAATAACTGTGACCCTACCTTACCCCTTTTGGATAAGCCAGAAAAGGCCTGTGTCTATACCAGAGTGGTAGAGAGGGATGAAGACAGATGAAAGAGGACATGGGACAAACGTTATTAGATGATTTGATTCTTATCCTTACAGGAAGCTAGGGAGACTAACACCGCTATACAAATACGTGGGGTACTTTATTGGTAAAATACAGTGTAATATTAAAAAAGGAGTTTTGTTCTTATGGTGAATTTGACAAGAAAATGCCAAATTGTTTTAAAAGGGAACTGATTAATTTGGTCCACATACAGAACACTCAGTTTTCACACTGAAGGTCCACAAATCCTACTTCATATAGCATGCAGACCCRCATATGTCAACTACAAAAAGTAGTACTTTAAGAACGCTTTTGTTTCACCCTAGGGTTCTAAAAGCATGAAGACGAAGCTTGCCTTTTTTTTCTTTTTAAACAAAAAACCTTGACAGCATTTCCATTTGTATCTCAGGACACAACAATAATTGCTTTAAAGTGTTCTTTCTTTCTCAGGGACAACCCTAACTGAAAACCATTTTACAGGGTAAGAAAGGTATAATCAGGTCTAAAAATTAGCTTCTGACATCCATCAGTCAATAGCTAAGAGCATTTGAGAAACAAATTATTTTAGGTTGGCTAATTTACATACTGCTATTCCATTAAATGCTACAGATTCAGTGATTTCATATAGAAATTCCAGAAGAACTGTCTGAGTAACACCAATGTTTCTGAAGTGACATCAAGCAGTCCTTTCCACTACAAGAAATTGTTAGATCTAATGAYCCGAATATCAACTTTACCTTTAAAGTTGTACTTGACATTTGTTAGTTCATTCTTATGTTACGTACGGAATTTAACATAAATTATGACATCATTAATTTAGCTGATGCAAATGTAATATTCTACAGGCCTATTCATAGAACAGGAAGCTGCATAAATACTTAGCAACTAGCTTCCCTAGCCCTGTAGGAATAAGAGACCAGGCTCACTTCCATTATAAAAATATTTTCATGAAATTTGTGCTTTCTGACTAAGTGTAATCTAAACATTGTATCTCAGCCACATCACATTTTACTTCCTCATATAAAAGAAGAACAGAGTAGTAGACAGTGGCTCAAAATTTCAGTTTCTTTGACGAGTTCATCAAATAGATGCAGACTTGTCAGACTTGTTTCCATTTTAAATTATAATAAATACTTCCATAAGTAGAACAAGCAGCACGTACAGGCTTATACATTTTTTTTAATCTTCCCCAAATTCCAATTTTAATATTAGTAACAACTACTCTTATTTTTAATGGTTCACTACTTCTTCGATTAGGTGGGAATTAAAGAGAAAAAAGAGAAAGAATATACAACTGCACTTTGCTGATAGCCAGTTTCTACAATTTACTTTCAGGTATACCTTAAACTCAATTATGTTACTATTAGAATACTGTGCAAAGAAACACACACCCTTATTAGTTGAGTTTGACTTTGGGTTTTTTGGTACATAATTCTCAGCTAGAAAAGCTTTGCAAGAAGACTATCTAGTTAAATCTGTGCTAGTGACAATACATTAGGCAAGTAACATCTCAACTTTTTTCTACATCAGTAATATATGACAATATATATGTATAGTGAAAGATGATTTCACTATACAGCAGGAAAACATTACAGATTAAATGCTTACCTGACGTGGATTTTGCTGACCAAATTTAACCTGGTGAGTCACAGCCTTGATAAATTTCTGTTGTTTTGCACCTTTTTTATTCTTTAGGCCAAATGTTTTGTCCTAAATCAAGAGATAAATACAGCCAAATTAATTGAAACTGTCCAACAGTTGGAACAAGTTTAAGCTATTACCAAAAAAAAAAAAAAAAAAAAAAAAAGACTTGCCACTCCTCTCAGGTTTTCAGTTAAACACAGCCTATTTCCTCTAGCAACACAAGCAATCCAAGAAACAGTATGGACAATATTTAGACTCCTCACATCATCTTTAAAACTTGCTTTTCAAAAGAACCTACTAAATGCTGCTTTTGTGTGAGCTACTGCTTTTATCACCAGACCTACTTGTGTCCAAATATTAGCGTGAGCGTATACACACAGTGTTTTCAGGCCCCTCAAAACAAAAGGACAAGATGTTTTTGGTGACTACCCAAGTAATATCTGAGGAACATATAAAGACTGAATAGCCATAAAACAGCTCTTTTTTTTCCCTATCTACCTGAAATCACTTATTACTTTTATCTTCAAGTATTCACATCTAAATGTTATATATTTGTTATGCAGATTAATAATGCCACATGTAACATACTACTTTTTATTTTCAAGTATTTTAAGTTTTTCATTTTCTAACTGTACTAGTTTGAAGATAAGTCTTTCCCCTATGTCAAGTCCAGGCAGATGTTTGTACTTCCTAAACTCCACTGCAAGAATTTTCTGTTTACTGCCCGAAACAATTCTTACTCTACATCTCTATAGTTTTACTGTTACAGACAGGTTTCTATACCAAATGTATTAAAAATTTCATTAAAAAAGAAAAAGATAGCTCACTTTCACACAAGTATCTAAAGCAGAAATTATTTTTTGTAACTGAAATACCTACATTAAAAACCTATCCATGCCTTTGATTTGATACCAACATTTTTTTCCTTCCAGGAACAAGTAACAGATGTTCATCCAGTGACAATACCTAGTTCAAACATACTTTTGGAAACCCTAACAATCCAAAAATACATTATAAAAGAATTATAGAATAAACAGTTGCAAATTTCCAGAGTCACCCTTTTTTCATATACCATGTATATCCTATCAACAGCAGCTCGTCCTCTGTTACTTTATGCTAATTTGAAAAGTCTGTAATTTGTCAAAATAACTAGTTGGGAAAGAAAATAGATCATTCACACAGTTGATTTCTGTGGCAAACGCCACATGGAATATACAATCTCTGTGTATTTGAATTATGTAATAAATTATTGTTAATAATCAATGCAAGTTTTTCCCCCTTTCAGCTGCATTTTTTTGTAATAAAAGGCAGAATTTTCCTATGTAGCTGGATTCAGCAAGAACATCAGAAACACTGAAGCCAACAGAGAGAGAGAACAACCACTCTAACCTAATGTTTCCAAAGAACATAGAAACAATATTCTGCAGTGCTAGATTTAAAAGAACATTTGCATTACATGGATATTATGCCTAAACAGCTGAGCAGCTACTAACTTCCTTGCCAACAGATGCAGGCAAACATTTAATTTTCTATAACCGCTCTATACTTGTACTCTCAACATAGCTTTTTTTTTGTATAGTGAAAGATTTGCATGACCATCCTAATAACTAACATACACCCCCTCCCCCCCAGCAGTTTTTTAAAAATCTGTTTTATCATGGAATTGAGCATCAGAAGTTTAAATAGAATATGAGACATTACTGATTAATCTTCAAATTATTTTGCATTCAACTTCTATAAAAGATTTACTAAACTGCTATTCCAGGAAATGCCTCCTTGGCCACACAGGTCAAATTGTATCAAAAAAAAAACCCAAAACAAACCACACACATGTTTTAAACTGAGTGAGAAATGCAAACATAGACCTCAGAAAGCTGGACTCAGAAAATATAGGAACACATAGAACACAGAGTTGGAGAAGGGAAAGGGCAAGAAAGAAAAAAAGGAAGAGCACTCTTGTCAGATAACCTTCAGTCCAAAGACAGCTCTGGCCAGAAAACGTCCAGGCTGAAAACCCAAACCCCAGACCAAGAAGCGGCCACCAGCACAACTTGTCAGTGATTTGACAGATCTGGGCAGCGCTGGGGCCACCAAGGAAACGAGCATCCCCCGGAATGGTGCTTCTGGGTTGGGCTGCGGCACCGATAAGGTGTGCGCGCGCGTACCCTTCCGCGCACACCAAGTTTTTGGCTTTATGACCATTTCCTTGGCCGCTTCAGCTGAAGAGGCAGCCTGCGGGCCTTGCTGTCCGCGGGCCATGACGGCGGGCTTTCGGGGAGGCCGGCTGCCGCCGGCAGCAGCGTCCGTGCCCCCGCAGCCGAAGGGGCGGCAGGGGGTGGCGCAGGGAGAGAGCTGCCCGCGTCGAAAGGGAAACGGCACGAAGCGGCAGGCCCCTGCAGGGGCAAGGAGAGGATCGCGGCGGGAGAGCGGCCCGCCCGCCCGGCGTCGGCCGTGGCCCCCTGGGCCCGGCGCGGCCCTGCTCGCCTCACCTCGATGATCTTCTCCTTTTTCTTCTGGTCCGCCTTCTTGCTGCCCCCCGCCGGCTGCTGCTGCTTCTTGGGGGGCATGGCGGGGAGGGCGGAGCGGCCTCGGCTCTCACTCGGGGGCTCTCAGGGCCGCGGGGAGGGGGAGGCGGGGTGGGGCGGAGCGGGATGGGACGGCGCCGCCGCCGCTGGGGAGGCACAACGGATCCCGCTCGCAACGCCGGCGGCCACGGGGCACGCTAGAAAGGCAGCGCGGGGCCCGCCGCGCACTATAAGCTCGGCACTGCGCGAGGTCCCAATTATCTCCCGGCAAGCAGCGCGCGGCGGGGCGACGGCTGGGCGCTCTGCCTGACATCACGGAGGGGCGGGGCCCACGCTACCAGGGGTGCCCCGCCCCGCGGCGGACAGCTCCGCCCCGCGGGCGGCAGGGGCGGGCAGCTTCCGTGCCCGGGTTATAAGCGGTACGGGCCTGGGGCCGGTGGTGGGYATGGTTCTGTGGAGTCTCTCTCCTTGTGGAGACTGGAGGCGCTCCTCCACCGGTTGTACGCTAGGGTTGGGGAGGCGGCCGTTGGCAGTAACGGGTGCGACCGCCCCCCCCGCGCCTTCTGCAGGGGTCGTGCCTCGCCGGCCGGGGAAATGGTTGAGTGAGGGGGGATGGCCGTCCCCGAGGGCCCTCCCCGGCCGAATCCCTGTCCAGCACTAGGAGAGCTGCCTTTTAGTGGTCAGGGAGTGCTTCCCCAGCGGGAACTGTGGTCGGTTCCTCTCGTGAGCGGTGGCTGGATGGAGGTGCGCTTACTGCCACCACCTTCAGAGACAGCGACCTGCCAGCGAGCAGGGTATTGAACTTGTTGCCACAAAGAGCCTGGACCCAGCTAAACACCACGCAATCCTTCTAGGCAGCCTACCTTTACTTACCTCTGCCAGCTCCAAGGAAGCAATCCAGAAAGCAGCAAGAAGTTTGATTACTGCCTAAATGGATGCAGAATGACAGTTGGGTACACATTTGTGTTACCTGCAGAGGCACAAGGGAAAACTCAGGACAAGGGTCAGCCTTATGGAGTCAGACACCCTTATCAGTGCCACTGCACAGCCCTCGTAAGGCCAAATGGGAAGCCTCGCTGGAAAAGCAGCAGGTGGTGAACAGACTGCTGGCAGATGTGTGAGCAGCTGGATGTAGGACAACAACCAGCACCCACCATAGCGCTGTTTGTCTTCGGAGAGCACCTGAGTGCTGAATCACTATTGGCCCATATGGGATATGTATTTTATGGAGGGAGTGGGGATGAATAAGGCGATAGTGCATTCATGTGTGTATGTAGCTGTATTTTTTGCTGCAATCTCTTTGCCAAAGGAGGGAAAGCAACTGCTGTATGAGGACACAGGACACTGCTGCTTATTAACAGCAATGATTTCCTTAGGATCAGCTACAAAACAGCATCCTAGAGAACCTACAAGCTAGACAGTCAAATGTCAGGGAGAAAAACAGACTCTCCCAGGCTACTTCAACAGTAAAGTAATAAATATATCTGAAGTCAGCCGCTTGCATGGTCATCTTTGTTTCCTCAGAGTTCCACCTGACAAATACATCTTTCTCTAAAGACTGCCTCCAAAAAACAACTACAGTGCTGACCTCTGATTCTATGTTGGGTGCACTGACCCACACTCACCAGGGATTAACAGGAGAGAATTTGGTACTGCAAAGAGGTCAGATGTTTGAACATTAGCTACCTACTGCCCAGGGGAACTCTGCTGAATAAACCATCCCTTGTAAACAAGCAGTCTTTCTGTGTGCAGAAGGTATGGTCTACTTTATGTATTTTATGAGAACGGGGTCAAGTTTGAGTGTGTGAAATGATGGTAGTCTGCCTCAGGGAAGATAAGCTTTCCACTTATCTCTTCATTTTCTTTCAAAGAGCCAAGGTTGGGTTTGGGTTCCACCAGGAATGGCACAAATCTTTCTGTAAAAAGGTTGAAGCAGTCCCAAATTGACTCCAAATGCCTAAGTAGGATCAGGGTCCAGTACAAAAATCGCATGGAGTTTCTTAGCCTTGACGTGCACTGCTGCTTTCTCATGCTATGGCTTGCATGCGTGTTCTCTTTCATCATGCCATGAGTGTCATTTTTCCTTTGGTTTCATGAGATGGGCTTTCATGGCTCTTTTCTTCCCACACGTGGAAGAGTTTCTGCAACAGGAAGAAATGCAAAACTTTGGTACTATGTTAGCTGTTTGTGAGTGGTACCTGTTTCATCTAAAATGACTAGAAAAAATACTTTGAAAAAAAGCGGAATGTATAGGGGGACATACGTTATCCAGATTTGCCAACTTTTAATTTCTGAAAAATGTTCCAATATCAAAATAGTAGTTGCTGATAAGAGATTTTAAGGTCTGTCTGTTTCAGCCACTATAGCACAGATTTCCTTTCTCATTTTGAGTAAGGTGCTTAAATCTTGCTATGATGTAGTTGCATACTTTGTACAGTATGTAAAGATTCTTCTGTTCCTCACCAAGTTTAGTTATTTCTGGTACAATCTGCATCCAAAAATATTTTAATAACAAGGCATATTTTTAAAACTATCTCATGGACCAGAGGTAAGAAAACAGGCTGTTCTGTAAGAAAACAGCAAGCGGTTCTTACAAGACTTTAAGCACCCACAGATTTGCAACACAAAAGATCCAAATAGTTCAATAAAATATCTTAATTTTCAGAGTGCTTAGCTAAATAACTGTACCAGCCATTTGTTCCACATGTCACTACTTGTATGCTCAAAAAGGATGGAATATTTTGGTTCTACAGTTTTGGTTTTACATAGTCTGCCTAATGTAGGAGATAAAAAAAAAAACCAACTGAAATTGTAAGATCAGAATCACAAAAGAAGCATGAGGCAATGGAAGGTCTAAGAGGCTAATTGATTAATATGCACACTTTATTACATTGGGTAAGATTTGTAATAACCAATGACTTCTTGATCCATCAGAAAATATATAGCAGCACACAATAGTTGGAACCTAACACAGGAGGAATTCAGTCTAGAAATGAGCGTATTTTGTTTGAGCTATTGGGACAACTTGCTGCATTAAGTCACTCAAGGTCCCACTAATGTCATTGTGATTCCACTGTGCCAGGAGCCAGGCCATAATGTTTTTCTCTCCTGTGAAATGTATTGCATTTGCAGCAAAATTCATCAGTATCTTCCAACTTAAAGGAAAAATTATTCCCATTTTGTTGCCTCCTCTCATCATGATCTGAAAGAATTAGTGGAAATGAAGATTATCATAAATATTTTATTTTATATAGATTATAAAAACCTGCTTTGTGGTCTAAATACATTCAGCTATTCATTTAAGTAGTTCACATCCTTGTATTGCAAGTTCACATGATGAATTTTGTATTTTGATCACTTGTTCAGCTAAGAAATAATTAAGTCAGTTCTGAGACTCAGAATCAAAGAAAAAAAACCCAAAACTTAACACTCACCAAGGCCCAATTCTGTACTAACATATACAGAACTGCCAGAAATTTTGGTGCAAGTTCCTTTTTAGCAGAGGCTGCAGATCCCTACACGCCTGACTGGTTCTTCAGATAAATGTGAAGAGCATRAAGAACTTCTTGCCAATGATATCTGGTAGATTGAGACCTGAATGCCCGAAAAATGCTATTAAAAAAATAAATTGCTGTGTACTAAATATTGGGGAGAAAAAAAGTATAAATTGATCTAAAATACATTGTAGGAACCAATCATATCCGGAACTTTTAGTGTTGAGCGGGCTAATCAATCTTTATTGAGATTGTACTTCTTTATAAAACACATAATTAAAAGATTTATCCATCTAAGCCTGAAGAACAGTATTTTATTTCTAGTTTCTAGGAATTTATGCAACTTGGTTCTAGTTTGCATCCAGCATTAGATTTAGAACTAGCTGAAGCTAGAATTATGAGCAAATACAAGTCAGTACTATCTACAATATTTCATTTAAAAAATCCTAAATAACAATAGAAATATCAGGCTTAACATAACTCCAGCTTCTTGATTTTTTTCCACTTCCTTTGCTGTACCTTAAAAATTAAGATCATTACTCTAGTTCTTATTAACATCAGTTGCTTTATGAATAATTAAACAAATGACAAGTGAATAATTAAACACCTTAAAGTTATGGGTAGTCCAAGAGCCCATTGTACTTTACTAACTATTYTGTTTCACCATGTTATGTGTGCATCTTCCACAATTAAAAAAAACACGCCAAATTTGATACATTGTACTGTTCTTTCCACTGAAATAAAAATCTAACTATGTATTTCTGCTAAATGAAAAAATTGGGTATGAACTTACAAAGGCATAGCCAAAGAGCTACAGTTAACATCTGAATTGGAAAACAAGGAGCTGTTTTCAGATCCTTTCTTCTCCATCAGAAACCAGCTGTACAGTTGTTACTCCTACTCACCTGCGTATTTCTTTTGCATTAATCCACCCCCCCAGCAAGGGCACTCATTTAGTCCTCTTCATCTCCCCAGCTACCTGTTTTCACCACATTTGTGCTAAAACAACATTTTAAGCCTCTATCCCTCTGACAGACTTTCTTGAAACTGAGTAATAGGTTCAAAGCTGTCAGAAAGAGCCTGACAAAGACAACATAATTGTTGTTTCTTCTCCTTTCAAGAGGCCCCCTCTAACATAGCCGACAGGGACACRTTCAAGCCACCCCACCACATCTTTCCTCAAGCCACACCAGCCTCCAGTGGAGGGTTTTACAAGATAAAACCTAACTTAATTGGTTAAGTCAGCTGGAGACTTTCTGACTAATAGCAAGAGCCACCTGAATACCATTATCTATCAGCTCATATCCCGAGGGAAAGGCAGGGTACATATAGTGTTCTTGGGGGACTGGTGAATGGTTTGTAATTCCTGCTAGGAATTTAGTGAAAAGTGAGTGTTGTTGTGATATTTGCATGTTAATTTATGTATAATCTATTTTTGCCTATGGGGGAGTCTGAGAAAAGGCTGGGCTGGACTGGACTTGCATGAGCCCAGGGTGAGGGGGGTATGGAGGTGCTATGTAAATGGGACTGCTTACCTGTGTTAGTGTGGTAATAATGGATCAGCTGTGACATCTTCCTGTGACCTCACTGATCAGGAGACAGCTCTCCTAGTTATATTTTGGGGTGACAGCCTGTTACCATTTATTTGTGCCAGGAGTTAACGAGAACAGYCTCATTGCTGAGCACAGCTCCAGTGGTGCAAAGGAAGGCCTGAGGAGGGCCTTCAGGCACAAAAATGTCTTGGTAGGAATACCTGCCCTAGAGGAACCCTTTCTGCAAACAGGGCTTCAGCAGTGGGTGAGTTACTTGTATCCCATAACCAAATGAGAATTTAAAACTCCTAGCTCTCTGCTTTCCATCTTTTTACCTTTAAAATGTTGACTGCTTCTACCAGCAAGGTCAGACATTTTTCCTGAAAGGGGTTCTACAATTCTTAGGTACCATCTTTTTCCTTTTTCAGGAAAAAGAGGGAAAGGGAAGAAAGCAAACAGCTGCCAATAATTTCTTAATGTTGTCTCAAAATGAGAGGATGGTATGACAAATGGGCAAGTCACACACTAGCAAGGTTAGTGGAACAAATTACAGACATAGTCAAAACCCATCCTGATGCACCTCTGGGGTGTTGGACTTGGCTGAATTTAAAATAACATATTGTATATTGAAAGACCTGTGCTCAGCATAGAGCTGCTGTCGGCCCTCTCTGTGAGGGAGTGCAGAGCCTGAGGAGGTAGCATGGCTGCAAAGCTGTTAGGGCAAACCCGTAAGTGTACATGTGCCATTTCGCTGTGCCTTTGTCCTTGTTCACTTGCATTTTATTTCTTACGTGGCCTGGAAGAGGAAAATTTTGTTTTGTCTGGGGCCAGGCTACTGCCACAGGATCACTGGATAGCAAGATTGATATCCTGATGAGAGTGAGACATTACGGAGCCTGGAGAGAAATGCTGTAGAAGCAGTGGGTAAACAATTCTCCTCAGGGAAGGYCCCTCCACTGGTTGCTCTGAGGGAAACTGGCTTACGGTTACTGTGTCGCACAATTGGGTGTTTAAAAACAACCAACCCAAGACAAAAATACCAATCATCTGATTTTTCAAGACAAATAATTTTAATCTGTTCTTACATAATTTGTTTATTATGTTAGAATAACACCTTTTGTGTAGAATGACACAGCTGATTAGAGACATTCATCTACACAAGAGGGTGAGGGAAAGGACAGAATTAGAGGCCTGAGAGGTAGTTGAGATCAACAGGTGTCTCTCTTATTGCAGGCCTGTTCTTAAATCCTATTACTTGACAAGAACATGGCCTTTTTCATTTTCTCCACAGCAAAATTCTTAGAAGTTGGAGTTAGGACTTAAAAGAACATGTTGTTTCTTTCTACATTATGCCAAAGTGTTGGACCATTACAATGAGCCATACATATTCAATACCCTTCTTTCTTCATTATTAGACCAATATTATTTTTACTGCAATAGCAGATAACCAAAGAGTGTATCTATCAAAAATAGCGTTATAGAAATAAATTGCTTTCATGGTATATTGCAATTTATAAATGACACTTCAAGTACTTCAATGACATTTTTTTCTCAAATTATTTCCACCTACAGGAAAGTTTAAAAAAAATCAAAGTAGAAGTATTCTTTCAGTTGGAATGAAATCCTGTGAAAAGATGGTGCTCGGTATAGACAAGCTTGGCTTCAGTCAAGAGCACGTTCCAGGCTAGGATGCGCTATAATTAATAGCTTTTGTTATTTTTGCTTCATTTCTGAAACATGCAATAGGCTCATTTAAAGAGTCTCAAGCAACAAATAGTTAAACCAGAGCATTTGTATAAATACAGTATTTAGTATTACATCTGTCATTGTTTGCAATCATCTGGTTCTGTTCGTTAACCCACACTAGAAATGAGAAGTCTATAAACGCACTGGTTTAAGTACACTTAAATAAGTTTGGTTTTTTTTCCCCAAAAACCACTATGTTTGATGTACCTTCTTCACATCAAGTGAACTCTGGTTTTCTTTGCTGAATTTCCCAGTTGGAAAGTTTTGTGATGACTTGTCACATATGTAGTAAAGTCTGAACCTAGATCACTGYGGGAAGAAGTTTAGGAAACTGTAATCTTACGGTGTCAATATTAATTGCATTATTAAGCAAAATGCGGTTGGAAAGAACATGTCTTGCTACACAAATAATAGAATCATTTTTATGCCTACAAACAGCCATTTCTCAATCACACAATTGCTGGAGCTAATTCAAGGGAGGGCATGTGGGAGAAATAACTCCCCTGTCAGTAACCTACGGTTAGGCTAATTTATGCTGATTATGAACTCACAGCTAAGTTTCTTCCTTAACACCTAGACTTACCTACTTCATTTGCAGGRTTTTGTGAACAGAGATTTGCATCTTTGGGGGTTTACTTTGTAGTGTCCATTTCTCAGTATGGGCTCTTGTAAATCCACAAGGCCTTCCAATTAAATATTGTCACAGTATTCCCCCCACCTTTAAATCTGGGTGACAGTATTTGTTGTTCCTAACTTCTGTCTGTTGGGATGCCCCCTTACCTGTCCCATCAACTTGTGCCTTTTAGCTAAGTCTTAGAACCCAAAACACCTGCTTAAATTAACTATGCCTTGTGACATTAAAAAAGTTTTTTTTTTCTAGATTTTAGCTTTTTCTTAGAATGTCTTTTACATTCTCAGTGCTTACTTTTTTATGATCCACAGAGCAGGTAATTGCCTTTACAATCTGCTTTTAGTCCTTTGTCCCCATGAAATGGGAGGAATGAGGACAATGTGGCATTCTGGAAAGCTGTGAGGTTAATATATTGGCCTTTACCATAAAAAAGACTTTATTCACATATTGTTAGGTGAAATGCATTATTTTGTATTTATTTATATACAAATCTAATTAAACCTTTTTGAAAGCAAGACTGAGTGTATGCCAGCTTTCCTGGGAGGAGCTGTGCAGCTACATGACTCTGTTTTGACAATGGAGCATGTGTCACACTAACCCTTTGTTCATTGCTTTCCCTTTCCTCAGGTAATTGTGCAACTAATTGAGGGGAGGGGAAAAGTCTCAGAAGTTTTCAGAGGAGTTTTGGCAGTTTTGCTCAAGAGTAGAGTCCTGCACAATGAGCACTGTGAGATCAGGCAAAAGTTGATATGGAAGAGGACACTGGAATTGTGAGTATAGGCTGAAGCACTGGTTTAATTCTGTGGTGGAAAACTGGTAAGTCTTAGTTATCCTATATCCATTGGTCACGTGCTAGCAATTGATTTTAGAATAAGCAAAGTATGCTCGATGATTAAAGTACTAGTGAGAGATGCTTCTTACACCTTGTGCAGAGATGCGGTTAGTTCTCATGTACTATAGATGCACTTGCCATACCTGCTGACTTGATTTGGAATGGCTGTGATGAGACAGATGCTAATTAACACAAGGCACTGTTTGTCGTTGCTGCCAGTGAATCTAGTGTGTTAGAAATAGTGAATGAAGACAGTTATAGGTGAGTCAAGAAGGGGTACAGAAAGGATCACAAAACTTCAATCTTCAGCAGAAGGACACTGAGATAATTTTGTTTGAGCATCAGGGGACTCTGTGCAAAATGTGTGAGAGAGTAAGTTAACTTACAGGAATCCAAATAGCATTTAAGCTGGTCATTTTGCTTCTGCTAACACTGGGGCCATGCTTATTCAGGATTTATCGTAGGTCATGTACAGGAACAGCCATAAGGTGTCAGAATTCCCCCACATTTAAAGTAAATTGCCCAGAAAACTGTTCAGCTTGTACAGTCAAATTGTGCTTTCATTTACAGAGTAATTACAAGGGTTCACAAGTTGCAAGTCAAGTTCCTGAAAAATTATATGGTTGCCATACATACATAAATCCTTTAAGTAAATTTTAGCTTTAAAAAAGGTCTTTTCACACCAGGAATGAAGGACAGAAAATCAATGACAATGGATAGCTGCTTGTTATATAACAAGTGAGAATTTAACAAAGTAATTTCAGACTGCAAAATTCAGAGACAGGTTTAGTGGAGAAGATGCAAAGGGATGTAAACCTGCACATTATTCCCTGTTTTTTTCATGTGCCATACTCTTGGAACCACATATATTGTACCTGGAACATGACCAGTGCCAATACAGGGATGTGAGGGAGAGGGGAGGTGCCCCCAGAGGCGGCAGCATTGTTTTCTCTGGATTTGCACTAAGGTAGCATCAACTCCATGTCTGGAATAATCCTGCTGTAGCCTGGATCACATCACAGAGATTATGTACTGGATGGTATTGCCTTTCTGAGGTTTGTGCTCTGGGAAGTATGCTGTAACCTTTATGTCTCATTTTTGTGCATCTTCCTAACCAAGGCTGTGGTATTCTAGGTGTTCTCTATGTATATTAATTTGGGTTAGGATTCTCAGAGTTTGCACTGTCCCTATTCTTTTATAGATTCTTCTATCCTAGAAAATTATAATCTTTCTGCAGAATTGTATATGATAAATTCAAAATTCTATTAGAGGATAGCATTCCCTAGAACATGAAAGAATAAATAATTAAGGAGGTATTTTTAATAGGAGTTTAAAATATGAATCAATTTTAAGAATTAAATGGATGCTTTTGTCTAAGGTTCACATATTACAGACTATGTTTGTCAGCTCCTGATACCATAGCTATTTTGAGACATCTAGTTTAAGTGTCATTTGAGACGGCAAAATGAAATGCTTTCAAAATTATGGTGATCCAGTGCCAGCGGTATTGGGTTTATAAGTTCTTTGTAGGACTACCTTTTATAAGCTAATGAATATTAGAGATAGTAACAGCATTTGATGTTGCAAAGAAGGCATTTTAATGAATGCCATGGACTTAGGGAAAGCAATTCTCATATCATTTAAAGGTTAAAAAACTGTTTCATGAATTTTCATAAAGTCTAAATACCACATGATTTCCTAATTTACAAAGCTGAAACTACTCTGGTACTTTATCCCATATTAAATACATTAAGAACTGACTAAGAAGAGATCACAGAAGTAGGTGTCTTTGGGGAAACATCATCATCTGCCAAGACCAGCAGAGGACCTCTCTGAATATTTTCACTGTTGAACTGGAAATAATTATAACATTTGTACAATAAATATCATGGGTGGCAAAAATAAATGGCTTGGTAAATGAGAAAGATGAAGCAGTTATGCAGAATAATTGGACCATTTAGTGAGCTGTGCTAATACAAAATGTTTTCTTACTGCCCAGTGTAATTTTTTTTTTCTGGAAATAGAAAACTGGTTATGAAAAGGGGCTTTCTTTGGTTACAAGGTATTTTCTGAACAATACTTAAAAATTCAACAGGAATATTTGGTGTAACACTTTGACAAAGGAGACTTAAGTGATGCTAAATGTATAAGCAGGGGAGAACTTAGTTGTAGCAGGGAGGACATTTGGTATCAGTATTGGTGACATCCCTATTAAATAGTCAAATCACTGTAAAAGGATTTTGAAAAAATGGGAAGAGTATCAAGGGGAGAGAGCGAACAGTCAGGTATTCAAGAAATGGAGGAAATGTGCCCCTCTGGAGAGCACATCTCCAACAGTGACAGAGTTGGAGTCTATTTTTTTATTTTAGTGTATAAAAATAAAGGGAACTGAATGCATTATATACTTATGTTTATATATAGGATGTAAAAATAAGATTGAAATCCTGAGTATAAATGGAAGTCTACTTTGGAAAAGCTGGAAATTGGAGCTAAATTAGAGTCTGTATTTGTAACTAATTTGCAGCTGGGGAAAAAAACATAACATTTATAGTAGAGATGCAGTAAATTGTATTCCATTTAAATCTGGATATAATTTGGGCAATTATAAGTTAGTTATATGCAACTTACTTGGATTCAAGATAGGAATAAACTATAATAGCCTGTGATGTAAAGAAGGTCATGCTAATTGATCTTTTTTTTTTGTAGCCAAAAGGTCAGAGAATCTCTTGTGAACCTGAGCCAGACTTTCTGTCCTGTACGTTGTCAGGCTCCTGAAATGAGCTCCTATACGAGAAGTGCAGCCAGTAACTCTGATCCATAATCAATATAATTCCTCAGTTTCTTTATTATGAGAATCTGTGTTCCTGGCCCTCTTTTTGCAGTAGTTCTTGCCATAGCAAGAAATTAATCAAGGGTTGTGCCTCTTTTAGCTCTGCCTAAGGGAGCTGTCACAAATCTGGAGTGCATCAGTATGGAATTGCTCAGGCTATTGTTCAACTTGAAGTTGACTTCAAGTTTACTTGAATTTTTTTAAGCCRCGTTAACCCACTCTTATGCTATTGATGCCTATGTTGGTGACATCCGTATTAGACACCAAACTTCTAAAACCATTCAGAGAAAGTACTAAGAAATCATAAAAATGTTTCAAAATTCTGGAGACTAATTTGTTAATTGGAATGCATAAAATGTAATGCCAGTATAAATTAATAATTACCCATAGCAATTAGAATTCTGCTCTTCTCACATTGAGAGCTGGGGGAGCTCCTCTGTTTGAGCTTATTAGTAGYTATTAAAATATAATAGGACATCCTTCCTCTACTTTGATTTATTTTCTTAGTCACTTGCAGGTCTTTTTAAGTTTCTTTTAAAAGGTTGTGACAAAACAAATACTAAAACATTTTGTTGTTTTTTCTTGCCGGATACACTGCTTGCAGTTGAGTAAGGATTCTTCATTCTCCACTTTTCTGCACCTTCTGCACTCTGTAACCCTTTTATGGCATAAATGCTAACTGGGAAAAGATGTGGTGCAGCCTTGTATAATATTTTACTTCCACCTTGTGTGGCATAAGTTGATCTCTTTAATGATTTCTTTTTTTTGTTTTAGTGCAGCAGAAATATTTCATACTGCATATGTAAAATGAAAGTATTCAAAATTTCTTTTTTGGCAAGTTTGTGGACTAAATTTCTGTCAGAAAATTCTGCAGAGCAGGATGCTGTTGTGTGTATAAGTTCAAAGTTTTATTGTCTTAAAAAAAAAAGTGAATCTCAACTGTATTAGAGCTCAGGCTGGCTTAAGAAATAAGTACTGTACTGGAGTCCATGCTCTTTCTTACAAGGTCTGACATTCCTGTATTTTGACTGTATTAGAAATAATAGTGTCCATATAATTTACTTTAAAATGAAAAATGAAACAAATGTTCTGAGTTCTTCAAATTTTTGGTGTAATTCCATGAAGTTTGAGCTTGTTTTTATATCAGAAATGCTTCACCCAGGTCTAGTTATCAAACAGAAAAAAGGCATAGTTAGCTTTGGTTTTATTGTACCTTTGGTGGAGGACACTTGATTCCCTCCGTCTTCAGTAATGACTCTATCCATACTGTAAAGAACAATGTGTTGTAGGTTAAGACAAACAGGCACTCCTGAAGGTGGCAGTAAACACCTTTTCTGTAAGTGGAAGAAAAGTTCAGAGCTAGTGCAAGATGATACTGCAGTTACTGTCTACTTTATTCTATCAGTATAAGGATTCCAGTAATAGAAGAATGAAAACTGAATTTGCAGATACACACATGGCGACATTTTAAATATTTCTTGAAATGCTCTATGGAATCTTTCTCTGTCACTATATATATAGTGACACATAGGACACTCTCTCTCTCTGACTATATATATAGTGTCCTCAGGTGTTCTACATTTATCTTGGTTAAGTTCCAACTAAGTAGCTGCGGGAGTAGGAAAGCTAAGGAATTGAAATAATAACAAAATGTCTACATCTGAGAGAACCTTAGCATGGAAACACTCTATTTCAAAGGTAAGACCCACTTTTGAGATAGTATCAATTGGTCTGCCAGTGCTTTATAACAGAAGGCAGCATACCTATCCCTATTCTACAAATAGGTACTTATGGTACTGTCGCAAATGAGTGGTTTAGAGGCCGCTTAAAGAATCCCTGTCGAAGATATTAGCAGAAAGTGATTTTAATAGAAATTTATAAAAGTGCGACTTAACAGAGTTTGATGGCAAGGTTCACTCTATCACAACTTGGATGAAACATACAAAGGAAACGAGCATGGGAAGCTGAAAAGTCCTTGACTAGTGTAAACACTGCTTAGCAACAACTAAAACATCAGTGTGTTATCAACCTTATCCTCATACTAAATCCAAAACACAGCACTATACCAGCTACTAGGAAGAAAATTAACTCTATCCCAGCCAAAACCAGGACATCATGTTAGAATTGAGTTGGAATGATTTATACAGAGGCTGAGGATGAAAAGGTTACGGGAGACCCTCCTGTTGAGTCATGGGGTTCAGAGAAGACCCGTCTGGATCTACCCCTAGTCCCAGATTTGGTCAACGGTATATGTCTAAGGGATTATATGTGTTTAGCAGCAGTCTAAAGTTCATTCCCAATCTTAAGATAGATCATAAGATTTTAGCAGACTATATTTCCATGCGGGTACCTCCATCAATTCACACACACACACAGACACAAAAACAGATAAATATACAAAGGTATACCTGTTAAAAATTCCCCTCTAGTTCAGTGAAATACTCACATCAAATGTCTTGGCATTTCTCAACAGGTGAAGGGTTGAGCCTCGAGGAGTGTTTTGGTCGAGGAGTGTTGCAGCCCAGGTCCCATGCCAGTTGGCAACAGGCCTCCAAATATCATGAACTCTGAGAAGCATTCCACTCAGAGGGAGATTCTGCAGTGGTCCAGGAGAGCTCAAAGGGCCTCACTTGGGACCGCTGTTTATAGGGTCACAAGATGATTGACTTCAGTCATCTGTCAAAACTCTCAAGGTTTCAGTAACAATAGTATTGTTCCACTTGAGCTACAACTCGGATAAGGGTATCAGGGGATGACAATTATCCCTGCTCTTGCCCTCCACTTGGGCCAGGCAGTGGAAGTTTCTGGTACGATCAGTACATTCCCCAACCTCAGCTACACAAGAGTTCCTGATACGGTAAAGGGACGCTTCACCACCTGACCCAAGGTTTAACGTGAGTTTCTGAGATTGTGGTGCAGCCCAGGATGTGTGTGGGGGAATGCACCACCACAATCCACCCCGTGACTAAAGTCAATCCATCTTTATCACAGAGTGGTGGTGTCGTTGCTTCTTGCCTATAAACAGATCAATGCCATATTCCAATTGTAATTTGAGGGAAATTTTTGGTTGGTCTGCTTAATTATTAAGGTTTTGTTAAATGTGATTAAGCAATGTTATATATGCAAGGAGGTTTTGGTAATAGTGCTACCTGTCCAGCTATTTTCCACACTCTAACGTATAGAACAATGTTCAACAGCAAGCATAGTACAACAGAAATTATTAAATTACGATGGGATGTAGCATTCAATTCAAAGTTCCTGTTGCTGTTGGCGACCATCCAGATAAGGTRTCCCACCAGTGATGTTCTCCATCTTTCTTTGCTCTTTCTAGGACATGGTGTATCTTTCCTGCATCATGATGGACGGTAATCGGAGTTCTTTGTCCCTTGTTTCAAATCTGGTTTAGCAATTGACTCAGGTCATCGTGTAACAATTTTCTTACCAATGTAAGATTCATTCTGATGGGGGTAGGTAGTAAATCTTGATAAGATGTATAGCTTGATTGTAACAGCTGATGGCTTGTAACAGGAGCGGAATAGTTAAAGTCGCATCCCATAATTTTAGTAAAATTACAAATACAAATATTTGAGTGATTATATGTCTCTACAGTGGTATTGTCTGTAAGTACAGAGTCACAAAGAGTTCTCATACAAACACATCCATTTCCAGCATATACAAGTACAGTTTCAGGGGTTTCATCAGTATGTATTTCAAAATGACAAACATTTTGTTCAGTGTCAAGACAAATGTCTTGGGCCTTAATGGTATTGCTTTCACAAATAAATCCCTGTCGTTCCTGTACGACACGTGCATCAACATCAATACTTTGCCATTTGTTCCCATTTTGCTGGGCCCATAGTCTATGTTCTAACGGATAGAGGACAGTTCCATTGTGATTTAATGCCAGTGCAATGATTGGGTATATGGTGTATACCGAAGCATTGCATACTGTTAAAACAAAAGCTGTGACTTTGCTGTCAGTGGGGTCATAAGTAAAATTGACTAGACACCACCAAGATTGGAATTCCCTTTCAAATTTAGTTGCATTATTCCAAATTACCTTTTGAATTTCAGTGGGCAAGGTGCCCTCATCACCTTCCCTTATAATTACTGCCACAGTAGATTGTATCCACAGTTGAGCTTGGATGCAGCTAAGAGCTAGAGAAACACTATTTTAGGTTATGCCAAATGCATATATAATTAGTCGGTGATCTTCTTCACTAATTCTTTCCCACTTGGGCAATATATTAGCTGAAAGTCATTGACTCGTTCCTAGTGCTGTCAAAGAAGATTGCGATGGGTGTTATAATTTATGTAAATTACTTGTTGCTGAACTTATTTTGTTTGCCACAACTTCARCGTCTGCTGTTCAATATTCCTAGTCCTGTTCCCAGAATGCCAGTCACATCTCTCCTTGATCGTTTTGGAGAGGTGAGGGTTTGTGCATGCAGCCACACTAACCATCCTGAATAAGATGTATTCAGGAATGGTGAGCAGGCAGATTTAATTGCAGAGATATTAACTTGCATTGATAGCTCAACTCGTTTGAGAGACCATGATGGATTAAATAGCACTTGCTGCTGTCCTATGTTTTTAATTATGTAGGGACCAATGTTGTAAATGTGAGGAGACAGTTTGATAGGAGGCTGAGTTGGTGAATATGGTTGTTTGATATTGATCTTGAAGACCTAGGCTGGAATGAGTTAGGGTCTGTCCAAAGACATATTATGAGTGCTGAAGGGGATATAGTAAAAGTATACCAGCATTCATGTTTAAAAGGACAGTGTCGTGGTTTAACCCTAGCCAGCAACTAGACACCATGCAGACGCTCGCTCACCCCCCACCTCCGGTGGGATGGGGGAGAGAATCGGGAGGGCACAAGCAGGAAAACTCGCGGGTYGAGATAAAAACAGTTTAATAATTGAAATAAAACAAAGTAGAACAGTAATAATAACAACAGTGATAACAACAACAACAATAGAATATACAAAGCAGGCGATGCACAATGCAACTGTTCACCACCCGCTGACCAACACGTAGCCCGATACGCGAGAGCCCATCCCGTGACACCAGAGCCCCCCCCCAACACTTAATTTTATACTGAGCATGATGTCACATGGTATGGAATACCCCATTGGCCAGCTGGGTCAGCTGCCCCGGCTATGCTCCCCCTGCCAGCTTCCCATGAAAGTCCCTGGTGCAAGCACCACCCAGCAACAACTAAAACATCAATGGGCCATCAACGCTTCTATTATACCAAACCCAAAACACAGCACCTCCCCCAGCTACTGGGAAGAAAGTTAACTCTGTCCCAGCCGGAACCAGGACAGACAGGTATGTATGTTGTCTTTTCCTTTGACATTGTTTACAACAATGTGTAAGGTTGCTGTCATACATTTAGTGTGATTTTGAATTCAGCATCCTATTGAAATGGTGTCTCCTTTGGTTCCCTTTAAAGATGGAATTTGTTGATTTTCATTTTCATCTTTAATGATCCATTCCTGCCAATGAAAGGTGATGTTATTGTGTAGTGCTATTGCAGATAAATTTAGATCAGGTGTAGGTATGTTAAAAAGTACATACACATCAACCCATGGCCACCCCGTCATACACAAATTCCACATTTTGCACTCAATAATCATAAAATCAAACAATAGTTCTACACCACGATTACCCCAGTAGCAAAATGTGAGTACAGGTTGCGTAAAAGTGAAATTGTACCAACAATTTGGTTCTGGTATCTTATAGCAAGATTTCTCGTTGGTTTTGGGTTTAGAAAAATCGGTGTAGAATTTTTAATTCCAGTGGGTTTTTCATGATAAGCTGTTAGCTCTTTCTACCATACATACAGATTTATACATTCTCATTAACTACTATCACCTATCCTTTAACGGACAGATATTACTTTYCCATTCCATGGGCTCACTCCACTCCTCCGGATATTCGTAAGAACAGGCTATGACTGGGCCTCATCTGTCAAGATGGGTGCTCAGGACAGGAGCAGCAGTATGTTCGATTGTTGGGCACCAGCAGCGGCTTGGTTTCTGTCATCATTGCACTTGTCTGGTGTCTTGCAAAATGTYGGTTCAGGTCATTCCTGCCACATTACTTCCTACAACATACAACTCACATCACAGATTATTTTCCCCCCAAGGTTAAATCTACTTGAGGCACACGCCAGGTCTCCCCATCCCTCCACATTACCCACCAACTACACCCATTATTATTGTTGTTATTATTATTATTATTATTTTACTTTATTTCAATTATTAAACTGTTCTTGTCTCAACCCATGCCTTTTCTTACTTTTACTCTCCCGATTCTCTCCTCCATTCCACTGGAGGTCAGGGAGGTGAGCGAGACTGTGTGGTGTTCAGTTGCTATGCTCCCTCCCAGCTTCTTGTGCACCTGGCAGAGCAATGATAGAAAATCCAGGTACATGTTTTCTCCAATATCCTAATGATACCACCTACAAAGGAGTATTGAAGAGATATATGGTTCTTTGGTTGAAGTAATGCAGAGGAGTTAGGAATGCTTTATGAATAGACAAGCTGGACATTCAGTAGATGAAAAGGCCTTGAAACTTTGTATCTTCAGTAGAATAGATAAGGAAGTTATACTGGAGTAAGCTCGTTAGTGCAAGTGAGATCATGCAAACCAAGCCAAGGGTTAAAGGGAGCATGCGTAAAGACTGAGTTCAACTAAAGGACACTGTGAGGAAGACTATCGAGGACCACCAGAGGACCCCTGAAGATCACCTATGGATATAAAAGCGCATGCGTCAAAGACTTTTACATATGTTAATGAGTCCCCGGAAATAGCATGAATATGTTGGAAATCTAATGAATATGTATACCTTGATTGTATGTAACCCCTACAGCTGAGTAATTTGGCGCACACTAGGTGGAGTGATCCCCTGTGCGCCCGGCGCCGCAATAAAGAATGACTGCTTTCTAAAACTCCAAACTGAGAGTTCTTATTTCACCGACTTAYGGTAACACTAAAGTACTCATAAGCTGTTGTAATCCTTTCCTAGATTGGGGCATCTGCAATTGTTCTATTTTACTTAGGGTGTCCGGTGGAATTGCTGCACTACCTGCAATCCACCAAGTACCTAAAGATTTTACTTCTTTACTTGGTCCCTGACATTTGTCAGGTGGGATTTCAACTTCTGCTTTATGTAGCACTTGGCAGACTGCTGTTGCTGCTTYCCCTGCCTCTTCAGAGGAATCTCCTCTGATTAGAATATCATTTATATATTGGTACAGTTTCACATTCTGAGGAAGTGAGATTTTGTAAAAGTTCAGCAAGCGCAGCATGAGCACTTGTAGGTGAATGTTTATACCCCTGTGGGAGTCTGTTAAAGGTGTATTGTATACCTTCCCAAGTAAAAGCAAATTTCTCTTTATCCTTTTCCTGCAAGGGGACCATAAAGAACATATCCTTTGCATCTAGTGGTGCCATCCATGGGTGTGCGGCTGCTTGTAGTGTGGCTGTTAAAGTTGCAATATTGGGTACAGCAGCCATTAGCGGAGCTGTATTGGCATTTAAGCGCTGATAGTCAATTGTTAGTCGCCACCTTCTGTCTGGTTTTCGGACTGGCCAAACCGGTGAATTATATGGGGAGTGGGTTCTGGATATAATGTGCCGTTTTTTCCAAGTCTGCTATTAGTTCAGAGATTCCAGCTCGTGCCACAGCAGAAATCAGATACTGCAGGACATTGGCGATTTTTGAATCAGGGAGTGCAGGGGCTGCATGGAGAAGATGCACTGTAGCTTCCCGATAGGTATCAGGGTTAGGGTCAACATTTGAATCAAAGGACCACACACTGCCGTCTGGCAGACGCCAGGTTCGGCCATTCAAAACATTGAAACCTAAAATATTTTCATTGTGATCTTTAATTGCAAAGCGAGCAGATAACATGCACTTCTTGCCCAGGAGCCATAAATTAACTTTTGTATTTTGGCACATAACACTTGCTCTGTTCACTCCAGTGATTTTAACTCTTTGCCATCCCGGTCGTACACCCAGCTTCTCGGCATCTTGTTGTGTTAGTATTGAAATTTGTGCTCCTGTATCTATTAGAAGTTTTACTAATTGTTATTGAGGGCCAACTGGAATTAAAATATATGGGCCATTATCATTTATCCATTGATAAGATTTCACTTGCCGGACAGGCAGGCCCAATTGCCTTCCTGGCATTAGTCGTTTTTTGATCTCAAATTTTGGGAAAGGAAAGGGCTATCACTCTTTCTTGGAGCTGGCACCAGAGGAGGTGAAATACACTCCTTTTCTTCCTGTAACTGTTTTTGCAGCTGCTCRATTTTCAAGGACAGTATTAATTCAGCTGCCTTTCTGCCTTCTATTTCTTCTTTTAAGTCCTGCTCCCTTTTATTGCTATCCTTCCTATACTGATAAGCAGCTTCTAAACAGGTGCCTAATATTTTGCAAATAATTCCTTTTTCTTTTCCATCTTTTATATGGTTTCTGGTTGGTTTTAGTTGTTTTTCCACAGATTCCCAATCGTGCCAATTATCACGAGCCCATTCATCCAAGAATTTGGGACTTGGACTTACTCCATGTTTTAGCAAGTAATCAGTGATACTACTTGCCATCTTGCCGACTATGCCAATTGTAACGCCACGGGGTGGATTGTGGTGGGGCATTCCCCCACACACATCCTGGGCTGCACCACRATCTCAGAAACTCACGTTAAACCTTGGCCTTGGCATATGAGTCAGGTGGTGAAGCGTCCCTTTACCGTATCAGGAACTCTTGTGTAGCTGAGGTTGGGGAATGTACTGATCGTACCAGAAACTTCCACTGCCTGGCCCAAGTGGAGGGCAAGAGCAGGGATAATTGTCATCCCCTGATACCCTTATCCGAGTTGTAGCTCAAGTGGAACAATACTATTGTTACTGAAACCTTGAGAGTTTTGACAGATGACTGAAGTCAATCATCTTGTGACCCTATAAACAGCGGTCCCAAGTGAGGCCCTTTGAGCTCTCCTGGACCACTGCAGAATCTCCCTCTGAGTGGAATGCTTCTCAGAGTTCATGATATTTGGAGGCCTGTTGCCAACTGGCATGGGACCTGGGCTGCAACACTCCTCGACCAAAACACTCCTCGAGGCTCAACCCTTCACCTGTTGAGAAATGCCAAGACATTTGATGTGAGTATTTCACTGAACTAGAGGGGAATTTTTAACAGGTATACCTTTGTATATTTATCTGTTTTTGTGTCTGTGTGTGTGTGTGAATTGATGGAGGTACCCGCATGGAAATATAGTCTGCTAAAATCTTATGATCTATCTTAAGATTGGGAATGAACTTTAGACTGCTGCTAAACACATATAATCCCTTAGACATATACCGTTGACCAAATCTGGGACTAGGGGTAGATCCAGACGGGTCTTCTCTGAACCCCATGACTCAACAGGAGGGTCTCCCGTAACCTTTTCATCCTCAGCCTCTGTATAAATCATTCCAACTCAATTCTAACATGATGTCCTGGTTTTGGCTGGGATAGAGTTAATTTTCTTCCTAGTAGCTGGTATAGTGCTGTGTTTTGGATTTAGTATGAGGATAAGGTTGATAACACACTGATGTTTTAGTTGTTGCTAAGCAGTGTTTACACTAGTCAAGGACTTTTCAGCTTCCCATGCTCGTTTCCTTTGTATGTTTCATCCAAGTTGTAAGTGATAGAGTGAACCTTGCCATCAAACTCTGTTAAGTCGCACTTTTATAAATTTCTATTAAAATCACTTTCTGCTAATATCTTCGACAGGGATTCTTTAAGCTAAAGAATCTAAACCACTCATTCGTGACAGGTACAGAAAGGTGAAGTAACTTGTGCATTGTCATCCAGCAGGCTCATGGATGAGCATGCAATAAAAAAAATAATACAACAAACACAACACCAACAAAAGATGTTTTGTCTCATAGTCTGATGTGGTACTGACTATGCCATCTTGCTCTGCCTTTAAAAGAACCCAGTTTTGTGTACATTTGGGCATGTGCTAAATTACAGCTTTCTCAGGTCCTCTTGTGTATCTTTTTTTAAAGGGAAGAACTCCATATTTGCTGAAGAAACACTGCTGTAACTCGGGAGTGACTTAGTCACGAGAATTTCAGTGTCCTAAATGGCATCTGAAATAGATCTGATGTTCATAGAAATGAAGATGATTCTTTTAACTTTAAAGAAAAATATYGTTAAACTGAAGTATATACATGAATGAAGCTCAAGATTAGCCTGAATAGAAAAATAAGGGGAATTGTTTGCTTGATCCTAGAAATATTCCAATAATGCTGCAGTCTCATTTAAGAAAAAGAGCAGCATTTCCAGTAACATAATATAGACATACCTTTTTATTGAGTACTCTGCAGCCTCTTTAGCATTATATATAGTTGGAATGAATCTAGATGTTTTTGTAGCTGATTTAAAAAGGAAATAAAAGAATATATTTGACTTTGATATACTTTTGAACCATGTTATCAAACACTAGTGTTGACTGGGTATTTCAGGAATAAGACCTGAGAGATCTAAGATCAAAGCATTAGTCATTCTGCTTTTTGTACACTTACTACAGGTTCATCCAGTCAACAGCATTTTGTGTGTTATAACTTGATACGTATATGTACATGCTGTATACACATATTGTATATATACATATTCTGAACTATAAGGGAAAATATTATTCTGAAAATAAAGGGAAATATGCACACTTTCTCTTAATGTATTTATACTTCTTTTTCTTAATACTAACAGAAGTTTTTCACATGCATACATGCATTTAAACAATAGAATAAGCCACCAGACATTCATTTGTGTGTTTTATTTTGAAGCATTTGTGAGGACCACCTTATTTGAGAGCGTGAATTAGAGTAACCAGTTACCCAGTAAACACCTTCTGAAGCGACTTGTATTCTGTCACTTCAATTCACATAGTATCATAAGAACATTAATTATCAAACAGTAATATTTTTAACTGACACTTTGTCCTGGTTCCGGCTGGGACAGAGTTAACTTTCTTCCCAGTAGCTGGGGGTGTGTGTGTGCTGTGTTTTGGGTTTGGTATAATAGGAGMGTTGATGGCCCATTGATGTTTTGGGTGTTGCTGGGTGGTGCTTGCACCAGGGACTTTTCGGCCTCCCATGCCGTGCCAGGTGCATGGGAAGCTGGCAGGGGGAGCATAGC
>JAYKAV010000360.1:92154-108673 GCA_035582835.1 Phoebastria nigripes | reverse complement strand
TGCATTGTCTGCAAAACTTGGTGTTTCATCATCCAAGTTATTAATGAAGATGTTGAACAATACTAGAGCCAGTATTGTTCAATTCATTCTGCTGATCACAACCCTTTGAGCCCAGCACTTCTGCCCCATCTTATCAGTTTGTCAGTGACAATGTTACGGGAGCCAGTTCAGAAAGCCTTGCTGAAGTCAGGATAAACAAYGTTCACTACTGTCCCCTCATCCTCCAAGCCGCTCATTTAAAAGGCTATCAGGCTAGTCAGGCATGACTTCTCCTTCATAGATCAATGCCAATTACTCTCAACCACATTCTTGTCCTTAGTATGTTGGCTTCCAGGAGTATTTGCTTCATCACTTGCCCAAGGACTGAGGTGAGGAGGACCCACCTTTAGTTCCGCAGAGTCTTCTTCTCACCCTACTTCAAGACAAGAGTGACATTTGTTCTCCTCCAGTCCTCAGAAAGCTCCCCTGAMCACCACGAACACTTYGAGATAATCAAGAGTGGCCTTGCAATGACATCAGCCAGCACCATCAGCACCCAAGGGTGCATCCTATCAAGGCCCATGGACTTACGTATGTACTTTGTTCAAACGTTCCCTAACATGATCCTCCTCCACCAAGGGAAAGTCTTCCTTGCTCCAGACCTTCCCCCTGGTCTCCAGGGCCTGAAATTTTTGAAGGCTGGTATTACCAGTGAAGACCCAGGCCAAGAGGGCATTGAATACCTCAGCTTTTCCARGTCTTTTGTCACCAGGTCCCCTGCCCCATTCAGCAGCAGGCCCTACTGTTCTTTCTGCTGCCGATAGACCTGTAAAAGCCCTTTTTGTGTTCCTTCATGTCCCTCACCAAATTTAATGCTGGAAGAACTATGACTTTTGTTACTGCAGAATCACAGAACGGTTGAAGTTGGAAGGGACCTCTGAAAATCATCTAGTCTAATCCTCCTTTGAAAGCAGGGTCAAATACGACAAGTTGCTCAGAACCTTTTACTAGAGTTAAAAAAGAGAAAAAAGAAAAATAAAGAAAAAAAGAACGTGGGGTACGGTGAGAAACATGGGATTCTTTACTCAAAGGCTCTAACCTTAAGCTCTAAAGGTAAGAGTTTAAATTCCTTTTTTATAAGGGCCACTCAGGAACCTAAACTGTGAATRGAGAGTTGGACTCTTAAAACAAGTTAGTAAAATGGAACTTTGTTTTTTAAAATCTCACTTCTACTGTCACAATTCATTGCTGCCAACAACCTTAATCTGAAAACCACACATCTCAAAGAGTCAAGATCACTTTATCTGTTTGGTTTCCCTCAGAACAATTTAAAAATCAAACATAAATATAAAGCTGATGAAGGTAAAGTGGTGGGAGTTTTCAGTAGAACTTATGAAAGAGTAGAGATTTTCTCCCACTCAAAAGGCATGCAACAGGCATCAGCTGAATGCCTTCAAAGTTTTAGAATGTCTCTAACTTACTCCCCGCCCAAAATAGAACAAGCAGCTCAGAGAAAAACAGCGATCTGTAAAAGGAAGATAAATTTGAGGGTCTGAAAAATACGGCAGTATTAGCTATGCTGATTTTTTTTTTCCCCTTGGCTTTCTTATTTTAGTTATCAAAGTGACCAATTCCATCACCTTATTTACATGGTCTTACCCTGGAATGTGAAATATGCCTTAAAGATGGGGGATAGTAATCCATCTTATCCACTAGTCAGTGATAAACTCAATTTAATTTTGTACCAAGTATAAATTACATTTTAAAAAAGCACACACACAAATCACTATGGCTTATCTTTCATCTTCTTCCTTTCTGGAGTTGTATTTAACTAATGAAAGATCTATTCGGAAGAACAGAATCCACCTTCATTCCCCTTCCGTTCGCACAAAAATAGAACCAGATTCAGAAGAAACCTGGAAGGACACCTGAAGAATACACTTCACTTACAACTCTTACCCATATTGAATCAAGTTTCATAACTTGAGAGGCTAGACACACCTCTAATGAATACCAAGGCATTCAGAGTTGTTAAAAATAATAATAAAGAAGAGACTGCTAGACGACTCCTTTCACTCTCAAAGCTAGTAAGACTAAGTGTATCAGGCACCCAGTTTTGGGTCGTTGGGGTTTTTTCCCCCTTCTGTAAAGATGTCCAAGATCAAAAAAAGCAGCTTGAATCAACTTCTACCTTCCTACTATTTTTCTGTTCAACTTCAAAACTCTATGCAGTACTCCAAGTCTCCTGGTTTATAGATGATTGTCAACCAAGTAAAGTGGTTAACCTAGCAATTTGATCAAGCCAGAACTTGTCTCTGGGCATTTCATGAAGGTAAGAGTATACTGACTCCTCACTAGAACATTTCTGAAAACATAAAAATTCTATATACMTCTAAAACTTTACATATAATATTAATTTGCTCAGTGAAAGTAACTGCCAACCCTTACTAATTCAGAGAGGTGGAGGTGACATGTTTGGAAAGGCAGAAGGTAAAAACAAATGAAAGCTATACAATCTCAAGCATTTCCAAACTGTTCCCTGACTTCAATGCAATCCCRCTTGCTTTTGCTATATATTTATTCAGTTTGTATTTTACTCAAAGTGTTAAGTACCATAAGACTTCTAYAGCTTGTTTCTTCTTGCATAACAAGAAATCATTTACTTTAGYATAATTCACTTCAGACTTGAATGAACATGTGTAACAAGATGTTACTTTTACACAGATCCTTTAACACAAGGTGGTCTTTTCTTTTAGTTTTTTACTATAATTAACAGAATAATATAGTTACACAAAATACTTTTAGGTTAGCTTTTAGGCCTAAAGTACTTACTGTATTTCTAAAAACAGACATCTACACCACTTTCAGAACCTCACATTCTCTTTACAGCCAAAACAGCAGCAACATTTAATAAAGAAATTGTGAGAAAAGTGCAAAACGTCTCAGAACTTTTCTTGAAGCGGACTATTCAGCAAGACCATGAAACACCATTTTTGAAAGGCAGATATGTTCATTGGTCAGGAAAAACATTCTTTGCTGTCTGGGGTGAACAGCCAGTCTCGTTCAGGTCTTCACACCTGAGTGACCAGCTTCCCCAAGAGCTTTGAGCTCAAAGATCTCAAGGCTTTATGCTTTGGTTCTATGCTTTTTCAGCAGTTCCTGAAAATTACTGAAAAAGAGTTCTTCTTCTGTTTCTGCATCCAAGAAAATGGGACCTTTAACAAAACAAACTAACGTATGACATAGCTCTTTTTGGTCTTAATTAAGCACTTCAGCAACTTTTTATAAGATATGTTGCACAAGTGATAGCAACTGGACAAATATTATTCCATATTCAAGTTTTGTTTCTCTTTATTATGTTCTACAGATATTCTGTAGTTTTCTGGAGAAGTACATACTTGTACAGATGTATTTTAATTGCATATAAACCAGCTACCTACAAGGCAGCTGGTACAACGTACACAAACATTTAATTCTAAAGAATATCCCATCAGCATCATAATTGCATTGGTTCATCAGCCTAGGAAACAAATTTCTGTATGTTCAGTGAAATGTAAATTAAGTTTTCCTGCACAAGATAGAAAGATTTCAGTATCTTTTCTGTTCCTCAACCATTAGTCAGTTCTCTACCTGAAATACATAGAGCCTGAAGAATAACAGGTTCCAAATTTTTTTTGTTGGGCAAATACGTAAGATACAGCCTTCCCAGGGGAAAATGGAGAAGTTATTTAAGGAAACAGAACAAAATTTTCTAGTTCAATTTATAAAAGAAGTGTCATTCCAGTTCATGATTTCATTGAGATGATCAGACTAGAATAGGATAAATCAAAAACAAATGCTTTAACACACAGCTCTGAACCAGACATCCAAAAAATCCAAATACACTTCACAGTTGAAAACATTCAGTTACCAGCACTTATCTCAATGTTTGGAAAAGGAAATTATTGGTCACGAAAAAAGTGGTATGTTGAAATAACTGTAATTTTGCAAATATTCAGTGCTCTGCAAAAGGTTCAATAAAAATAACATTTAGAAAGCCTCACCTGTTTTTCCCTAAAAAGAGTCTGAAAGTTATTTTTCTTAACATTTAATTCCACTACCACAGCAACTCTAAAACTTTCTTTGAACTCCAGCTGCCATGAATTTCATACAATGGTCTTTCTCCCTTTAAAAACGATATACCATGGAGCAAGCTACGGTACAATGCAAAACAGTCCTCTTCCACTCTGATTTCTCCAACATCTTTTAAAATGTATTCCCAAGTAAAGGAAAAGGTAAGGCAACCACTAAAGAAATCTTGGCCATTAGAAAGCTCAGTCCTCCAGCCACCTTGCAGAAATAGCTGCTAATCTAGCCCAAGACTTTCCAAGTTTACAATCTTCAAGCCAATGCACAGCCACTCAAGACAGGAATAATTCTACTCAGCAACAAGCATATTCTCCCCTACATCTAGAGCACAACATCGAAAAAACTCTCTACATGAATACCAAAATAACAGCTCTAAACAAAACCACATTGAACGGATGCAGGTGCTACGTGACTGTTAAGTGAACCACCTCTAACCAATACACATAGTAGCTGAGGAGGCTCTGAAAACTTAGCACTAAACACCCAGCAAAATCATGTTCTCTTCCTATATTCCAAGCATCTACAGAAATATCATGGAAAGCATGCGACTTGTGCTTTAAAATGGAAGAGCTAGTAGGACACCAAATACTTTGCCATCTGACCAAGACAAAATTGGCTGTGCTCAACCTAAGAGCTTCTTAGCTGTAGCGTGCTTCTGCTTCAGCTGTTAAGAGAGAACTATAATTCTCTGGGTAAAGTGTAATGGTATGCATTTTGAGATTTGATTTTGAGTTTCTTCAACATTAGAAAGAATATAAATAGCCCAAATTAAGCTCTCTCAATTATTTTTTTTATCTCTCTCTCTCCCAATTCATGGAAAACTTAGAGGCTACCAATAGCCTACAGAAGGAGTTTAGAAATTGAAAAACTGTAATGGCAAGTTACCACACTAAAAATGCCTCTGTTCCGAGAAGTACCTGGCTATATACATTTACATTGTTACTCATTAGTTCCCCCAATATATCTTCAGTCTTCTTTCTTTGCCAAGACAGAAACCTTTGTCTTTGCAGCAGCTGCACCTGATCAGGAACCAATCAATTTAATATTCTCTGCCCACTCTCATCCAACACTGCACATCTATCTGCAACTACTGTTTCGGTATAAACCACTACTGTTTTGGTATAATCCACACTGGTAATTTGATCTTAACCGTTCCCCCTTCCCTGGACATCAGCAGAGAAATGAAAAGACACAAGTGATTTTGCACATTTTCCTATCCATGACAAAAGAAAAAGGATGCTCCTTAAAGAATCTCCCAAAATATCACACGTCTTGATTCTTCTAGCAATTAAAAAAAACATGTATCATCTTGTTAAAAGGTTGAAAGCTAACAAACATGTTTTAGTGACCATATGAGAGCTTAAAAATAACTAAAAAAGAAAAAAAGAATACCCCTGACCTCCAGCTTCTCAGTTTTTCAACAGTACAGACCGCACATGCATGCTTCACGATACAGCACAGCAAACTAAAGCACAGCTACAAAATTACTCAATGGACCAGAGAGCAGAAAGAATAACTTCCACATGACATTCAAATCTTTCCAAAGAAAACCATTACCAGTCTACGCGACTTACTCTCCCCAACAATGGGTGCAGGCCAYGCTGTTGGTTTTAAATTGTTATATAGTACTAATTATTTAACTGACAGCTTTATTACATGTTTAAGAAAAAGAGTTTTATTTGTATGTATTCACTGTTGAAATATATTTTATTCCATTTTGTACTTCAAAGACAAAATTAGCTTCAGAGCAGAACTAGTATATGAATTTACAATACCCATTTTTTCCCCACATACAAACTGGTAAACATGACAACACAACATCTTAATAAAAATAATACTAAAGGTAAGGTATATGACACAAACAAGGACAAATATAAACGGAACTACTACTTAGCTCTCATCATCACAATAATCAATCACCCTGGGAGTTAGGTATTACAATGGCAATGCCATAATAAAATTGACTTACCTATACTAGGTGGACTGCCATAATTTACAGGGGACTCTGGAGGCCTCCCACAATGTAGTGCAGCAAGAGCAGATCCCTTCCACACAACATGTTTGCAACCTGTTTTTAAAGAATTACACAAAAAATGTAGGCGTTTTTTCGTGCGAAAATGCAGAAAAGGCTTGAAATATCAAGAACTCTCAAAATTCTCACAACATTTTCATACTTTTGTTTGTACGAAGCAAAGACTGTCTGCCAGCTCCTAATAACGTCTGCACTCCAGGGACACTTTGGGGAATTTCTTGCTCTAGAAGCGGTCCAAGTCGATGGCATATTTGAAGCAAGTGATCAGGTGCCAAGTGTCTGTAATATTTCACCTATTATATGAAAAAGCAAACAAAACATTTGATAAAGAACATAATATTTTTGAAGAATTACTGCTTTAGTCTTTTTTCTTCCAGATTGTTACACAAATTCGTAAGAAAATTATAGTATATTAAGGATAAAAACAAATAATGACCTTTAAGTACAATAATTTATTCCAGCTGGTCCTAATTAAGTCTTCTATTCAGCACATGCCACTTTGTACAGAGAACTGTTGGTATTTACTACTTTCTGACTTTAAGGCACAGTTGGTCATAAACTAATAAGCTGCTTTATAATCAAAGTGAAAAATGTAAAGTATGTATTTAATATTATATTTAAATAGTGGTCTGGTCAGTTTAAGTTACTGTAAGATAAAGATGAGACAAAGATTGTACGGACAGCAACATTTACAGAATTCTTGGAAAATTCACATATACCAAATAAATAACATAGCTTTGTAGAAGACAATGCAAAAACATACTGCCTCAACGCACCTATGTTACAAGACCTTTTTGAAGCTCCACAAATGGATTTTTTTTTTTTACATCTAAAGCTTTTAAATAAAAATGTTGGCTTAAGTAATACAGCTTTAAAATCGGTGTATGTGGTACTCTATTAGGCTACAAATGTGACCAGTTTTTGTAACTGCTCATAGTTTTCAACTGCACAGTACCAAAACAAGCTCCTATTATCAGCAACAGATCTTCTCACCACTTGATTGTAACAATGTTGAACCAGTATTAATGACTGCCCAGACAAAACCAGTTCATTCTTTTGAACTACTGTAATTCTAGATCAGAAGATCATCTTAATCTAACAAGGAAAAAAGCTTCAAAATGTATATGTGACAACAGTAAAATCCTATTAGCATAAAGCTTTTGGTTAAGAAATAGCATTTTTAAAATGCATAAGCTGTTGTCAGCTTAAGAGTATAACAAAGAAAATTTAAAATAATAAAATCAAGAGGGAGTATAGAAACTTGGTTTTCTTCAGTTCTTGTACAGAATTTGGCGTGTAGTAGTTTTATCCTTCATACAGCCTGAAATATGTCTTCACAGTTTTACTTTGCAGAAGAAAAAAAAAGTACTGCAGTAAAAGCTTGTGATATTCTGTTATTCTGCAACTAGAGAAGGCGGTGACTGACATTTTAGGCAGAATGATGCTTCTGCGTTACACCCAATTAACAGGAATATACCTCATTCTTCATCAAATGTGCTCCTATCTTGCTGACACACTGTAATTGCTTCATGTATTCTAGCAGTTTGTTAACATAAAGAGTACTGTTATCTGAAACCGAGGCTCTGGAAAAGCCTTGCTTACACCAGTAATTCCCACCACCAACCACGTAACCTTCTAGCGAAGGAGGAAGTTTTCTCTTTTGCTCCTGTCGTGGTTTAACCCCAGCCAGCAGCTCAGCCCCACACAGCCACTCGCTCAGTCCCCACGCAGTGGGATGGGGGAGAAAATCAGAAGGGTAAAAGAGTGAAAGCGTGTGGGTTGAGATAATGACAGTTTAATAGGTAAAGCAAAAGCTGCACAGCAAGCAAAGCAAAATAAGGAATTCATTCACTACCTCCCATCAGCAGGCAAATGTTTAGCTGTTTCCAGGAAAGCAGGGCTTTCCTTCTGTGAATTATATTACATTTATAGAAGGCCTGCAAGCTGTCTGAATTTGACTGCCTAAAAGTTAAATGATTTACAAAATTCACAGAAGTTAAAAAAAGGCTTTTCTTTAAAAAAAATCAGAAATTACTTTTTTTTTTTTATAAATTACAGTTGATTGTACAGATCAATTAATTTAAAATTACTAAATTTAATGTCATCAGACAGGCACCCTGTTAGAAGACTGGCAAAAAATAATCCACTGAATTCAGAATTTGCTATTCTGATTCATTTTTCTTATCAGTAACATGCAAATAAAACTTGCTTTTTTCTACCTAAAGAAGGAATCCCAGTCAAAATACATGCTTGAGAGCCCTAAAATATCAGAATAGCCGTAAGTAGTGACAAAGCTATGTACAGTTTCTGCCATCAACAGCCCTGATCCATTCATTTCCTTAGCTTTTGTTCTCCTTCACTCCTATCAAAAGGAGCGCAAAAACTTAACACTGCCCTTTGTACAATTCTATCGAAACCAGACTTCACGTCTGCAGAATCTGAATTTGTCTCTCAAAGAGTATTAGTCATTTTTTTGTTTAACCACAAATATTAGAACTACATATGCAATACAGTTGTCATTTTATCCTGCTCAAGACCCTTCAGTTTTATACATGCTCACAAATGCACAAAATCTGAAGTAAATGGAGCAAATCRGCTTTGACACATTCCAAAACTGTACAGCTAGCTGACATCTTGAGTCATGCTTCTCATGATTTGTCATAAGCCATGTGTTCACTTTTTCATTTTAGCAGAAACTAAGTAGGCTCAATTCCTCATGCAGTTTTTAAAGCGAATGTTTTGAAAAGGAGGATCTATTTGTATTGATCGTACCTATTAAAGATCTTATCTTAATATATACCTTACACCCACACTACAGTCTCTCCTCATTTAAGCCCATTTGTGCGAAACAGCTATTTATGCCAAGTTACGCAGTAGTTTTGTGATGCTTCTGCACAGCATTTGTCTGAATAATGATTGTTCGCTACTAAACAGCATTTGCAACCAGCTCTACTAAACAGCATTTGCAACCAGCTCACTGACAAACTGATTCAATAATACTAAGTGAGCTGTGTGCTTTAAAAAAAAAAAAAAAAAAAAAAAAAAAGTGACACTGGCCATCTAAACACTTGTCAGTTCCAGAAAGTTTATAAAACTATTTCATGAACCATACACAGTCAATATTTGGCTCTCCTTTTCCTATATAAGACTAAAGCACACACAAGAAACTTTTAAAAATAAAAAAGTAAGCTTCATTTCACTGTAAAATCTGCCAGGGAAAAACCCTCTTATTTTATTACAAGTTTTATTTGGACTTACTTCTTTCCCTTTTTCTCCTTCTATAAAGAAGGAAATGGTGGAACTTAAATAATCTATTAAAAACAGGCTATTAAGTAAGTTTTCTCCAGGTGAAGTAGTTTCTTCTCCATCAGAAAAAAAAAAATCATCTTCTTTAACAATATTAATAGAATATTTCAGTTGGAAGGGACCTACAACGATCATCTAGTCCAACTGCCTGACCACTTCAGGGCTGACCAAAAGTTAAAGCACGTTAAGGGCATTGTTCAAATGCCTCTTAAACACTGACAGGCTTGGGGCATCCACCACCTCTCTAGGAAGCCTGGTCCAGTGCCAACTTGTATGTGTGACTATTAGCACTACAGTAGAAGTCACAAATGAAAAAACTGTGTAACAGAAATTCACCTTAGCCCTGATTCCTCCCTTCTGACAAAGGGGGGAAAAAAAAAAAATGCAGAAAAGGGAACCACAATATGGTAGCAACAACTCAAGAAAGGACAAGGTAAGGAGGTTTATTTAAACACATTAAATGACAAAGAGTGGCTTGAAAGCTAAAATTATTCAATTTGCTCTAAGGTGCAGCCTACCAGGAGACAATTCTTGCACTGACAAACTGTAAAAAGAAGCTAGAACCAACATAACATACCTACCACCCTGCATCCTCCTCTTAAAACAAATAACAAAAAAACCCCCTGTCAACAGTACTTGCAAGTCAGATTTAAGGGACAAAAAAGAAATAAAATTATTTTTTAAAAGGACACTTCACAAGCTTTGTCAGAAACAGAAAAGCTCATGACAACTCAATAGAATGACAGAAATTTGTCTTCGTATCAATCTCCGATTCCAAGAGGAGAAAGTAAAAGCAAAAGGAAAAAAATAACAGATGTACAAGTATTTAAAATTCATACAGCTCTAAATGAAGAGTGAAAACTGGACGCTACAAACAGGAATTTTAAATTTTTATGCCAAAACTGTGATGTCAAACAGTATATAAACAGCACAGATTTTTTTTCTCTGCCAGTCCCACCAAGCTGAAGTTCTAGCTGGTTTCTCTCCTCCCCCTATTAGGCTTTCTGCAACATCTAATTCTGCTCTTTTCTTCCAATAGAAGTGCACAGAAGATATGCTTTTATAACTATAATAATGAACTCTCTTTTTGTTCGAATAGACTTTTCACATAAGACAAGTTAATAACATTTCTTAAACATTACTGTAATAAAAATCAGAACTCTGTTAGCAAGTACAAAATTTTCAGATCTTAAGCACAAATAATATTTTCTAGAAAATAAGAAGCAGCATTACCCTCAACTTCACCCTTTACCTACTACCCCCAACTTTACTTATTGCAAACAAACAGTATGGGAATACACAAAATGCAGCTACACAGCTATTTGGACTAACATTCAAATCTTTATTACCTTTGAAATAGACCTAAGTGCTTATATTTTCATTTTGCATGACTCTGCAGAACAATTCAGCATCAGAATCACAATGAATGCATCAACAGAATCATGATTTGACCTAGAATCTTTAGTTAAATTTGTAATACATAATGCAGTTATTTGCCACCAGTGTTTTAGACATCAAGTAAAATATGACCCTGTTCTGGATTCTGCTCTAAGCACTATGCATACTGAAACGTTCTCCAAAGTATTGTTGTTGGGTTTTTTTTTCCCCCCATGCTAACAGTTAACATCCTTAACTACAAGTTTGACTGTAAATATCTTTCAGAAAAACACATTTCCACACAAGGACATTTAACAACAAATTCCAAGTCAGTCAGCTACCTATATTTCAAGATGCGAGAGCTCAATCTTACTAATACCAGCAGCTATCCCAGCTTTAACTATTCTGCTATGTAACATATTACCCAAAACAAGCTCCAAATTGAATTACAGTAATTGTTGTACTATATCAGACCATCAATCTAATTGAGTACCCTGTACCACCAGCCACTATCTTATCACTTTAAAATTAGGAATTGCAATAAAGTGCAATTACTTTTCTCTGAAGCATTCTTTTTTTTTTTTTTCCTTTTGTTTGGGGGGGTGGGGCGACGGACAACAGGGAGGGGAGAATTGGAGAATTAACCATTTTCCCTGAAGCATGTTTATTTCTCATGTACTTTCTCATTATGCTTGAGCTAAAAGTATATGGATACTTAGCCATTATTTCCTATAGGAATGCCTATGATTTTAATGTGAGATTACTTTTTCTCTAATGAAATAGACCTATATGAAACCAGCCATCCCAAGAACATACTAGTTTTTCAACTATTTAATGCTTTGAATAGGTGTGAGGCCAGAGCAGATAAAAAACTCAAACCTTGGTATAAACAGACTGCTGCAAGCTTGCTACTTACCACATGAGAASGTATGAACAGTAGTAGCACTCTCAGCCTTATGGACTATATCTATTACTGTTAGATTACCTGTACCTTTTTGCCCATCTTAAAGTCATTCATAATGTTTTGTGTTGGTTTTGTTTGCTTGTTTGGTTTTTTAAATAAAAGGTACTCCTTAGAAACTTGATATTCCTCTTTAGYTCATCTCTCATCAGTGTTTCTTAGTCTCAGTTTGAAAGAACTAGCACAAAACAGTTGACTTAGCCAATCCTCTTGATTATCTGTGGAACAAACAAGCATGTGGTACTTTGCACAATGAATGAGAGTTCCTCCTCATCAAAATATAATAGTTTGAACAGAGAGGCTCTAACATCATCTAAATTCCCAGCTATGGGAATAACCTGTAGAACAGAAGTGCTTGTATTTTAAAACTAAAAAGAAATCATTTAAGTTGATGTGTGTCCAACAGAAGCACTGATAATGAGATCAAAAACATTGCTAAGGCTCACAATCATTTCGCAGGTTTTCTTACCTCCAGTGCCAAGTTTTTCAGACCACCTTCCAAAACACTTTCCCCAAAATACTGTTAATAACGAAAACTAGATGATGACACAGGTCTCCGATTCAATGCAAGTTTTATTTTTGCTCCCTATTTCTTTGAATACCTTTACAGCGCAAGATTTCCTGAAGAAACAAACCACTTATTATCTGGTTACTTATTAAGAAACAGAATTATTAAACAGTAACCACAATGCTACCTAAAAGACTTTACTATGTTAGGTATTATATGAACAATGAAATACAGCGTCAATGTACTTAGTGTCCCAGTCCCACAGCTACTCTTTGTAACTTCACGTACCTTTGCATAACCAAAAAGAAAGAATAGTGGGATGGCCTGAAAACACAGTTTTGTCATTTTCACTTTAAATCACATTTAATATTTGTGGGCAGGAGAAGAAGGAAGGACGAACGTTAGCAAAACAGTAATAAACAGTTCCTGAAAACAACAAGGCATACTGCCTACTAAACCCATTCCACTGTCTTCCTATTTGATGTGAATTCCCTGCCTTCTCCCTCCTCAACCACCACCAACATGAATAAAATTCTAATTCAACAGAGAAAATGACAGTTACAGGAATACTTTAGATAAGAAAAAGAAAGTTAACACAATGGTTCTGATCATATACACTATGATGCCTGTACCCTAAAAGACCTTAAAAAACAAAAACAAAAAAAAAACAAAAACAAAAAAAAACCACAACCAACAAAAAAAGCCACTCAAAAACCCCACCTCCCAAAACCAAACAAACAACAAAACCCCAACCACCCTCTACAGTAGCTCTAACTTGCTGTGGTGAATCTTAACAGCCAGCTTCATCCAGCTGAAGTCCACTTTGCTCCCAAAAGGAGCAACCCCAACACATTCCCCAAGCCCTCCATGCGCACTCCTATCACCTCCCTCATGGTGGTGGTAGGACCCATGTTGCTGAACACAAAAGGAGAGCTGAACCATGTGAAAAATGATTTTTGTACTGTTCCCTTTTCAGACAGTTCAGCTCCCTTAACCGACTGACCACACATTTGGATGAGCACTCATGCCTACAGAAAGGATGCAGCAGAAATGCATAGCTTTCATCCACAGCGTACTATTAGAGCAGCTATACCCATAATGAAACTGCAACATGAAAAAACAATTACCCTGGAGTCAAATGATGGACCGTAGCTTGTTGAGGTGTCCAGGCCCTATTTAAAGCCTAACTACACAACACTTAAACAACACATTAAACCACAATCTATAAACAATTCACAAGGCTGCCTTGCTCTGCTAAAGTGAGCTGTTAACTCTTAAAACTCCTCAATTTCTGTCCCGCATCATGAGAAATCCTCAGCCTTTCAAAAAGAAGAGAAATATAGCTGRCTTACAGTTAATAAGTTTTCACAACTAATGCAAGAAAATAGAAAACATCCTGAGATCTGTTACTGAAGAGTCCCACCACCATCCTTCGTACATCTAGGTTGAAAGTGGCCCACCAGGGACTCAATTCTCAGAAAGTCTTTGGTTACAGCACAAATAGAATCTTAATACCGACAACATAAAAACGAGATTGGCACTCTGAAACAAGAGACTACACTCTCAAAGCAAGATTCAAGTGGTTTAAACCACAAATGGTGACTGTAGAAAAATATAATATAGAAATATTTGAATGCAAGAAAAATCACTTAAGAATATAAAACATAGTATAATGGCATTTCTGAACTCATGTATTTTCCTGTAGCATTACAAGCCTGCACAGCATGGCATTGGCTTATAAGAAAATGAAACATTTTCTTTCACTGACCAAACAGAAAAATAAAAGTAATTTACAAGATGAAAATTGCATCAGATTTAATATTATTTGCAAAATTAAGTTACAGAAATAAAATACCTAAGGCTGTGAATTTCAGTCTAATAACAGAAAGTTAACTCTAATAAGAATTCCTAAATAACTGTTTTCAAAACGAGGACAAAACCAGGAACATCATAATCTCTTGAAAAGACATCCATTTAAATAGATGTATAATAAAAGGCATGATTTTGCAAAGAACAAAACAGAAGCCTGGGATTAAATTCCATTCCCTGTTACATAGAGACTTTATTCCCTCCTAGAGTAAAAGTCAGACATCTAACACTACATTTACTGGTATTTTTATTTCTTAACTTTTCTCCCTTCAGCCCCTTCTATGAAGTTTACTGAAAGTTCAAGGCATTCAAGTCTGAGAAGTGGTACCAAAACATGACAAAACATGCCTTCTTCAGAAAGAAGAATCAGCATCTTCAAGCTAGAAAATTTTTTTAAACGAAAAGAAATGAAGAAACAGAAGATTAGCTCATCATCAGCCTCTAACTTAAAAGCTAAAGATTCTTTGGTTTGAGATAAGCAAGTTTTTGTTTAATGAAGCAAGACATTGTGAAAAACACTTCTTTTGTATGAAATGTAACTGTCACCCTGCAAATACACTTCCGTGCCAGCTTTCATGAGCCTAAAATGTCAAGTAATACAAAGTTCACACATCTTTGACAACCAAAGCAAGAGCAGACAGAGAGAAGCATCAAGAACAAAGTAACCAATTTCTTCCCTCCCCCTGCCCCCCAACATCTAAGTAGGGACAAGGTAAGGGAAAAGGGCATATAAACGTTTATCAGGAAGTCTAAGAAAATTCTGTTAGGAACAGAGGACTAGGAAACGAGGAAGGACCTAGTCAGCATCACATCTCCAAATATATGGGTCCAGGACCAAGTCAAAATTTTGAGGAAGTACATCTTATGTCATTACATACCTATTCTGACTAAATTAGTATATACCTGCATTCCAACAAACAAAAGATGTTTCTTGGAAAGAAGGGTCTGAATAACTTATTTCTCATCAAGTCTTCTTACTTCAACCTTTAAAATGTCTTTTTCCTCACTTTCTCTTTCTTCACATCCTTTTATATTCTTACTATATAGAAGAAACCCAAATCCATTCTACACTAAGACTGCACCTCCAATTCTTTATAATTTATAGGATAAAACAGAAAGATTCATAGTAAGTTTTACCAAGYAACTTCTGACCATTGTTTGAAATGGATAATACAGCCTTATGGTCTTACAAATAAATAAATAAATAAGAATAGCATAGTATACCATGTAAAAGTATCAGCATTTTGAAATTCCCAGTTGAATTTCTTTATGATCTTTGATTTCAGGAAAACTGAAAAGTATTGGTATGAATGAGTACGTTTTCAACAAGTCAATCGCTACCAATTCTTCCACACCACATGCATTAAAATGCCTGGGCCAATCCACCTCTTGCTCCAGAGAAAACCAATGCAGTAAGTAAACCTGTTCCAACTACAATAAATACCTATGATTCATACTGTAATATTCGTAATATAACCAAAATATTGTATATGCCAACAGCCTTTATCGGACGCATTACAGATGTGAACTGTTCCGACTCCTTCTGTGTGAGCTCAAAAGTTCTCCACATGCCTAAGTCTCAGAAGTACTGGAGTTCAGAACTACTATAACCAACCAGAAAGCCTGAAGGGAAATCTCGCTTTGATGAGCATTACAAGCAGGGCTCAGTCTTCCTCTGAAATCCTAGTCAGAAATTCAGAGACTAAATTATACAACAGTGCACCTGTAATGAAAACAATACTAGCAACAAGTCGCTAACAGACACAATTCAGACATCTTAATTGCTGTTTTCCCAACTACTGTAGTTCACAACATCTTAGAAAAAAAAAATATCCAGGCCCCTCTCTGCTAGCAAGAACTGCAGCACTGCAAGTAATACTTTTTTTTAAATCACTGATCTACACCTGAGATGAAAAGCACACACTGGGAGATTGAAAAAGAAAAAAAAAAAAAGGACAAAACAAAAAAACACTTAAGTCATATCTCATAAGACATGAGCCTGGCAAGCCCAGATATTCCTACACACCCGATACGTTGTGTATAAAAACCGCAAAGCCATATAATGCCCCTTACCAGCACACGCGGGCACGCACCGAACCAGGAAGAACACCTCAAACCAACCCACCCCCGATGTAGGTCCCAACCCCTATTAACAGAACACCGAAGAAAAAACCGCCTCAGCACAGGGACCTGGGACCCGGGACCCGAGCGCCCGGTCAGACCTCGCCCGCTGCCCGACAGCCGGCCACCGTGGGGCCACCGGGGCCGCTCCGGCGGAGGGAGCCGCCGCGGAGCCATTGTGTGCGCGGGCGGCGCGGCGGAGAGCGCCCCCGCCTGCTGGCGGCCCGGCCCGGCCCCG
>JAYKAV010000360.1:36594-92044 GCA_035582835.1 Phoebastria nigripes | reverse complement strand
CCGCCCGCGCTGGCCCCGCCCCGCGCTGCTCCCGCCTGCCCGCACCGCGTCCATGACGTACCTCTATTTCCAGCCCGGCCAGGCCGGGGCTCTCCCATCAGGGCGCTTGTTGTTATTTACCCCGCGCCGCGGCCCCGCTCGGGCGGCACCGGCGGGCCCCCCGCAACGCCCCGCGTCTGCCCTCAGGGCCGAGAGGGACAGGGAGGAGGAGGGGGCCGAGGTTGTTTTTTAAAAAAAAAAAAAAAAAAAAAAATTTCCAAAGTTTTTTTTTTTTTTTCCCCAGTTGTATTTTTTTTTGCGGGAAATTCAATTTTTTTATTGGGCTGCTCAGGGAGAGCGAGGGGAAAAAAAAAAACTTTGCCCGCCGCACGGCGGTCGGCCCCGGCCGCTCCTCTTACCAGGTTCTCGTAGCTCCGGGGATGCTCCTTGCCCGTCCAGTCCGTGCGCTTGGGCAGCAGCTGGGGGGGGGAAGAGAGGACACCCCGTGAGCGGCTCCCCTCCCCGAGGAGCCCCCCAGCAGTGCGCGGGATGGGGCGGGGGAAGCGGGAGAGAGCGAGGGAAGGGGGAGGGAGGCCGCAGGCGGGGCGAGCGCCGGGTGCGCGGCGCCGCTTACCTCTTTCTCCGCCACTTCTCGGATCAGAACCTGCAGCAACAACAAAAGGGGGGGGATTAGAAGAGGGGGGCGGTTTTAAAAAAAAAGAAAAAAGGGAGAAAGAGGACGAGGCTGCGAGCGCGCCGCCCGATCCGCCGCCCTGCCCGGCCGCCCCCTCCCCGCCCCGCCAGGCCCGGCGGCGCCATCCATCCATCCCCTACCTGAGCCGCTTGCTGGCAGGGTCCGTCCTCCAAAAAGCGAGCGATGAGGAAGTAGAGCTCTGAGGGGAGAGGAGAGGCGGTGAGGGCTGGAGCTCGCCCCTTCCCCGCGGGCTTTTCTTTCATCCCCCTCCCCGCCACCCCTCTCTGGCTCCCGCTCGGTTCCAGCCGCCCCGCACGACGGCTCCCCCGGCACTCACCCGCTCGCAGCTCCGCCGTGTGCCTGCTGCCGCCGTCCCCGGACATGGCGAGGCGAAAACCGGGGAGGGGAGGGGAGGGAAGGGGGGGGGGGGKCGGGCCGCGCTCCCGCGGCAGCGTCGGGGCCCAGCGAAACGCGTCCGCCCGCCCGGTAGCTGTCACTGTTCGTTCACCAGGAAGAGTCTCGGCTCCACCATTCAACCCACGGGCAGGAGGAGGAAACAACAACTCACAGCAACCCGCCGCCAACGCCGCCGCTGCCGCCGCCGCCGCCGCCAGCCAGCGCAAGCGAGCGCGATCCCTCCGCCCGGAGAAAGAGTCCCCTCCTCCTCCTCCTCCGCGCCCCCCTCCTCAGCCCTCCCGGCCCCTCGCGCCGCGCCGCGCGCGCCGCCCCTCCCCCCCCGCGCCCCTCAGTCCCCGGCGCCCAGCGGCGGGGGCGGCCTGGCGGGGAAGGGGGGAGCCGGGTTCTCCTGCCCCCTCTCCCGCCCCGCCGCCGCGGCGGCCCCCGGCGCTGCCCGGCTGAGAGGAGAAGGGGCGAGAGCGAGCGCTACGTGTTTATTAGCGGGCGGGCGGGCTCAGGCAGAAGATGTCGGAGCGGCAGAGGCGGGGTGGGCGGGAAGGCGGCGGGCTGGCGGCTGAAAGGCGCTTTCTCTGCGAGGTGCGGGCGGCCGGAGCGCGGAGGGATACGACGCACGGGGAGGAGGGGCCGCGGCGGGGCAGCGGCTATTCGCGGCGGCGGCGGCGGGGAGGCTGGAAGTTACCGAGTTTCAGTGTCGCAGAAATGGGAAGCGAGCGAAGCCAAAATGCCCCCGGGGCGCGCGGCCCCGCTGGGGAGGCGGGCTGAGGAAGCTCGGCCCTCCCTCTACCACCACCACCACCCCCCCCCCCCCCCGCTTGCCGCGGCTCCCCCGTAGCCAGGCCCCTCCCGGGCGCGGGGCTTCGGCGGCCCCGGGCTCCCTGGGAGCCCGTCAGGGGCCTCGGGCCGCTGCGGATTTGGCATCTGCGCGTAAGTGCCAGTGTCACGCGTTGTTGTTTCTTATTCTTGCAACATTGTGCCCGGGGCCGGGTTCGTGCCTTGGGTTTGGGGGGGTGGAAACCCCGACAAACCCCAAACGACCAGACACGCACTTTTCTTCCTTGTGTGGCACGGCTGCCTAGGCTGCTCCGCTTGGGTCTGGGTGCCGGCTTGTGGCCGTCGCCACGGGGGCGGAGGGTGAAGGGCTCGCAGGGAGCTGCTCGGTTTGAGAACTTCCCTTTGAAAAAAAAAAAAAAAAACCAAACCCAAACAGCTAATAACGATTTTATTCATTGTTCTTGCCGCCAACCAAATCAGACACGGGGGACTGACGAATCTTCTGGCTTCTAGGAGCGATGGCAAGAGGAGGAGTGTTGTCAACACAGGAGGACAAGCGAGGGATGGTGATGCCTGCAACCTATGGCTGAACTGGAGGTAATTCACTAGCGGATCAATAACCTTCCGAAGGTTCCTGAAAGGCTGCAACATTGTACGGAGCCTGATTAGCGATTAAATCATTTAGTTATTTAATGCTTTGCTAGCTTGACGATACCGAATAAACGTTCCGATTTGTGCTGTAACTGTTTATTTGCCGCTTACAGTCAGAAAGGAAAAGAAAATAAAAACAAAGCAGACGTCCACTGATAATTACCTTTAAAAACAATCCGTATCCGATGAGGAAGGGGTTTAAAGGAGCATAGTTATTTGTCTTTATGGTTTGCAATGCACGTATGCTTTTTCAGGTTGAGTTGGGGCCTTGCAAGAACGAACGCGTTTGTGGACAATAAGAATGAATTTAGCAGGGATCAATGTAAACAGGGGAAGCTGTCATTTTTTAATATTTATTTTGCCCCAATTACTAACTAATGTAACTTGTGCAGCAAAGCCAAAAGTATGTTTGAAATGATAGAGAAATAGACGAAGAATATTTTGTGTGTAAAGACCCTGAAGGCCTCAACTATATAACTTTTAACAAAATTCAATTTAAACCGTATTTCTGTGCAACTGAGGGGAGGCTGAGTTCAGCATTTTTATACATATGTTTCCAAGGCCCATGAGCTCGGTGCACGAGCCTACTGCATGAGCTTTGTGCTTGGCACGGTGAGAAAGCTTGCTGCAGCCACCYTTCTGCTTTATTGCACAAACGTAACCGTAAAAGGTTAGAGAAAAGAGGCTAAAACGTCGCATATTTCCATAAAGTCATGTTATAAAAAGTGATAAAAATTAGATTTTTATGGCAGATGCCTAGTTGCTATGCATTTTGACATACAATTATCAAATGTCCTAAAAATCATAATCTAGCATGTGGTCTGTAATCATTAGGGTAAATGTATTTTGTAGTATAGGGGTTTTTTTGAAGTAAAATCGTGCATACTAGATTTGATCACTTTATCTGTAGCTACGCTCACTTTATATATTTTAAAATGTACGGGTGTCTCCCTTTTCCCGTTTTTATAACAATAACCACTCTGTGTTTCAGCTTTATTTTAAATCCACACTTAAAATAATTGAAATGGCAATGAAATCATATTTACCATCTAATAAAGATTTAAAAAATAAAGTGACTCGAGTCTTTTCTTAGCGATGTAAAATATGTATTGTAATATCTCTCATAGGCTGTTCTCACAACAAAGGGCTACATGMATAATGTGATTAACATTTTAATTTCCCTTGATGTTTAAATAAAAGAAAGTATACTTATGTATGACATCACTAAAAACCAAGGAATAGAGAAAATTTAACAGTTAAAGAGTCTGAAAGTAGAGGAAAACTATCCTGAAATATTGAACTTCCCTGTTCTTTTGGCAAGTCGTAACTTTTCCTGATGCAGTTTAAAATACAGCCCACAGAATCAAAATGTTCTTGGTGTTTTGACAGTAAAATAAGGATTGTGTCTTTTATTTAATTTTTTGTGGAGCACCAAGCAAAATGGAATCCCAGTCCCTGACTTAAGCCTGAGCACCGCAGTACTACAAATAATATTTAATAAATAGCTTTTACAAACATACATTCCACTTCTTTTTACAGATGAAATCTGATGGGGTTTTTTTGTTATTTGTAGCTTAACATGGAAGTTATATGGGCCACAAGAGAAGATGCGGAATTATTATTGTTTGGTGATGCATGTTAGACTGAATTTTAAGAATTCCTGCGGCAGTAATAAATATTCTGTTAATTTTTCAGAGATATTTTAAAAGTTTTTTTTTTCCTTTCCTTTCCTTGCAGTTAAATTGAGGCTGTTTTTGTTATGTACACAAGTGGAGAAAAATATCCTCATCTCTGAATTTTTACTATCTTATCTTGATTGTTTTGCTTTCAAATAATTCCTTTTCTTTCGTGTGATCTTGTCACCTTACATTATCCTTAAGTAAAAATACATCAGTTCTGCTTTGTCAGTAAGATTTAATATTTTTTAGGACCTATTTCTACTCTGAAAGGTCTGCATTAAAAAAAAATCAGTAGTAATGGAATTATTTTCCTTTTTCAGCTATAATGATTGTTACAGTTAAAAAGAAAATCTCAGATTATTTTAATCTAGGAATTGGATTGTTTTAACATCTGATAGCTTTACATGTTCTTTTTGCAAATGTTGTGTCCTGTCATTTTTATTTTGTGACTTTCAAATGTGAATATTCACACATGTTCACTAAAATAATTTTACAAAAAAGCAAGAATAAAGTTTATTAGATTTTGCTGTTAATGAAGTTGATACGTAAAACTTGCAGTCAGTTATGGACTGATCCCAAGGGTTTGTTGGTGGGTTTTTTTTTTTATTTCCCCCTACCTTGGCCTTATTTTTTTTTTCTTCTTCCCCCCCCCCCACCCCCCCCCAAAAAAGTGCTATAAGCACTATAAGTATCCAAATACAGGTATGTTAGAATTCTCTTGAATTACTGGTTACTTTTGACAGATAAGAATGTAGTATCTTTGGTTTCTTCTTGATTTTTCTGTATCTTGATAGTTTAGGGGGTTTTTTTAACTGATATTTTTTCCCCCACAATTGTTTATATTAGTTATCAGTATGGTTTAATAGCTTACAACCAGAAAGTGCTTTACTTGAAACTTAATGGTGGCAGTTCTTGATATGAAAATCCTTTCTGTTTCTTGTGAAATCTGCTCTTTTCTTTATAGACAAAAGAAAGTATTTAGGGTTTGTAAATTGTCAAGCTGAACAATGTAGCTAAATGTGTGAAGCASGACATTGGAGGGGGGAGGTTGGTAGAGAGCAACATAAAGCATTGACTAAGCTTTCCTCAGGTTTTGTTGGTTGCTTGGTTTTTTTATTGGTGGGGTTTTTTTCACCTCAAATGAGAATTATCACCACTAGTTGCTTGCCTTTTTGCGACTGTTGATTCTTACTCTTGAAACCAACCATTAATCTTACAAGGGCAAGAAGTGAGTGATGGTACTTACGAGGCCAGCCAACTTTTTTTATTATTATCGCGTATATTAAATATCTGCAGAAAGAACCAAGTGTGCCAAAATACAGTACTAAGAGTAAATTCCTTCTGCAGTTTTAAGCAATAACTTACAATATAACTAGGTAGCTTCACATCAAAATTCTTTTAAATACTCACTTGTTCATGCTTCATGCCAAGAATATATCCTTTCTGCACCCTGCATCAGTAACCTACCTGAACTTTCAGCTATGGAGTTCCCTACAGAATGCTTAGCCGCTGTGTATTCTGCCCATATCAGATATTAAATAGTGAACTGTATGCTCCTATTCTTTACCTTTATTTGCTTTTTCAGTGCACCCATTACCATAGAACACAGATGTCTTCCCATGCCAACTGGAACACACCATTTCACCTTTTGCTCGCTTCTCCCTGTTGATGAAAAGTAGCGTAGAATGAGATATCTGCACTACCCAAACCACCATCAGCATTGACAAATTAACATTTTATAAAAGCATATAAGTAGATTAACCTCTGACAAGCATGTTTCTAGGTGTTCTTCTCATGTGCAGCTAGAAGAGTAAAGCAAAATCAAGTCGCTTATGAAAATGTCATTTTTGTGTAAAAATAAATAATAAACTGTGAATCTACTGTCAAGCTTCTGAAACTAGATCTATACGCCATTTATATTCTGAGCAGTAAATGAGTCTGGTTAAAATTCATGCAATGACCCTAAAAACCTCTTTAGTCTGTTGTTACCCAAGTCAATATGAATTGCACCAGCCATGACATTCTTTTGGTTTCACTATTACATCTTTGAATACAAAAAATTTTCATTACAAAGAGAAACTAAGAATTACACCTATGTAATTCCTACTGAATAAAGGAATTCTACTGTTATATGGTGGGTCTTTGTTTGGGGTTTTTTTGTTTTGTTTTAAAACAATTCAATTTGCGCTCCTGTATTTTGCAAAAGACCTTCGATTACAGTTACTGGATCAGTTTGACAGTACAACTTTCCATGCTGAATACATTCCCTAATTATCCAGAGGATTTTGGGAAGATGATTAAACTGCTGTACTTAATTCTTCACTATTGGGCTGTTCTTCACAGAGAATCTTGGATATTTGCCATGTTCAGTTTCACACCCATTTGATGTCTCCAAAGTTTTCTGAGAATTCTAAGGATTATGTGGGTTTTTTTAAGTGGAGCGTTCAAAAATACTAATATACAGGGTGTATTTTAGAGAAGAGCTACTCCATAATGAATATAGGAGCAGAAGAAAAGAATGTTTACTATGTTGCTTTGTATATTGACAATTACTTTCTTACATTATTACTTCTAGAAAACTTTCGAAAATGTTTGCTGTTACTATACTTTCTAGTGAGGTAGTCCGATATGCTAAGGCAATTTTTGTTGAGCAGAAGATTCTCAAAATAAGATGTAGCATTGATTTGTTTCACTGGTTTCATATTCGAGTTCTAAGTCTAAGAAGACTTAAAGTCTTAAGTGATAAATTTTATTTATATTGATAAATTATAAAGTTTATTAAGACACAATTTAATAGTGTCCTTCAGTGACTATTTATCTTTCCATTTCTCTAAATGAAAATCTAGATTCCTGTTTAACCAAGTTTGAGGCCCATTGTGATTAGGGGTTTGGATTTGATTTTTTTCAGTTACAGTAGTAGCCTGGTAGAAATGCAACTTTTTAAAATACAGAGGAGGGGTCACTTGTCTGACTCTTCAGAATGGGGCTAGTTATCAGTAGCTTTGGTATAGACTTGGAATTTCCCTGAAATTAATACAGTGGRCTATTAAAGATTTACATCTCTGTAATAACTTGAGAGATTCTGTCATATTGTTATCAGAAATATAGTCTGGTATACTTGTTAATGTGTAATTACAGGAAAGGGCAAAGGAGAAATATTTCAGTGTTTACAGATACTCATTGTACAATTTAGATAAAACCAGAGGAGGCCATAAGAAATATCAGAGATCTACCCAGAGAAGAGATGAGCAGAACAATGTAGTTAAAATTTCATGACGTTACATTCAGAATAATCTACTGGAAGAAATAATACAAGTCAGTCATGCTCCTTATGGGCTCCTAAACCAATATAAGAAAAAAAGCTCTATTCGGTAGCCAGTAGTAAATCTTTTAAAAAGACCATTCTATTTATTACATACTCAACATTGAGAATATGGTAATTTTTTTCTAGCACTCTAATATGAAACCAATGAAATAAAACAATGACACATCTTCTGTTGGAAGACTGTGTTTGAGTCTTTCATCTTATCTCCAAAGAATTATAATTCAGAGATATATGAGGAAAATAGTTAGGATCAAGAAGAAATATTAAAGACCAAGGAAATGGAATAAAATATTTGGAGGAGGTAACATTTAAGTATGGAGTACAAAATTTCTCTGTTTCAGAGAAGATAAAGAAGGATCTTCTGTAAACTTTAGGACATAGTTCAAGAATTGAAATAGTTGAAAGATTTCAAATTAAAAATTATGTTTTTCCCCCATCACAGAATACAGCCATCCTGGCTTTACTTTTGCCTCAGAAATCGCTAAAGCAAGGATTTTAGCAGTCTTCAGAAGAACTGACACTTCTATAGGTAAGAACATCCAGTGACAGTACACATACATAATTAGAAGGATCATTAGTCTGATCCAACACAGCCTTGCTGTGTTGCTAGCTTTAAGACAATCCTTCGTTTCTCCTGAGTGTTTCCTTCTAGTGTTGTTTGATTTCATTTAGAGCTGCAAAGTATTTTTATTTCTATGTAGTTGAAATATCTGCTTTCCCCAAAATAGTGATGATGTGGTGCGAGTAGTACCAATATTTGCACTTACAGTAAAGATTTTAGTGCTGTTAGCATGGAACCATTTGGCTGACAGTGCCTACTTTGTGTAGCATATGTGATTTGTCAATCATCCATGAAATACACATCACTGAGATTCTGATCTCCATTTATTGTTCAGTCTTTTGAGAAAATACTGGGCTGCTGCTCCAGATTTCTCGGTACTTTGTATTCCTCTAGAGCATCTACTTGGTGCCTTGAAAGAATTATTTTTAATTTTTTCAGTTTGCCCAGGTAAACTGTAGAAGAGTTTTGGCATGCCAGGTAGGCATGGTGTACTAATTAACATATAAATTGTGTAAGGTACCCCCTCCTGATTTAAAATCATTGAATCAATCTCTTGATTTTACAGGTTTTAGAGTACCAGAGACAGGAAGTGTGACCAGACCACAAATGACCCTTGCATATATGTGATGCTGGTTAAGTTTTTCGTTTGCTTCCTTGTTTTTAACCTAACACTAATGTAAGATGGAGATTGGCACATGTGCCTCCCTTTTCCCAGGTGAGGACCTACCACAAGATTAAAGATTGTGCTCACTCTAGCTCAACTAATCTCTAGTTTTCCCATGCAAAGTGGAGCAGCTTATTTAACAGAGGCTAAGAAGAACCCTCCTCCAAGGGTATCTACCCAGGTGGCTAGCTCATTCTCTTCAGAGGTACAAAATACGGTTTTCTCTTCCCTGGGGAAGAATTTGAACTGAAGTTGGATCCCCCTGCGCACCAGCGTGGATGAAAACTGCAAAGTTGTTGGATGAAAGGCACAGCTGCCACTTCGGTTGGGACCTAGTTTGGTAAGCATGCTCTGGAAATGCTCCACGAATGGGTTGCGCAAGTGAGACAAGCAGAAGATTTGTGGATCCTGAGCTAGTCTGAACTGGCAGCTTTGGGCACACTCGGAAGTTTTTTAGACACMCGGAAGCTTTTGCTGTTGGAAAATTAAGTATCTACATTTTAAATGGGGGTATTATTTTACTGTTAGACTGTTACACACATTCTCACCCAGCTTTGGGTCAGCTCATCCCTGATGGGTGTTCTTGCAAAAAGCTCTGGAGCATTAGCACACCGCTAGCTTCTGCACGTGTGCGTTTTATTAAATCTCAGACTTCCAAGATCAAATAAAAAAGGAATTGAACTTGATCTTTCAGTGTCAAGTTTGACTACTACTAATTGCCTCTCGGCAGGCCCTTGTAAGTAAAGCACTAAATAACACTAAAACTCAATCAACTAATGTAAAGAAACACGATGTGTTACAAAGACTAGACTGAGCATTTAAAGAAATACACAGGTATTTATTTTTAACATAGTTCTAATTTTTGGAGTTGGTTATTCTAGTTATAAATAAAGCTATGTTTATTTAGTCCACGTATCAGGTTTTTTTGTAGATATGTTTGAAAGTGCTTTAAGAGAGAAATGACTGCATAGGATTCATTGACCTTTCCACCTAAATACAACTAAAGTTGGAATCACCTAGTTAAAATATAAGTCATGCCAAACCTGCATGTCAGCATTTGAGGAGTTGGGATCCTCTAAAATCCTTATCTAAAAATACCGAGGTTCTTTTTATTTGCATGCACGGTATTTTTCTTCTTAAACCGTTGGGCCATGTTTTATCTGTTAGACGTTAATTAGAAATGAAAGCTGAGGTTTTCACAGTTTACTTTCTTCTAGATCTGAGCAATAAAGTAAAATATCAAATTCTCACAATTTGAGAAATAAAAGAAAACATAATTTCTCCCATGTAGTCTAATACAATTCATAAATATCATTAGGGTTTGAGAAGAACAAGGGAGGGTGTTCTGTTGAGCTGCAAGAGGAATTACCCACATGAAATCTAGGTAACATTGAAAATAATATACCGACTTTTTAAAAAAAGGATCACATGGTTCCCGTTGATCACAATTTCATCAGAACTTAATCTTTATATCTCAAATTAAAGCTTAAATTTCAAGACATAGTTAAGTTTCAGGGAATTCTGGAAAATTTGTTTTGTACAAACAGAAAATTGTTGCCTAATAAATTACCAAAAATATTTCCTGCACTGCCTGCTAGTTGTCAGGTTTTTCTAGTTTTGGTTTTGCTGTTTTCAAGGGATGAACAGGGAGTGTAGAGAGAAAGTGAGAAAGTAGCAGACAAACCAGCAGAAGTCAGGGGTAAGTCACCTGTGCTATAGCGAACTCCCAAACAAGATGGAAAGCCATTTGAAAATTGGAAAAAGTAAAAAAATTGGACAGTCCCTTAGAAAAAAGTGACATCAGCTTTCCATCCTTCAGGTAAATGCCTGAGTTAAGGAAGAATTGGTTTATGCCAGAGTTCAGAGTCAGTAACTTAAAATCACAGAGGTTCCCACTGAAGTTCTAGTATCGACATTTCTGGTTACTGAGAGTTAAACATTACAGTAGGTTCTCAAACCCCAGCAGGACATTCCTTTTCCTCAGACCCTGCATAGCAGTTGCTGACAATTTTAACAACATAGGCAGCTGATTTCTAATGCCCAGACCTGAGCCCCAGTGCTGTTTAAGTTGTTACTTAAAACTTATTTTCAAAGTAGTAAATGTTCTTAAAAAAAAAAAAAAAAAAAAAAAAAAAAANAAAAAAAATCAGGAAGAGGTATTCACCTACCTCATCCCATTTAAAAACAAAACACTACACGTGTCTTAAATTCTAACAACATAGCAGCACCTCTACTCTGTTTTTTCCAGTCAAAGTACTTTTCTTTTGAAGTCCTTTACAAGTCCTAACAAAACCAGTCCAAATTAGAAGTCCTAAATCCCCTCTCTTCGGGTCTTTTAACCTAAACTAAGTAATTAACATGCAAGTAAAATTAGAAAACCCCTCAACTGAAATTGACTTTTTGATTTATGGTCCACCACCCTCGGTGCATCCAAGATTTCATCAGACAAAGTGTAACTCTGAAATGTGTTGTTCACCTACACTCCCAACCCTGATTTTCAATTTGAAGTTTTTCAGCAGCCAACATCTTTGGATTTTTCTCCTCCCTGCAGGAGCGTGGTGTGTGTACCTCTCCGTTCCTTCACTGTTGGATGTTCCTAATAGCGTAGGACTCTCTGCAGGAGGGCAGGTCATGGCATATTTACAGACAATAACATTTTGAATTCCAGTATGCAGAAGGTAAGGAGTACTTGTTGCTGTGTTCCTCAATTTTTAATTTTACCCATACTAGTAAACTGAAGAGTACTAGTGCCCGCTCTATTTCTGAGGCCAATTGCCTCATGCCAATGGCCATGTCCATATTGTTAAACTCTCTTAACCACCAAAACAGGATGGCTGCATCTGCATTATCAGCTGGGGCTGAGCTAGCCCCTGAACTGTGCCAAGGGTTGCTTGGGAGAACGCTGCTTGGCCTTGGACCAAGCGCAGGGTCTCTGCTGACGACAATTCAACAGCGTAAGCAGCGGGCTTCAAGTCTCTAGCTCTGCGCCCTGGCACCTTTTAATTTGCTAACATAGTCACAGCCTTTGCAACAAACAAAACCACAGACTGCCATTGTGCTTTACTTCTGAAAAATCGGGTGTCTCTTTAGTGAGGTATAGTATATAAAATATGGAATACATCCAACACAGATGTCCTTTGTTAGGAAGTTCTAGAGGCTGAGCTAAATCCTAGCTAGTTTGTAACAAATCCCTAATACAGCTCAGTCCAGTTTGCTCAGCCTCCAAATTATTTGATTCTTCATTCTGTCCAGCAAATAATGAGAAAACTCTGAAATGCTTAAAATGATCATAAAAGCTTCTCAGGGCCACACTAAAGATCACTGAAGGAAGAGGCGATATGGAAAACAAGCCTAGAAAATATAAAGTATAAAGCTGCCGAGAAGTTGAGAGAAAACAACGTAACATTAAATGCAGGTAAACACAAATTAACAGCTGCCAGGGAGATTCACAGTATGTCTCAAACATTTGCAGTGTTCTGAACTGGTAACTACCTGTCGTTAGAGGTAGTCAAGAGCTGGTTGCAGTTGTTTGCAATGAATCTATTTAAAAGTGCTTGAGGGATATGGCAAAGGAGATGCTACGGTGATCAAAGACTGTCAGACCTTACTAGGAACAGGAAGGCTAGTGCACGAAAAGCACTGAAGAGAACCCTTAAATGGGATTTGGGCATAAAGCTTCTTGTTCTTATATGGTGAAAATAGGACTATTGGGGGGAAGGGGGAAGACCCAGTTTTGAAAAAAAGTAACATATAACAGAGCCTTCATTCATGGTCCAACAATAAAAGGTATCAATCTGCTAAACATGACAGATGCATTGTTGTAAAGAGATACGATACCAAATGCATTGCCTCATTGCTTCACGAAATAAAGGGGACAGTCATTATCTTCCATGCTTGCTGATATAAAACAAGGCTATTGTTATTGGTGATAAATTGAATCAGTCATGAATTTTGTAAGAATGCAGCATTTGTGCTGCAGGCTGCTTTCTACAAATTACTTTATGTGTTTTAGGATCTACAGACCTAAAGCACCACCCCACCATGAAAGGGCGAACCTAATGCTAATACTGAAGCATTATTGAGGAGCATTACTGTTGTTTTCACTTRAAAGATCCAGCATTTCAAAAGTTAAGACACCCCTGTGATCATGTAAGTGTGAATCAGACAGTGGCTTGACAGGGCCAAAGAAAAGTGTCCTAACATCAGTTACTTAAAACTTGTGTGGCAGTGATCCCCCTTGCAGTTTCATGACTGAGGGTGACATCTACTTGGAAATACAATTTCATTTTTTACTGAGCTTTGGGATACCTTTACAACTATATTCAACTGCTGCTGTAATTGGCGCTTGCAACTCAACGTTTGAAATCAGTTTCATACACTTCCCATAGTCCTAACAGCATCTCTACCACCAGAGAGCCAACCGTCTCTTGTAATTAATTCCTACTAACATTATCCACATCCACCATCTCTGAATAATTATTGCCAGCTTTCTGACTCACTGTGATCGTTTAACAGAACCAGCCGCCAAGAAAGTCACAACCAAATCTATCCTTATGCGACCTCTTGGAAGCGTGCCTTTTCTCTGCTACTCGGCATCAGAACGATCTGCAGCAGTCACATCGTTCCCTTAGATGAACTACTGCTACGCACACATTGTGAATTCACGGCCCACACCTCGCCTCTGGCTGCTGAGGCCAAGCAACCCTCATCTGGTGCACGGCCACTCTATAAACAAGCTTCAAAGTAGTAGTGGAGGTGCTAAGTTCACAAGGCCTTCCCCTGGCTCTCCATCTTCGTTTGCAATCCTCCATCTCACCTCAAAGACTGGTGTCTATTGCCACTGATGTAGACAGCAGACTTCTCAGTAGCATCTTGATGCCAGACAGACTGCTTATCCTGTATGATCACCTCCATGCCAAAAAAGGCATCAAAATTTTTATCTTCTTTATTCAAGATGAGGTGAAATGTCAACGTAGACTTTCATTCAACATCATGGAGGATGCTGTCCTGCTGGCTTTGGAAGGGAGCCTGATCTCACTGAAGCCTCTCACCATGAACACGCTTGGCTGGAGACTCACAAAAATTATTTTCAAATTGAGTATAATACATTTATAAATCTGTGTAATATGATGTGGTAAACTTTAATAAACAGGTTCTGGATGCTGTCTCTCAGAATTACCTTATAGTTTAAACTTTCACATACCTTGTTCCCTTGGCAGGTGAAGCAGGCAAAGCTTCCTGAAAGACTCCAGAAGTTCACCAACACAACTAGTAGTTATCCTACAGGTGGAAATTTGGCACTGATACACAAATGATACTTAAGTGCAAAAATGCCCTCAAGGAAGCAGAAAGAAGATTAAAGTTACAAGATTTACTAGAACTGTATCCCAGAGGGAACAAAAAAAAATGAAGTACACTCAGTAACTGGACTGTTGATAAAAGACCCGGGGGGGGGGGGGNGGGGGGGGGGGGGGGAATCTTGTGACACTCAAGGCTTGCTTGCACATGCAAAGAATTTTGCTATGTTTCTCTCTTGCACCTATTCCTAGAAAAATCAGTTTCCCTTGTGTTGTGTGAGATCTCTTCCTCCACGCCCACCCACCCAGACTACAGGGTCAGACTTCTTCCCCTCTTGCCATTTCTACCCCCTGCCCCTGGCTTGTCTTCCACAGAACAACGTTGCTTTGCAATCACTGCAGAGTATTCACACATCTCCTCTCCCACATCCAACCATGAGGGAACTTTCTTCCAACCTCATCTGGGGACGACCCAGAGCTGCCCCAGTAGAAGCACTCCTCCCTCTCAGGAATAATATGCAGCCATCTTTAAAATGACCGTGAACAGAATCACAAAAATTCTCCAGACCCGCTCCTCCTTTCTTATTCTCAATTATTCTAGATGCAACTGACATTTACATCAGTTTCTTAATGTCTAATGGTTATGAATCCCTTGGTGTTATTTTAAGAGCTCACATTATCTTCCACCTTCCTTCCTTACAGAGTATTACCAGAAATCAGGAGGGGTTTTGTTTGGTTTTAAGAAATTAGATCCTGAAGATATTTTATTCTGATTCTTCTAAAGAAAGCTTGGCCTTCCAGCTTAAGTCCCAGGATAAGGCAACAGTGCTTGTTCTACAACCTTTATTTTGTGAGAAGCTACAGTAACATTTTATATTCATTTCAGAAATGGACTGAGGACTTTGACAAGATCACTACTTCCAGTCTCTGTATTGTCATCTTAAATTATATTGCTTTCCATTAAATTGTTCATTATTAGAAGATTCATATCAGACAGCTTAGTACCTGAAATCATCCAATACAAATTCAGTTTTTATGGGCTCAAAGTCTGAAATTTGTTTCTGAATGAGAATCAAAACAGTGATAAAACAATTCCTACAAGTTATACTACTGTAACTTAAATGCAGTAGTAAAATTAAGCACAATGGCCTCATGCACTCAATTTTCTTTTTTTGAGCATGAATTTAAATTACTAGCTTTATCCTTATCTTAGCAGGTATGCAAATATGCTTTTCCATTCACATTTGGGAAAAAATGAGACTAATTAGCATCAATAGACAAATTTGAAATGTACTGTTAGTTAAGTCATTTTTCACCAGAACTCATTTATCACCACTTTGAAGGTGCTTACAAGAAGAGAGTATTTTGCTGTACTAGTCAAACACTTGTTAGTCTCTGCTTGCTACGTATGAACTACTTTGTTGCTAATACTATGGTTCATCACAAAGGGAGCAATATATCAAAACAGTTTGCTCTCATCTTGTCCATTTTCTACAGGAAAGCCATCATTATTTCATTCTGATTTATTATAAATGCAGAATTGGACATTACAGAAGGCAATCGGTGGCAATTTGGCAAGGCAATTTGGCTACGTCTAGCCAAATGACAGCGTTACAGTAAGTTCAGAGTTTCTGAATAAAGCAAAAAGTATGTTCATTACGGAGAACAGCAGTAGAAAATTCTTGCCTTTACAAAAAAATAATGGCACTGAACATACTAGTGCTTCTCCTGACCATTATGTATGCAGCAATTTAACCAGCAGTGAAAGTATTCTTCAAGTTTTCCTACAAATAAAAGAATGATAATAAACCTTAAGCTAGGAGAATGACAGAGTTCTTGCCACTGAACTTGTTTATAAGTCTCCTGTATCTTTTTGTGCTTTGATTCAAATATAGAGGTTTACTGACTTATTTAATATAAATTAACATACTGGGCTAAATTGTCACTTTAAATCTGATACCAGTCAGCTGCCCAGCAGTATTCCAGATACAATGATACAAGTAAAAATACAGGTCCAATAAGGCAGCCACGTCAAAAGCAATTTATTCAGAAGAGACAGACTCCTCCACATTTCAGGTTATTTTGCCCTTTCTCACTTGATGACACCTTACCTTTATAGAATACAGAATGGCCACTTGCTTCTCAGTTCCATAATTTCTTTAGGATGATATAAATTTTGTATAAGTTCAGTAGAAATCTAATCAACGTTGTGGCTGTTGAGGCTTGGTATCATGATGTATACCTTATGATTGTAGAACTGGTTTGATTTTAAACCATGTTCTCCCTTGAACATTTAAGTGATCTTATTTTCCCCTACTAAGACTACATTTAAAAAAAAAAAAAAAATCACAGAACTGATCATACAAAAAAAMAAACCAAAAACTTTTCCCATTCCACTAGAAATTTAACTCTTACATATGTATGTTATTTATTGTAAGTGATCTTTATTTTCTTGCTATTCCTTCTCCCTTTACCTACTTTTTTTTTTTCTTTTTGCAGCTATGAACAGACCAAATAACTCTCAAACTTTTGAGTGTGGAGCAAAATGTAGCAAAACACATTAATTTTCACTGCTGTTTAGCATAAGGATTAATTTTCCATTAGCACTCCCCTTCAATGCTTGTGACTCATCTGCACGGTTCTCCATTCAGAAAAAGCTGCCTTTGCCATTTGAAGAGACAAAATACCAAGTGTAACCTTGTGCTGACATATGCAATTAGCCCAAGGTCAGTCAAGGACAGAGAAGCAGCAGAAAGTTAACAACACAGAGAAATTATGTAAAGCTAAGGGAAGGTGGACCTTTAACTACTCAAGGGTGACTTTTTTTTGATCATTCATTAAGTCTTGTTTCTGATGTACCTGCCTTCTTTAAACTTAAAAACAGTCCATCCTTCCCAATAAAAAAAAAGAGGTTTTTGTTTGTTTGTTTGTTTGTTTGTTTTTGTTGTTGTTTTTTTTTTTTTTTTTTTTAAATGTACTTTGAACTACCCATCTGTTACATCCCACAAAGGACAAATACCACTTTCAGGGATCTCTCCAAACCTTGTGTTCAAGTGCGAAGCAACCAGTCATTAAATACTGATGATGCAAGTTTCTTCATGGCTGAGATGCAGCACCTGGCACTTTCAAGTGCCACTTCAAAACTAAAATACTCACATATTTCCTGAAGGCACTCTGCGATCACCAGCTGCCCACAAAGTCTCTAGCTACATACGTTTGAATGTGCGACCATTCTAATTTTAAAAAATGTGTTCTAGAACTTGATACGGTGCTTTGAAAATTTCTCTGAAAACCTGACACAGAGGAAAAAGATAGGAAAGCATCACATTTACAAAGCACTTTTGAAATAACAGTGATGTTAAGTGAATCAGCAGGATAGTGTGTTTCATTAAACTTCACCCAAGCAGATTTTCTGTCGTTAAATGTTTCTAACAGAACTCTGGCACTGAGCTGAATCTCCTAATCTGGTCAAGCCAACAGGAGAATTCTGTGCCAAAATTACTAGGTTAGGATATTGTGTGATTAGTTTAAGGACCCAAATTCTGCCTACCTTTTAGGCATTTAGTAAAAGGAGCTCTCTTAAATAAGCCTGTCCAGAGATGTGTCAGTGTCTTGTGATGCTCATGCCTAAGTTAAATCTAAGTTAAAAGGGTCATTTCAAGAACTCCAACTGTCTAGATAGGATTAGGCAACTAATCTCTCAGTTATCCACCCAAAATGATTAGAGTATACAAAACCCCTCCTCACAGGAATGATAAACCCATAAATTGACAAATGCTTAGAAACAGCACTTTGATGATTCTGTGAAAAAGTTCAGATGGTTAAACTTCCCATGACCGTAGTGTCTAAATTAACACTTTCAACAGGGTCCATCAGAAAGCAAATCAGGAATATTGTGCAGGACTACCAAGTACGTATCACTGAGTAACAATACGGACTTTCCTTCCCATTAGGCTACAAGCTTTGCTACAGCCTTCTGCCTTCCATCACCAGAAGCAGAGACTTAGTTTAAATTTTTTTCCAAAACTATGTTCATGATGCAGAGACTCTTATTTGGCTGTAGCCAGCCTATCACTTGAGCAGCAGCGGCATTTATCTCAATGCAGTTCTTAACTACTATTCTAGTTAGCATATAGAGTTTTGGTAATCAATCTTCAATTTTTAAGTATAGAGAGGCTTGGCTTCTTTTCTGTTTTAACTAAAAAAGGCAACTGGAGATTTCTTCCCAAAGAATAAATAGAATGCTAGGTCAGGCAACAGTCATTTATTTATTGACTTAAACAAGCAAAAGGTATCCTCAGACATAATGGCCACCACTTGAGCAATACAAATCAATGCTACTGAAGAACAGGGAACATCTTTTCTCTCACCCCTCCCATCCCAGAAGTAACAATAGAAATACCAGGGCCCCTAGAGAAAAGAGAAGGAGAAAAATTATAAAAGGCGCTTAGAATGAGCTGCAGAGTTGAAACATGGACACACACACAAAAAAATCATTAGCTAATCCACCGTATCACCACAATCACCTCAAAAATAACTTTCATTGTTCCATTTCTACCAGGTACCAAATATATAGCGCTGTTTAACAGCGATTTCAATGTATTAACAACTGTCCTCAGCTGAAGCAGAACAGCAATTACTATTTATATTAAATTTGAGGCTGCAGATTGAAAGAAAGGTTTCCACAGAGTATGATGCAAGTTAATGAAAAGAGAGTGGGGGAGAAACAAAGCTACTTTTAAGTTAGTGTATGTCTCTCTCAATCAAGCAATTCATTCTGTATTGATAGCTCATTACAGACACAATATCCTGATAGAGTATGGCAACCCTACTCACCCTGTGACAGTATACCTGAAGAATGTATCTATGAAGAATGTATCTATAAGTCCCTTAAGTTGTGGGTCACTGAAAATCCCAGCCTGCTACTCCGGTGTGGGTATTTTTTAATCAGACATCAGCAAAAAAGCAAACAGACTGCATGCAAAACAATTTTTGCTATATCATTTAGTCTTCCTTGTAACAGTTGAAAATACAAGTAAGGCATTCCTCAGATTTAGAGAAAACATTAGGAGGCTGTAGTTTTGCAGGCAAGGAGACCTTTTATTTTAATCCATTAAAAGAACCCAAAATAGTCAGCAGGTGGCCACATCTATCCATGTTTCATTAAAATCACATAAACCCTAAGTACAAAAGCACCACTGATTATTGCTCTAGAAAAACTGCATGAAAAATTCAAATACGCACAGTAAAAACATCACCATATGCACAAGACTTAATTTCTTAACGCAAGTGTATGGAATGCTGATCCAATTTTACACATACCTTGCAATATTAAGTTGATATTTATATTACTTGGCAACAATGGGAATTTCTAAAAGCACTGTTATGAGAAGGGAAATGTTCATATACAGTTTAATATGTCAACTATCATAGTCCTAAAAAAATTAGCATTTACAAAATACTTGATAAAAATATCTTTTAAAAGTTGTCCAAGAGGTACATAAAATCAACCCAAAATTTTCATGATATTTCATTCATTCTTGTCACCTACAGATTCAGTTTTCTGAGCCTGTGGAGAAGAAAAGAAGAATTTAATTACTATAGTAAATTGCCATTACATACCTAAATACCCAAACTACCCTTACTCCTTTTATTTCTTATTTGCAACAGCTCAGTTTCAAACCTATGTCCGTATTATGTTTACACAAACAAAACAGGTACATTCACACACTTTTCTTAAATTATTGGTCCCAGCTTTTCAAAAGCAATACAAGCCTTACCTGTCAGCTTCCATTGTTCATATTGAAAAGCACCACACTACTACCTGTTTCTATTCACTGCACACATGCTGAATGCTCTACCGTACCCTTAACTTTCACTGTTTCAATCTGCCCTTTTACTGACAGTGTGCTGGGTGGGGCACCTCTGGATGTTGAAACACTAACAGTTGGGCGAGAGATGCGCATCTGCAATAACATTATGGGCAATAAAAAGAAACATTATGAACATGCTATCAATGTCTGAAAGGCTGAATAATTAAAAAACACTGATTCAATCAGCAGGAGGTATGTGTGGAAAGTACCTCTTCAGCTTTATTTTCACCATTTTCAGATGGTGTAGTACCTTCCTTTGCAGCTTCTTGCTTTTCATCCTTCTTCCCTTTAGCACCTTTGTTGGCCTTTGTTCCAGGTTCCTTCTGACAGAAGATTAAAAACATGGGCGTAGACATTGTATGAGTAGCCAGCACCCTACGTCTTTAACAAAAAACCTTCATATGACCGAAAAAGCAAATCTTGGCAAGTTGCATGTGCTGGACTGAAACAGAAAACCAGGTAAAGACTACCTGGAAAATGTATATCCACAAAAGTTATATAGAGACTCTCAAAATTTCCAGAAAATGCTGATGACAGCTTCTTTATTGTTTCTGCTAATTTACAGGGATACAAAACCCCTCAAACTATTTTGGTAGAGCTGAGCTGTATATATAGAGTTATATAGAAGGTAACTGTATGAACAAATCCAATTACAGTATATCGAAAGCTTATCCAGCCAAGCACAAACAACACACTGTTTGTGTAACAGCACCACACTTTTGATTAACATGAAATATTAAATTAGATTTGAAAAATTAAGCATTTTTGTTGGCTGTCCTTTTGTTAGTTTGATAACATCTGTGATGTTCATTCCATGTCAATGAAAGAACCAGCCAAGGCACTAGGGAGGCAAACACTGATAAAAATCCATCTGCAGCAACACAAAGCAGAGAATTTATCAAAAGGAACTATTCTAACAGCTACAGTTTCGTTTGGAGATTTGCTCTTAAATAAACAATTCATATGTTGAAGTCTACTTTTTTTTAATCCTTGCTCTAGGTACATACTTATATTTGCGATCTAAGGCTAGCAGAGACATAGGTTAAGGGTTTTAAGTGCAATGGGATAAAAATTTAAATGGTATTTAATTGAATATTTTACATTAGTATTTAAAGCAGTTCTGACAAACACTGTGGAGATCTTCCATGTGATCATTTGCTCCAGATTCTCCATGCAAAATGGCAATAGTAGCTGTGAACAGGGATATTAAGGTCAGTCTCCCTTCTTTAACTACCTTTCCCCAGCGATCCCCATACAGGAGTGGGGTGGCAAGGAGGGAGTGTCAGTAATCCCAGTTCCAGGGCAGCCTGAATTAATCCTTTCACCCTTCAGCTTCAATGTTACACAGCAGCTGTGGTGCTTAACTGAGAAGCTTATTGGTGGTGTGAGTATAGCCCTAACTCTTCACCTATGAAAGAGCAAGCTAAGGACTTGACTTAGTAAATCCATAATTTGCAAGATTTTAACACTAAAAATGATCTCAAAATCTGTACCATCTCCAGTTGTTTAATAGCAGGTTCAGAGTACATGCTTGCTGTTTTCTGTTTAGGAGACCAAGATTAATATGCTCCTTAAAATGTGATCCAGTTAGAGTTTGGAAAAAAGCAGATTACTGCATTAAAAAGTTACTTAGAATAATGTCATAAAGGATTTGAGTCACCTGAAATGAGCTTCAAATGTCTCTCATGCAGCTTAGACTGACTCCATAACACTAAGCTCATTTCACAACATGTACAGGAAGCTATAGAAGCTACAATATTCCCTTCTTTATTAATACTCTTTTTAAGAGAGGAGCAGAATAGACTCAGCAAGACTTTATTGGTAATTTCATTCGATAAATCATAAAGTGCTCAAAGTCATAGAGTTTTACGTTCACACACAGACTTTGTATCCTGATACTTGCCCAACTGAGATACCAATAAAAGGACTTGAAAAATATAAGTGTGAGGAGTGCTAGACTCAGTTTCCAGCAGTATGTTTTTTTCCGATAAAGTAACTGCTCTTATTTAACATTCCCCTTGGGCACAAATAAATCTACAGTTTCTGAAGTACATGATTTATATGCAGAAATCCAGAAAAGGTATTTCAGACACTAATAAGATTTTAATTTGACTGTAACTGGCCTAGAAAACCCAAACCATTCAATTTAAATATATTTAATTTCACCTTTAATTATAATTGTGCATTCTCAGCAATGGCCAGGCTTCAAGAACAGATAAGAGTTTCTCACTATGAAATGAAGTACTGCCCCTCTAGACAAGGAAACAGGATGGCACAGAGTAATCTCAAATCCTATTGTAGAAATTGCTAGGTCTCAGGTAGAGTTTACAGCTTACTCAACCAAACCTGTACATTTCAGGAAAGGTATAGGAAAGGTAAAGATTCTTCTTAAACTAGGAATTCACTACAAACTAACATGGTCTGCATATCAAACAGGCAAGACATTTTGTTTGGGCCAGTAATGAGGCCAGGAAGGGGTGGAACAGAAAGCTGATGCCTCACAAAAATGCTGTGAATTGAACTGTTCGCAATGAGCAAAGAAGGAGTATGCTTACTATTGGCTACAATGACGGCAACTAAAAAGAAGAGTATTTACCTTCGTGGTTTTCCTTGGTTTGGGTTCAGGTTTTGGTGGAGCAGGTTTCTATAAAACATTTTTAGTTGCACAATGTGTTAGACATATTACCAGAAGCCAGCCAGCCACCTCCACCCCACACCTTCCCTTACTTCCTGCTCATTAGTATGCATCTAGAAAAAAGATTGAAAAACCTTAATGCACAAATGCACCTCATCACTGTACACACCCATTTTCATTATCTCACTCATCTAGGAGTCAAAGCAATTTGGGGGTCACTCTAAGAGTAAAACGTGGAGATTAGTAGTAACTATTAAAAAAAAAAAAAAGTCAGATACGTTCTAACAGAGAAGAGGAACTAAAATCAAATACTAGTAGTGGCATCACACGAAGTCCTTGAAGGACAGCTCTTTCTCCTTCCCAGAGAAGTAGTTGCATTTCCACAACTAACATCAATCAGCCTGCAAAACAGTATGAAGTGAATACTACACATAACAGACAGTGTTGCACTGAGGTGGGGAAATACATCTTTTGTCAGAACAACCTGAAACCTGAAACCAAGAAAACACAGATAACTTTAGCTCTAGAGTTCTTAAATATCCCTCAGCAAGAATAAAAATTGAATCAAGCAAAATATAACAAACCTGTTTGGTCTGAGAAACCATATGTGCCTAGAAAAGTATATACCAAGAGGTGTTATTCATACTTACAGCTGACAATCTTGCTGATCGTCTTGTGGGCTACAGAAAAAGAAAAAAAGGAGAAAACATTTTTACAGGCTTACAGCAAACAGTATCCAAAGCAACATAATATCAGTCTTTTCATGGTGACAGCATAAAATATACCGCTACCAAAATATGTCTTGCCAAACGCAATTCACATCTTCCTCATCATGGAGGATCAAAAATTTAAAGGGACAAAGTGATGTAAAAATTAGTAATAAAAATCGTTCAGGAATTATAACGTCTAAATCTCCATATGGTTAAATACTTCCCCCCCGCCCCGCCCTGCTATTTTACAAGTACTTCTGAGTCCCTTGCTGCTCTATGAAAGGTTCACAAATACAGCAAGCTTGACTACCTGTGCACAGGACACTGAACCTTTCTCATAAATACTTAGAATGATGTTTCTATAATCTAGCAGATGCTAGTTGTAATAGCGGGTAAAAATACCATCTGACTAACAGCAGAATAAACTTAACATCCTTCCCTAGAGAATATCAGAGTGCTAAAATTTCAAAACATTAAACTAAGTCTTTCCCCTTCCTCAGTTCCCCACACACTCAATCCGAGAGTCCAGGTGCACAAAGACAGCTGCAGGATGAGAGGGAGGAATTATTTCTTCTATTTAAACACAATTCTCAAAAGGAAAGAAGAAAGTCAGATATTCTGCTTTCCTCCACCTTTCTTTATCACTTCAACACACCTTCCTTATTAAATTTTATTTCACTCTGTTCTTTGTCATAAATTTATTACTGAAGATGAGTTAAGCCTTAGAAATAGTTGTAAGCTCATTAGTTTGTTCACAATACTTTTGTATTCATTAAAACAGATGAACCCATGATCCAGTCACACAGCATGGTTATCAGAGTTAAAGTTTGGTCTATGTCATAAAACTGGAATCACACTTGTAGCCAAAATAAAGGGAAAACTCAACTGCAACAAATACCCAATGTAACACAGCTTAAAAAGTTAATCAAAAATATCTTCTTAATTACATATTAAGCATTTAAGTTCAGCTGCAAAAACATGGCTCCACACATCTTGCAACAGGAAAAAGCTGTTGTTAATATCTGAAGAATGCAGTAATTTGTATTCATTGGAGCCATTTAAGTATTCTTAGTGGAAAGCAGTAGTGAATAGTTCAGATCTGCATCGAGCAAAATAGAAGTCACGTCAAAAAACACCTAAAGACATTTTCAGCTATCAAATATTTATGCATCATTAACAAAAAAAAAAAAAAAAAAAAAAAGAAACAAGTAAACTTCTCTTTTCTTGGCAATTTAGAATATCAACAGCTTGTTAAGCAGCCTAGCACTATTTTACAACAGGTTAAATAAAGCATTTCACTTGGTCAGGTAATCAAAGAACTAGCTCAAGGCATCTTCTTTTACAAATCTGTTCTCTTAACTGATGATTTCTATTCCTCAGCATTTGGGCATTGGAATGTTATGTTAGCATCTACTTTTTAAAGGATAATATGTTGGTTTAGATAAATTATAATTCTCCCCCATATTCCCCAACTGTTCCTGTTCCATGATTGGTTTCATGGAAGGCTTGTATTGCCATAAGAAAATCAGCATAAAATCTCAGTTCTTTAAAAATGCCTGATGGGTAAGTMATTTTAATTCTCATTCAGAGTTTGTATGTATTTTGTGTTATCCAATTATAAGGAGGGAACTGCAGTCAAGTCAGCAAAGGTCACATTTTAACGTGCTTTTGCAACCCTTGTCCCCCTCTAAACAGCTGTACTAAGCCAGGAACTAGCAGCTTGCCCAATAGTCTATTTGACACTGGCCCAGTAGCAAACACCTATGGAAAGAGTCTATGAAACGGAGCAGACAGAGAACAACACTTTGCTACTGCACCAGCTTCTGGCAATCTACAGTTGTGAACTTTCCAACCTGGATATTATATCCATATCATGTGTTTAATAGTCCCCAGGGGTCATTTTCTCCATAAATTTGTCTAATAACCTAGTGAACCCATTTACACTTTCAGTTTCCATAACATCCTGTGGCAATGAGTTCTGTAATAGGATTATGCACTGTGTGGAAAAGAAAAAGCAAAACCCTCCCCCTCTGTTGTCTTTCCTCTGTTTGTCCCACTATACTTGGTATCCTTTTCATTCTATCATGGCCTTTTTAAGGAAGAGTCAGGAGAACTTCATTTGGTAGTCTCACATCTGGGAGCACAACAAATTAATCTTGTGATACACTGATGTTTCGCACTGTGTCCTCTAGTATTTTTTGCTATATTCTAGTTACCTTTTGTTTAGAAGAAATGACATTTTCTAGTAACTATTCACTGTGAATTCACAATCTCTCCCCTGATTAACTGCTGATTTGGTGACCATCACTGTGTCTTCCCCTCCCCCTGTGTATTAATTTGCATTTCTCCATACTGGATTTCTATTGATACTTTATCACCTAGTTATCAGTGATGTAACAGCCTTCTCAGTTTCTCTCACTTCTGACTACCCTGATAATTTTTTGTAAACTTCAGTAAACTTTGTCATTTCTCCAGTACCTCTTCTCCTAGACCATTAATGAATATATTCAGCAGCACAAGCCCAAACACACATCACAGAATACCAGGTTGGAAGGGACCTTAGGGGTCTAGACAAGATGGCCCAGCACCCTGTCCAGCTGAACCTTAAAAGTGTCCAATGTTGGGGAATCCACCACTTCCCTGGGGAGACTATTCCAATGGCTGATTGTTCTCGTTGTGAAAAATTTTCCTTTTGCATCCAATTGGAATCTCCCCAGGAGTAACTGGTACCCATTACCCCTCCTCTTTTCCATGCGATTCCTTGTAAAAAGGGAGTCTCCATCTTCTTTGCAGCCACCCTTTAAATACTGGAACACGGTGGTAAGGTCTCCCCTATCAATCCTTCCAATACTCCACTGATAATTCTCCTCCATTATGAAAATCAACTACTTCTTCCCTACTCTCTTCTCATATCTTTATCTGTTACCAATTCTTAGGAAAATTGTCCTTTTAATCCATTCTAGCTTAGCTTCTTTAAGAACCTGCTTGGGGAGCCTTATCAAAAAGTGTTCTTTACATGCAAGTAAACTATGTCAATTGGCATTCTATCATCCTTATACCTGTTGACTTCTACAAAGAACTCAACTGCCTGAAGTATGACTTCTCTCTGCAAAATCCATGTCAACTCTCCCATTATGCATTTGTCCACATATACTTTTTTTTTTTTTAAAACTACTTTTGCAAGTTAGACTCACAGCCTTTATTTTCCAGAATCCCTTATCTAAAGTCCCAGGAGCATTTCATCACCTTCAGTTACTCTGGTACTGAGGCCAATGCAAGCAGTAAATTACATACTGCACTTAACAGTCTGGCAATTGCTGGTGAATACTGCCTAGTTCTCACTCACCCTCAATTAAAGAATGTCCTCTGGACTCTACACCCATGAGAAAAGGCTCCACTGTGAGAACCTCCGTAAGAATTCTCCATTGCAGGAGTTTCATTACTGTTTTTCAGCTTCACATTTGTCATGCTGGAGGGCTTGCTCCTTTCCTCATTATTTTCCATCAATACAAAAAACACCTTTCAAAAATAATAAATTTCCCTTATTTTGCTATTAAGCCATTCTGGTGGGTTTTTGTTTGTTTGGTGTGGGGTTTTTTTTGTTTGTTTGTTTGTTTGGGGGTGGGGTGGGGCTTTTGAAAAATAATATGCATTTCTGCAAGCTTCTAGCATGGCGTACCACAAAGTCTCTCTGCCACCTGAAACCATTAAACTTTTTAGCTGCTCCTTTTTAATAAAATTCCCTTTCTTGATGTTACCATAGCGGAGTTTATTTGCACTTACATTCCTGCAAGGATGATGAACCTCAATATATTATGGTCACAATTACAGAATAGTTCTTTTTAACTAGCTCCTACATACGACTGAGGACCAAATAAAGAGCTGATTATCCTTTTATTTGTCCTTTGATTTGTTCCTCCAGGAAGCAAGCATTTATAGTTTTAACTTTTTTGTCTTTGTAATGTCATCCCATGCCTTTTACCAAATCCCTGAAGGGTAACCGAAATCTCCATCAACACTATTTCTATCCTCAGAGCCTCTCTGATCTCCCTTAACATCCCATTGCAACTTTTATTATTGTGGTCAGATGATACCTGGCACAATTTCTACACTATATACTTCCCATTTACACATGGCTTGGCAATCCATAAAGGATTCTGCTGTACTTATTGATACAATTAATCTAGAGAAATATTAAAGACACGTAACAGAAAGCCATTCTACCACTAATGCAACTTAGCTCTCAACCCTGTATAATTTGTGCCTTGGTGTCACAGTGTCCCAACAAGTTTCTGAGTTGCCCATTGTATCAACGTCCTCATTTAAAGCCAGATAGTCCAAGTTGCCCAGATTTAGATTTGCAGCTTTTGTGTTTTGCCTTGACTGCCTGTTTTCATCGGCATGAATTAAACAGGGCTTTATTTCTCAAGACTGCTCTTTACCTTTTCAGATGCGAACTTTTATGGCTTCTGTGCTAGCACCCACTCTCTGCGTGACAGGGAGCTCCAACTTCACCCTATGTACTCTCAAGAACTTGCCAGTCTCCCCTCAGATGTTTAGTTTAAAATAGTTCAGAAGATCTCCTCAGTGCCATTCACATAGGTCTGTTTTGGTTTAGACTGAAGCCACCCTTCCTACATAAGTTACACCTATTCCAAGAGCTCCCACGTTTCTAATATAATCCTATAACTATTTTCCTCATTCACACACTAAGAGCTATAGGTGTATCTACTGAAAGTATGTTAATTTGGGTTTGGTTTTTTTTTTCTGTAGCATCAACAGCCACTATTATCTCACCTTGAATGAAGACTACTCTAAGAGCTCTCATATTTCAGAGTCACCTGGCTCCCTCCAGAGAGCCTGTGTATCTCTGTAAGCTTTTTGGTCTTTCTTCTTTATTCTAGCAATCAAGTCTTAAATTTTTAGGGGAAGGAACTTTTACTTTTCTGGCTCTTGAAGAAATAATATTTAAACTTGGACAGAGAAAAACATTCATTCAGAGCAAAGGAGATTATATTTTTACTATGATTTAGTCAGCCTTTTCATACTTTATGAAAAAGAAACTAATTTGTCTTCTAGGAAATTCCACAGGAAGATACTGAGGTATAAAAATCTATTCCTCTCAGACCCCCTTTTTACTCTACCTGTTTTTTTCAGGAGCTTATTGTAAACTTTACTATTGTTTGAAATATTTTGACATTTCCACTGTACCATCTTTTTCTGCCAGACTGAGCAACAACCAACTTAACGCAGAAAGTGTAAAACTTCATTAGACTATTTTTCCTGTTCAAATATGCTCAAAGATTTACAAGAGCAGCAATTAATTGTTAATTCATTTAAATATTCACCCATTCTTTTCAAGGTCCTGATTTAACTTTGTCTGCCACAAAAAATGACAACCTAAGAAAATGAATCCTCATAATTCTCTACCTGTTTTTTAAATTCACATTAAGGGCTGTGACAAACAAACTAGCAAACTTTACTGTAGAGGTCAAGGTATTACCAGCTCTCTCCTTGCTTCTCTGACTGAAGTTACTGTGCCCTTAAGACAAATTCAGACAAAGAAAACACACAGATGTGTCAGCTGCTCCAGTTTAGAGCCTGATATCTTAATTCAAGACACTCTTCCATCAGTCACTTAAGCTAAGAATAGTTTTGAAGTAGACTGGCTGAGGTGTGCACATTAACCCTCTTCTGCCAACCCACTAGAGACAGAGCAACAGTTCCAAGCAGTAACATCCTACACTGCTGCCACAAGATCCACCAGAGCTTGTCTATCAAAGCCCTAAGTATTTCTGAAATTCATTTTGTGTACTACTAAGTTGTATGAATCTTCAGTGCACCAAAACCAAATTATGCCAGGTAAGCTACAAATGTGGTTTACTGTCATTATTCCCACTGAAAACACCTAACTAGAAGTGCCAGAGCAATGCATAGTCTTCTGATATGCAAGACTGCAGACCTCCAGTTAAATAATTACATGCCAAAATAAATTAAAAGAAATATACTTGCCTCTTGTTTAGTTACTTTTGCTGCATCCTTGCCTTCAGCACCCTCTGGAGACTGAAAGAAAATATTAAGGCAGTGTTTTCATTACAGACTTAAAAGCATCCAGGCAACAGCAAAACAAAGATTATGGTGAAGATTCTTCTTTCTATACATTGCAGCAACTTAAAGAAGCCTGGCAAATTTACATTAGTATTTACAAGCAGCATTGTACCAAAGCCATTCTAGATTTTCCAAGCAAGAACACAAGGACTTATCATCACCAGGTACATACATATCATATCACACAGCATCCCTCAGTGGTCCGTCTAGCCAATTAACTAAAGCATCCACAGGCTCCAGTGGGAGCTCCATCTAATCAGCAGTTGGTAGCACAACAGTATGAACTGGAAATCTGAGGTTTGCTCTACCAGGGCTTTTGAAATCCCTGAGAAATTTAACATGTTTCTTCCCAAACATGAACTTAACTAGTAATGAGACGTGATAAGATGAACCAAAAAAGCACAGCATTACTGAAATGAGTGATTTCTTTACCTCATTTATCCTTTTCGTGCCTCAGGGTCACTCAGCTAGAAGCTTTAACAGTATCTTTCCCTCATCCCATCTCCTCCATCAGAACAGTAAAAATCAGTAAAACACAAAGACATTGACAGGAAAACTAGGGACAAACATGCTTCTTCACAAGAACAAAGTATCAACCTGACCATTCTAACTCTGCTCTTCCAGAGGTACTAGAGAAACATTAGTTAAACCACAGGAAAAGGAAAAGAAAAAAAAAAAGGAAAAAAAAAAAAAGAAAAAAAAAAGAAAAAAACCCCAAGCTTCTGTCTTTTGTTTACAACTCAAGATGTATTACTTCACATTTTGCAAATGACTGGGTTTCCACCTAGGAGCAAGCTATTCATGGAAAAACAGCAAGCAGCAGCAGTTAGAGGAGAACTACAAGAATGGCATGTGTTTCAAAAAGGCATTTAACAGGCAGCAGAGAAGGCAATTTGGTTGCTGTTTTGTTTTTCAATCAGTAAAGGAGCAGGCTAGTTATCTTTTCCTTTGCCTTTCCATTTCAATCCTAACCCAAACCTCCCCCCAGATTTTAACACAGAATGTCTTGGAGTTATACAGTTATGGTTTGGAGCAGAGAAAAAGACTGGCTAGTTCGCAGCAACTGACCACTGCCTTCTCCTGGTATTGGGCTCTTACATACCTACAGAAAGACACCCCCCACCAGAGAATGAAATGTGGCTTTGTTACTGTGTGCTCTCCTGACAGAAAGGAAGCAYACCACCAAAGCAGCTGGTTTAAAAAAAGCCGAGGACTGATCATCTAAGTAGCTAGAAAACAGCAGGAAGTTAAGCAGCACCGCGCAGCGTAGAGTAACTCAGAATAGCAACAGAGTCAGGCATCCAAAATGGAGCCTGACTGCTCTCTACGCTACTGCAGCCTCACCAGCCACCTGCAGGATTGTTTCAGGTTTGCATTCCTAAAAGCCTTTCAGTTTGGTTACTAAAGAGTTGCTACAGCTTGATGGTGTGATGCTGGGAGCATCAAAAGCCCTAAGGAAAACAAAACCAAGTAGTTCCATGATCACTGTCAGTAACAAAGTCTTGTTTCCTACAACTTCCCTCTTCAGCTCATGATACGGTACAAGCTCTGGGTAATAGCTTTTCTGTAGTCCATGAATTCACAACATCTGTTTCTCCTACACGAATTTTCAAGTCTAACAAACTTGCACTGCACCCTTTCCCTGGGAGGGAACTCGAATAGCATCCTTCCTCTCCTGGGCACCTATTTATATGGAAGTTCTCTCAGATTTTATAATCTTTTCCTCATAGTGGCCAAGAGGCTCAAGATTTACAGGGGTAGGGACAGAAAGATGGCATGATTCCTCTCCTTCGGAAGCCAGGCTAAAAAACTCACCATAAACTAAATGAAGCTGACTAACACTCCACAATCGGGCTGTTTTACCCTGCTTGACTTTTAGGAACCACAGAGCTTTGAAACAGGGCTAAATCATCACAAGATGGCACTGCCACATGCCAATAGCCTTGCAGTAATCGCCCAGGAGCGCACTCTCACCCTGCAATACTGCACAGTTAACACACAGTAATTTACCCCATTCTCTTTAGCACTAATGACAGACAAGTCTCCTACACTTCTGATTGACAGGGCAGCCTGATTTTAGATGCCAATATTATTGCTTGACAAGAGATTTTAAAAACTGCTCATGAAGCTAACTGCAAGGGGGGGGAAATATATTAAAATACTCTTAATGCAACCACAACCACTGTATACTACTATGATATATTACACAACATACTTCAATTAAGTTAGCTAATTAGCTCAGCTTTCCCTCTCAAGTTAGAAAATCCAACAGCAATTCTGAAGGCCACATAACTTTCCCCATGGAGGGACATGCGCAGTAATAATCTCAGAGGTGTGAATAAGCAGCAAAGGGTTCTGACATGCTCTCATTTCCATTTCAGACCTGATCCCTCCTCTTTGCAATCACCACAAGTCCAGGCGTTTGGAGGCTGTGCTCATCCTCCCAGGGCCTTGGCTCCCCAGTATGCTGGCAGAGCTGCGTGGGAGGCCATGTCATGAGTAAGGTAATTGATCCAGCTGAAAAATAGCATGCTGCTTAAACAAATTTTACAAATTATAAATATATAGTCTTCCCTGCTCCAGAAGAATCATTTTACTGCACAGCTGCACAAACAATTGAGCCAGTACAACAGACAAGAATGAAGTGGCATGGGGCAGCTGCAAGCAGCCTGGGACTCTTTAAGCTGACAGACACACCAAAAAAATACGTATGTCAGATACAGCTCCAGTATATTTGTTAAAAGAGGAACAGAAACTTATTTTCCCCTCTGTGAGTCCTGCTTAGACATTCCAGTGAGTACCAGCTGATGTGGATCTTCATGCTAGTTTTTGCAGTACTTTCTCCTCTCCCCAGGGACCAGAGAGATTTGTACACGAATGGATTTGAGCCAAGCGCAGTTCCCAAAGAACTTGGCATGACACACGCAGTGACTGTCTGCACTAGTATCTGGAAGTCACAGGACTTTTATGTAGATACCACCAAAACCTTAAAGTCCTTGTCCCTAACTCTTCCACAGGAAGCCTTCCCCCATCTTTTGTCCTGGTGACAAACTACTGAAGGAACTCTGGTTTCAAAGCAACCAAACGTACTAAGTAACCCATCCCCTTGGCACATTCTTCCACATGACATAATGCTATGGCTCCCCATATTTCACATGACACCCCAGTCACATTAAAATGCACCCTGGATACTGTGCCTTACATCATAAACTAGTCAGCAGCGGGACTGTCCACACTGCAAGTTTTGAGCAGCAAAATCAAAGACCAATGCGAGCACTGAATCACTTGACGAGGGCAGTACTCCAATCTCAGTAATTCTTCAGCTGTACTGTCATATGCCTGTATTATACTCGTAAAGTAGTCCCTTATAGGCCTGCTGTGCCCGATACTGTATGGATGCCTACAAGAGACAAGACAGTTAAAATAAAAAAGCAAATAAGGACACAGATAATAGTGATTTTTTTTTTTTTCCCAATCACAGAGGTACACAGAAGGAAAGAAGCTGACTGGCTAACTCTAAATATGCTTTTGACATTTAAGCTAATAGCAAATTTTAGGTTCAGATGACCACACATTGTGTCACACCTAAATATTGGCAATAAGATTGTAAATTAAGCTGTAGCTAAGCTTTGTAAGATCTGTCAGAGCTGCATAACTTTTATACCACAAGATTAACCTGGAAGGCTGCATGGAAGATTCCCTGTGTCTATCAACAATCTGCCTTTTTTTTTTTTTTTTTTTTTCCTTCATTTTTTTCCTCCATTTGCTTTTTCCCTGCCCCTGTTTAAGGACAATCTAGAAAATTATTTTGAGGACTGGAAAAAACAAAGGAATATTAATAGATGATAAAGAACATCAAAAAACAAAACAAAACACAAAACCAAAGGAATATTAAAATTGAGCTTGTTTGTATACACAGTTCTTGCATTTCACCAGCTGTGAAGTATATATAAGAACCGGTGTTTCCACACACCAAGACAATACTGTGGTATCTGCAATGCCAACACCATTACAGAACTGTTAAGTTGAAAACAGAAAACTAGATAACTGTTTTAAGGAAACATTTAATAGAACATACAGGCAAATTTCCTTTTTTTATTGTTCTTAAGGCTGGGTTACCTGGTAGAGATGCACCACAAAAGAAACAAAAACCTTCAATTTTTCTAATCAAAACCCTGCAATATAAGCAGAATTTAATGAGAGTACAGTAACACAAAGTAGTGAAGTTATTGATGTCTGTTTGAAAGATCCAAAGGTGCATGTTTGAACTCACAGTGACCAGCTTCCAGATAAATATTTTGTTTGTACTTAAATGAATAGATTGTACTATTATAGAGGAGTACATTAAAAAGCACGAAGAATGGGAATACAAGTATGTGAGAAGTAACAGTCAGTACAGAAGGTTGCTTATAAAATGAAACAGATCAATCATTCTCTGAAGGTTCTTATTACTAACCAAAACTCAACACCTTGTCTCTGATGGGACAGAAATGAGTCCTTTCATACCCACGTGAAAAAAATGAAAAAGCAGATGCCAATTTAATTCAAACTACCACGTTAAGAAGTTAGAAAGGCGGAAAGCCTTAACCGTCCTAGCACTTGAGTATTCTCTACAGTGTCTCCTCCGTTCTTTGCAAGCTATTTTGTTTAGCCACATCTCGATACGCTGCCTGCAATGGGATTTGCCTGTAGATACTTTCCTGGCTCGCTGTTCTAGCTGCAATTTCCATGATGTAATGCTTTGGTCATTCCTCCAACAACTTTTTTCACCAACCAAAATATGATAAAAGCTTGCAACAAAACCACAGCGCAAGAAAAGACGACGTATCAAGTCCTAAGCCTTTTTCAGGGTTTACTGCACTATTTTCCTAAAATTTTTCCTCCCCTCATTTCCCTGTGAGTAGAATTCTGCGTTAGACTAAATCTAATTTAAGGAATTGTTTCCCCATACGTGCTAGATCTTCTAATTATTTGTCTTCAGAGCAGCTCTGAATTTTGTGCCAGTTCATAAATGTAATTAAAATGCTCTTTATTTCTTGTTTTACATTAATGAAGACTACCTGTCAACTAATTTAACACCAACCAACTTCTGCAACACCGTTCTAACCACTGTTTCCTCATTTAGCTCCTCCAGCATCTTATCGTTAACCTTTGTTTATAGCTAGTTCTTTGATGTTTTCAGCAGATAGAACAGTGCTCACTGCCAAGCCAATGTGAATGAACTTTCCAAGTAAAATTAATTTTCCCTAATAAATGCTTTAAGAAATCAGGTATTCCTCCTACTACACCCCTTCATTTTTTTTTCTACCAAGAGCCTTATCCTGGAAGAGTTAAAAAAAAAATATGCATGCCACTAATTTAAAAAACAAGTAATTCTGCCAGAACCATGAGTGAAGTACAGAATAAATCTGATTAGTGGCTGGATTTTTTAAATACTTATCCAAAATGATATCTGTCTTGCTCTCTTCCAAAAAAATCTGAGTTGGTTTTTTTTTTTTAATATACTGTATATATATGTACATATATTCTTCACTAAAAACAAACAAAAAAACCTCACAAACAAACCAAAACCAAACCCCAACAAAAAAAAGACTGCTTTTTTAAAGTATATAATATTTTAATCTTTTCTGTTATGAAGTATTACAATGAAATATTATACAATATGTCATTTTTTGAATTTAAATCCCTCCATCTTACATCTATTAAGAGCAGAATATTTAATTTTCTAATTCTTTGGGGAAGAATGTCAAGATCATCAAGTTCTGAAAAGACAAACGGTACTTAAAAGTTTATATTTAAAGAAGACCATTAATATATCCTGGTATTAATAAGCAATTGGCAGGGGGAGGAAGGAAATCAGGGAAAACATTTCCTGATCAAAGTCTCCATTCTTTCTTAGAGATTCAAGCCAGAGTGGCTGCTTAGCATGCATTGCATTTTCAAAGAATATATGAGAAAATAAGAATACAAACAGCCTGGTTATAAACAAAATCAGTAGGTTCAGAAAATGCGTTTTATTAAATTCCTTAATTCTTAACAGGTAACTTCTGTGAGCTTTAAGCTCTTCCAGACAAGACAGAAAAGACAGAAACCAAGTTAGGCCTGGGGTATTTCTAGATATCCAAAACCAGCCAGAATAAATGCTTTTCCAAAAGAGGAAATTCTTTCATTGTAGATTGAGGTTTTGCTATTCCCACTGAAAAGAGGTCAAAGATTGACCAATATAATTTAAAACACATTTAGATTTGATGGGACATTCTAAAAGCCTCACAACTGGTTTGGCTTTTATTTTTCCTTCCGAGTTGGTCTTCCCTGTAGTCAGTTTTTTGAATATGACATCATCTACCTATAGCAGAGTGAAGAAGTAAGAGCAGTTTCTAGAGGCTCAGATTTAAAAAGCCAACATTGTAATTTAAAATTAGACAGACAGTTCCTTTTTCAGACAGTGAAGTAATCAGCTGCATTTTGAAAAATACAGATCAGCCATGGGAGCAGTGAGCACAGTGCATTTGAAATTGTTCAGTTTCCCCTGAACACCAAACGTGAGAATTCAGCTAGGTAGTAAGTAAATTCTTGTCTCTGTATTTGCTTAACCATTTTACTACCACCATAAAATAAAAAGGTAGATTCAAAGAATATGATGGATGAAATCCAATCCCTAATAATATTATTTCTCTGACCTTTCAAAGCTGATGCCAGTTCTGCAAGTGAGATGAAGCTGACCGACTTATGCAAGTCTACATATAGAGCCAGAGTTTTTAAAACCTTGAAGATTAGGTTCTGGAAACCATATCTAAATAGAACCGATCAGATCTGCAAAGCAAAACTAGCACAAAGTACTTCTGAAAAAAATATGAAAAAAAAATTACTTTATCTACTTAAAGATAGAGATTAAATTTAGACAACTACTTTCCATAACAACAGATTCCTGAAAATAGCCACCTCTTACAAAGAAAAGTACTCTGAATGACTGAAAAAAAGTGTGTAATTCCTTCCCTCTCAGAGGACATAATTGTGATAAAACCRCAATAATCTGGAAAAGAACCTTTTTTGTTGTTGTTTCAACTAACTGGTGCCACAGAATGTCAAACCTCCAAGATGATGATAGCAGGTCCACAAGTAAGAGGTAGGTACCAAAGGCACAACTGGTACCACGCCTTAGATACACCCACCTCTTACATCCCGGCAATAATTCCAGCTGGGGTTAACAAGAGTATTGCTCTGCTGCAACAGCCAGAATGGAGAGTTTCATAGACAATTTAAATGCAGTTTCAAGAGAAGAAAAAAGTAAAATGTCTCCAAGAGGGTGCAAGTGGGATAAGGAAGAAAGGATGCAGCAGAGATAAAGGATGCCTTCCTACTACAAATAGAGCACCGACACCTCTCCTCAACTCTGCTTCAGAGGAACAAAACACTGCAGAGGTAAAAATGTCGTTAGACACTTGATTTCCAACTATGGAAGCACTGTCTGCCACTACTAACTCGGGTAGCATTAGGACAACGGAGAAAGCTAGGTGGGAAGAGCAAACATACCCAACAGTCCCAAGAAAGCCGGTGTTGATGGGAACATATGCAATTTTTTTGGTGCAGACAGATCCCAACATTCTTAGGGAACACTGCATTTTATATTTGCAGCTTTCACTGTTACCAAGTACACCCACTCTTTACTATGGGAAGACAGGAGCTGTATCTCCAAGTTACAGGAGTAATTAATGCAAATTGGTAATTTCCAAAGACACCAAGGGGAAAAAAAAAAAGAAAAAAAAAAACAAAAACAAGCCAAATGCCTCCCCCCTCCACCCCAATGGTGCAAGGACACAACTTGACCACTGAGTTGTTCTGATTATTCTAATGAACTAAAGAATACTCCTCTATGCACTCTAAGTTAGGGACAACCAAAGAAAAGCTGGCTAAGGCTGCTGTCTGATTAACGCCTGGCTGCTGCTAAGAAGAGTTCTGCCCTTCCCCACCTAATCATTCCTGCCAATAAGCCAGCTTAACTCTTTGTGCCAAGGTATGGGAAACTACATGAGCAGACAGGTCTGGCCAAAAACTACCTCAAACCCATATGATAACCCACAGGTTAAATCAGAGAAAGGACAGGAATGAGCATCTGGAATTGTTTCTTTTGGCCTGTACGTGCCAGCTTGAAATATCTGTTGAACTACAGTCCAAACTGTAAAGCCCCACACTGCCAATTTTGCCAACAATAAAATTGGTATAAAAGCATCTTACTTCTGCATGCAGCCAGTTGCTCATTCCCAGCCCTACTCCCTTCTAACAGGGTACCACACATCCATTGTGCCACTCTGCAGCATCTTGAAATTGGACCAGTAAAATGATCCAGGATAAAAAAAAAATTCAAAAGCACGTTCAAATCTGTTAAGTAAACAGGCATTAAGAGGATCACGGCCTGAAATGTAAGTCCAGCACCTGAAAACACCTTTTGGGCTACTGGACCATGGGATAAATCACTGTGCTAACTTAGTGCCGTTAAAGAACAGAAAATAGATGGCAGCCATTATGATCCTACGAAGTGCTAGTTTCCAAGATAAATCTCTGGATCTGGCTTACTTACACTCTACACAAAAGACAGTATTACAATCATGTCAAGAAAAATTCAACTTCATACAATTTCTCTGAAACAGCAAGGATACACCTTGGAACGTACCAGGCCTATACATAGCTACTGCTTGGGTATCAAACAGCAGAGAAAGTGAAGTTTTTCAAGTAAGACAGAAGAAAAGCAGCCTTAAACTAAATAGCATATACCTGCTACGTTCCATTTACACACAGGACTTTTTTATTTTTTAAACTTAACAATACTGATACTCCAGAATACAAAATAATATTACCCCTGTTGGCATGTTGAACTACTGTATATGAAAAGATTACCTGCACCTGGTTAGTTTTGAACTCAGAGGTGATGACTTACAAAGTAGATTGTACTACTGGTTACACCTCATCAGATATCATGCTTTAATGCACCCAAGGAGCATTAAGAATGATTAATTGACAATTCAGTGAAAACTTAAGAATTTTTAGGTTGTCTGTTCATTAAGTCCAACTGTATTCCAGTGTGGTCTAAGAAGAAAATTTATATACCTTGTTATCAACTGCTGATAAATAGGTCAGACTTTTACAGACTTGTATAAAATGATCAGAAACATTTTAGATCTATAAATCCTTGGTCAATGAGCTTTTAATCTCCATAAATCTAAAAAACAGTCATAACTAAACTTATATAATTAGCTCTTTCTAAGCTATTTTAAAGTGTATCTTTAATATAAAACATGGACAAATATTCATTGCGTGCATTTAATAGCCCTGTAAACATAATTTATCGCAACATGGCATAGCAGCATTACTCAAGCATGTTTTTTCTTCAGTGCCACTCAACACTGCTACACTGTATTGTATCTAAGCGTACCATACGCAGATAAAAATTTGTGATCTTTTCTGCTTAATTTTTCTATGAAAGATGTAGATCCTTTGAGTCAGTCTGGTCAACAGATACTTGGAGTAGGCCAACTAAGCAGTTTTCAACTGCTTTAAATACATCAAGGTTTAAAATCCTCAATAGTTACAAATTTAGTACAAATGGTACAATTTCTAAAATTGGTAAGTGACAAAACATCCTTTGCCCTTGTATTAGAAGACTCCTGCAATCTTTTAAGATGCTCTGGCACCTCTATTCTGTTTGCGTTGGTTGAATGTTAAGTGCATCTCTGCATAGCAATTGTTTTACCTGTCCCTGCAAAGGATGCTGAAGGTAGAAGCCCACCTGAGGACTCTGCTGGCATGTTAGGTAGGAGTTTGTCAAAGTCAGGGGTACCTCAGTGACACAGATGCAAAGCAGGTCGTCTTCTGCTGTTGCCTAGCCTGTTTTCCAGTAGTTACTGAATGGTCTAGGATTGATCTAATGGGAAAAGTGGAAAGAGAAACTACCTTTTCAGAGCTCTGACTTCTGCTCTTAGTCCCCACGTAGCACAGGGGGAAAGGAGGAAGCAGTCAGCATGAAACACAGGGGGAGTTCAAGCAAAAGTCTGGAGAGAGAAGTGGGACAGAATGGGAGTGGGGAGAGGGCAGCAGCTAAGACATCTGGATCTGGTACTGACCCCCTTTTCCCTTCTAATCTATAACGACCTCCAGAGCATGAAATAAAATACATAATGTCCCCCATTTCCACATCCCACTGCTAACAGAGTGTGTCCTGTTAGTTGTGTTCTAGGATAAACTGAAGAGTGCCTCTGCTACAGACCAAGAGCTTCCAACCCCAGTGATGAAACAAGTTGTTGGCAAGGTGCGAGCCCTGACAAAATCACTGCAGCTTCTTTCCTGCCAAGCAGCTTCAAAATGAAGAAAACCTTAGCAGAAAAAACACTATGTTACATTGATGCTAGTATGTTGAATTGACATGGACTGATRCACAGCTGAAGTATCAAAACATGGAAAGGAACACAAAGTGGAGCTGAACAGCACTTGACCATGCTTCATACTGCTGCATTATGAATACAAACTCACCTGCTACTCTTTGCACAAGATCTATACCTCACTTCACAGACCAAACAGCAACAGCAGGATCATTCAAAGCCACAGCAAACAGCTGTTATCTGCAGGACCCTCGGCTTCATTAGTTAATTGGTGTTTGATCACATACAAGTTGCTCCAACAAAATTTTAGAGAACCGGTTACTATTGCAAGTTCCTCAGTTTCACACCACGAAGGAAGACGACAGATTCAGAGAAGTAACAACAACAAATGCACCACTCAAAATGCAGGAGGTGCTTATTAGGGGAAATAAAAAATCAGGACAGACAACCTGAGAATCCAAGATGAAGGGACCATTCCAACAACTCGACCATTTATTACTTCTGTGCCGTATTTCCCTATCAGTGGATGAGGAACAACATTTCTCTTTGAATATTCATGACACTTCAGAAATGCAAACTCAAACATGCAGAAGGATTTCACAAAGAGAATTGAGTTTAGGTCCAGACAGAAAAGCGTAAGTAGAATTTAACAGCTCTAKATTAGTACATGTAAGAATGGGCATTTAACCCCAAGGATTAGAAAATACATTGATTAGATACCTGGTTGGCAAAACAACTAGTAAGCTAAGAGTCCCACAGAAAAACTATCATGTGATCATGTAACTAAATGCACTATGATAGGACAACCCTGGAATATGGTACCTTCTAACTTCCACTAAAGAAGCAGCATTCCTAGCAAAATAGTCAGAGGGTTTCTTTTTCTTTAGTAAATATAACCAACTAGTCTCTCTGACTTTAAAGAAAGTGAGTTTGCATAACGGAACAGGAACCTGCCACAGATGTTCTCTATTACATTTTCACAGCATCAACTGTACTGCAGAAACTAACATTCCTGACTACAAGAAGGCGGCAAAATAGTCTACTGAAGCGGCTGATTAGACCACAATATTTTTTATTTGCTCTGAAACAACAGCAATATTCAAAGATGTTATATTAAAAAAAAAAGACTCAAGAAGAAAAAGTTGCATCTAGTCCTCACATCTGATTCAACTGCAAGCGTTTTCAAAACATGTGAGGTGCAGGTCGTGTTGCATAGAGTCAGATTAAAGAACGAGTTGGGTCATTTTGGAGTGCAACCCCAACTCACTGACAGGCTCCCCATTCAATACTGGACAAGTCACCATTTGACCCATTAATATCCCTCAGAGATGGTGCACATTCTACATAAAGGTGCAAGTAGCGTTCATCTTGATGACGATCACATTAAAGCTGACGTATGTATGCTTATGCACACGGGTGTATGTGACCATACCATGATTCTCCTTGTCATCAGGTACAGAATGGTTCTTCATCCTTTTACGGCTAACATTGAGACATTTTTACTGGGGCTGTTCAAGGTCAAGGAGTTTTCCAGTATGACCCAAGAGCTAATTCCAGCAAGACAAGCGACAAAACAAAACATCCCAATCCATTTCAAGGCGTTCGTTGCTATCAATACCACAGCAAGCATTCTGGTTTATCCCACACTGGCATGCCATTCTTCTTGTGAAAGGCCATGTTCACACCACAACATGTTATTACAACAGACAAAGGGTGCAGAAATCTGACAGAAGGAGTCCAGAGTTCAACCTCTTTTTGTTTTAGCGCAGTACTTAACACCATCTCAACACACAATAAGTTTTCCCTTCCTCCCCCCCCCCCCCCCCCCGTGACCCTCAAGCAATGAAGCAATGACTAACGATACCACAATACCTTAGGCTGCAGCCCTGTAGCGAAGGGGAGACAGCCTACATTTTTTTGTTCATAATAAACATAAGGCCAGGTAGTCAGCAACTGAATTCAGTTTACATAGAGACGAAAAAAATCAGAGATGAAAAGAAAAGCAAACAAAAAGGACCAGCCAGTTTAGATAACTAAGGCATACACAAAAACAGGTACAGGTGGATTCATTGCCCTTTCTGCAATTTTTTTTATTTACTTACCCCCATAACTGTGAAAATTTCTTAATTTGACTTCTGATGTTTATTTCCTTGTAAAACTTTCAGTGTTAGCAGCCTTTTTATAAGTTAGAAATTTTAATAGATGAATTGACTATTAGCTGCACATGATGGTTTTGTCTCTAGGTGGAAGCTGACTGGTGTAATTATTCAGCTACTGCTGTATCACTAACTTCTCACTCTATGGATGTTATTCTGGAATAAAATTGACTATTGTAGACTACTTATGGCAATTCCACTTTTCTCAAAAAGCAAAGCCATTAATCATACACTTTCCCTGGAACCAGTGCTTCCCAAAACCCATACTTCATATACAATCTTAAAATTTAAATGTTTACCCGTAGAACACTAAGTAAATTAAAATTTACTGCGCCATTAAAATTAACCTCCATTGCTCTGATCCCATATGCAGTATTTTCATTACTTTTTTATAATCTTCCAGAAAGAAGACACGTCCTCGTGGACTTACTACTCAAAGATAGTTTCTCTTATAAACATTTCACAACAGACCACAAAAACCTACATGAGTGATTTTAACTCTACCCCCTCTTAGGAAGGACAGCCTGAAACACTATCCATACTGTAAGAACACAGAAGGGCAAAGGAAACAGGGTAGGAAGTTTGCAAGGTTCCCAAAGTTGTGGAGAGTCCTATGGGCACAGGCTAATTTTCAACTTTTTCCTGATGACAAGCAACAGCACTAAAAGAGCAGAAGGACTTGAGGCCTACGCGAGGGTGCAATGACAGAAGAGCAAAAGGAAAAACAGTCCAACATTCCCTAACTTCAAGCCTAGTTATCCCAATAAAGACAGTCAACCCCATAGTTGTATCCATTTTCAGAACTGGAATCAGGTTCTTAACTATGAATTAAATAATTCAGTAGCATACTTGACAATTTGACATTTTGATACCTTCCACAAGGAATAAGGAAAGGACAAGAACTGACCACCGAGCTACCTGGAAGTCATCATCTACCTGTAACTTTATTAAAACAGATTTGAGCCCCAGCCCAGATACGGTGTATGAGAAGGTCACAGGTGACATTTGGGAAATTCCCAAAACCACAGATTGCTTTGCCTTGGTCGACCTAGTTAAAATTAAAGGACTGCAGCTATTACTTTTTGTCACAGCGTGTGTTAGTGTCAGGTCTCTCATCACACTCACTCAGCGCCGGCAGAAGGCAGGCAGCAAGTTCTCGACCAGGATCTCCAGCAGGGCCCCCCCCCCCCGGCCGCCCACCCCCGGGGGCCGGGCGGGCGCCTCCTCCGCCCCGCACCCTGGAGGGGAGGGGGCCGGCTGCCCCCGTCCCCGCTCAGCCTGCCTCCTGCCAGCACCGCAAGCGCTCCCCGCGGCCAGGCAGCGGAGGCTCCGGGTTCAAGCAGGAAAGAGAAGGACAGAAAAAAACCCGCAACAGCGAGCCCGGCCGCTGAAGGGCCGCCCAAGTTTCTCTCCCTTCGGGAACGCGGTCTCACAACCGGCCGCCGGCTCCCTCCCGAGGAGGCTGCCCGCCCCGAGCTGCCCGGAGAGCAAAAAAATGGACCGCGGAGGGGGCCGGCCGTGGCCCCCCGCCCCCGCCACGGCTTCCCCGGCCCGGTGGGGGCCGCGCGCTCCCTCAGGAGGCGCCTCCCCTGCCCTCCCCGCCCCGGCGGCCGCCCCCCGCCCCCGGGGGCCCTGCCCGGCTGGGCGCCGGAGTTGGTACATACGGGTCTGCCGCGGGAGGCGAGGAGAAGGGTGTAGTTTGTTTTAAACATGGCTTGCCTCTCCCCTCCTCCTTTTACCTCGGAGCCATCACCCGGGCACGGCGGGAGGTGGCGGCGGCGGGATCCAGCCGCCCCGGGGTGGGGGCTGCCCCCTCCCCGCCGCTCCCCCCGCGGCAGCGGCTCCGGAGTTTGCAAGCAGGAAACTCCTCCCGCCGGGGGCCAGGGGCGAAGCCGCAGCTGCTGCAGCGCTTCTCCCCGGGGCGGAGGGAGGAGGAGGAGGCGGGGGGGGCCGGAGTTGTGATAGCGACTTCACCCCCGGGGACGGGGGCGACACCGCCCCGCGCGGCAGCGGGAAAGTAAACAGGGGGCGGCGGCGCGGGAGCGGCGGGGAGGGGGCTTGCAACAGGCAGCAAAATACCCGGGCTCGGGAGCAATCCGCGGGCTCCGGAACGGAACGGCGGCGGGAGAGCAGCAGACGCCCCCGGCCCCTAAGGCGCGTTTCACCCACCGGCCGCCGCTCGGCCCCCACCCCTGCCTGGGGGAGGCGCGGAGGCAGCACCCGCCGCACGCCCGGGGCGCCTTACCTTTCTCTTCGGCATAATGTCCCTGCTCCGGGCCGCGAAAGTAAAGCGACGAAAGAAGCTCCGGCAGAAGCGCGGATCCGCCCGGTGGTGGCGGCGGCGGCGGCGACACCGGCGTCGCTGGTGCCCGCAGCTCTGCCCGCGCCCGGTGCCCGCCGCGCCGCCCCGCCGCCCCCGGCGCCCCGGCAGCCCCCACCGCCAGCGCCCGCCTCGCCGACGGGGCGGGCAGAGCGGGGCAGCCCCGGCTTCTGATTGGCTCCCCAATTGCGTCGCACCCCCCTCTCCGGCGGGAGCGGGCTAATCAGGGGCAGCCCGCGCGGGTCAGAGGCCGGGCGCGCGGGGACCGTTGGGGCCGGCCGCGGGCCCTGTGGGGAGCGGGGGCAGGGCCGAGCGCCTTCGAGGGGGCCCGCCCGGTGCCGCCGTTCTTCATTAGCGGTTGGGAAGGCGAAGCGGGGGTCTGGGTGCATCAGGCAAGTTGCGTGCGGCAAACAGCATCCGCTCAAAACAACTGCAGTGCTCGTTGTACAGCTGAATTAGTTCAACCCGTTTAAATTTCCCTTCACTTTCTCCTCCCACTGGTTCCGGTTTCTCCTCCTCGGCTGAAATCCGCTGCAGTCTTTCCCCATCGTGACCGTTCTCCCTTCTTAAACCCGGGGGTTTATTTTGCCGTGTAAATCCATTCATCCTCCAGTCCTTCAAATGTAAGGAAGTTGTTTTCTTTCAAGTCTCCTCTTCACATGCCCTGTTAAATCACTAGCAAGACAAAACGGTGCTGCTGGGAGAAACACTCCCATTATAAGGTGGTGTAATCAATTCTTCAATGAAGTTCAAATGCCAGCAAACACCTTTTTTAAAAATTTTAATGAGAAAAATAAAAATGATTGACTTGCTATCAGCTTGAAACTGAATGATGCCTCTTGCGCACCGGCAGAAGAAGCGGAACTGAAGCCAGAGGTTTGCCAAGGGGTTGGCCACCTGCCTTTTAGCCAAGAGCTAAGCAGTTAGGATGCACACAAGGATGTGGCAGCCGTAGGCCTGATTTTCCTCTTGTCCGGAGGGGATTTGGAGTCATACCTCTTGTTCTCCCATAACATTATTTTGACAACAAACTATAGCATCTCTGGAGTAGGAAAGCTTAGATTCTCCTGTTGATACTGTTTCAACAGCTTTGTTGAATTTATATTAATTAATTTGTACTAATAATTCAGCAGGGCAGGAACCCAGCTGGGTTTGGTCCCAGCTAAGTGTGTAAACCACCAAACTGGGGAGTCACACCCACTTGTTTGCATGCTACTTCCATACATTTAAGTAGTTTATACAAAGTGGTATAGTTCCACACAGAAAGACTGAGAAACACGCACTTCAGTAGGAGAGGCCTGTAATAATCAAAGATTTAGTCCCGCCTTACATAGTGTAATGCCTAGATATTGATTAACATAGGAAGGAAACAAGTTGGAATGACTCTATAGCTTAACCTTTCCCTACTTCTTTTTTCACCTGTTCTCCAGCATTTTTCCCCATGTGTCCTTAATTATGTATGGATGATGGGAGCAACCCCTACAGCTTTACTGTGGGCTGTCCATTCAGAAAGAGAAACCAGAGCTAGGCCCCCATTAATACAGATGAATACTATTGAGAGGAGAACTGCACACAACTGCAGTGATGAGCACAACCATAATATTTCTTCCCATTAAGACCATATCTAATTCCAAACCAAAATAACTTTGGGGGGACATATTAAAAGTTCTGATTACCTCTATGACTACCTTCCTCCTCATTCTATTATATTCCTGTTTCATCTTGTCCCTCTACTTTTAGACTTGTAGGATAATTCAGGTTGAGAGGGACCTCAGGAGGTCACTAAATACAACCCTCCGCTCAGTTAGAGCAGGCAGCTGAGGGCCTTGTCAAGTTCAGAATATCTCTGCAAACAGAGATTCCATGATCTCTCTGGGCACGCTATGCCAACTCTTCTTTCCCTGCTTATTCATAAGTTGAATTCTAAAACTGTCCTCACCTTCTTTCCACAGTCACTTATTCCAGTTTCTTTAAACTTTCAGCTAGAAGACAACGACAACAACAGTTCTATGAGAGCAGTAGGAGACTGGGAACAAGCAGAGAGAAAGTGCAGTAGACTTGAAGAAGTAATTTTTCCTGGCTTTATGGGAAGGGGAGAAGCAATCCTGTTGACATTTCATTTATAATTAGCTAAAACTAATGAGCAGTGTGAAGGAAAAGCAAAATTTTAGCAGCAAGATAGTGAGAGGAAGAACTGGTGAAGCTGATAAGTTATTTGCAGATGTCTTTTTTCCTCCATTGAACCAAACTCAGGTTCAATGGAAACATTGCACCTCGGGATGAAATCACTCAGGAAAGTTGCTGCTCTGTAGAACAGTCCAGTTGGTCTCTTTCTTCACTCCCTCAGTATTTTCTGGGTCAGTACAGAATTGTTTTTGTCACTTTCTGTACTGCAAGTCCTATCAGATCTCTGGACAGTGGCAGGTTGTCGGGGAAATTCACTGAGACATGAGAATAGCAGCAAGTTGTTTTTCTACTACTCATATACCAAGCCCTCCTGTGTCTGTGTTACACTCTCTCTGTGACAGAATTCATGCTCAGACTGGCTGGACTGCTGCTTCAGCCTTCAGTTAAAAAGCATGGGAATTTTCTGGTAGTTTCTTCTTTCTGCAGCTGTTGTCTTTTTCGAGCGTACCTGACCTGCTAGTGTTAAAAGATGCCTCGTCTGAAAAGCCCTGCCACTAACAACAAGAAAAACGCTGATCTGTAAGGAAAATGCAAAAATGTTCTCTTCCAATATGTGATGAAAACTTCTGTACCACAGATGTAGGCCATGCCAGAAAAGCCATATTTTGACCATATTTTTGGTTGTCATAGAAATTAGTTTATAGCTTATTTTAACTTCACAACTGTTTCTATTTATAAGTAAATAGGGGATGCAACTGTAACACAGTACCACCTTTCTATACTAATATTTAGGAATTACACAGATCAAAGTAATGTAGCCCTACATCACCTTTCATGTCCAAGGGATGACACTCGTAATACGGTGCCACCCAGATAGATAGCCTTGGAACTGTCAAAAGAGGCATTATTTTGATCAGTTCCTTATAAATGAATATGTGGCTGTAGGCCAATAATTCAAAACGGTGGAGGTGAGGGGTTATGGATATACAAACTAAGCAATCAACACACTTCTAGTTAGTTCCACGCTTTCAAACATAGGCACTCTGAAGTCTGGTAATTATTTTCTTTTATTATTATTAATATCTGGTGCTATTTCGAAATTTCTGTTACTTCAGAATTGTTACTTGTAAGCAAAAATAATCTATGACAGTTACCTTTGAAAAGAAACCTGTCAAGCAGTTCAGTTGGTATGAAGGAATTCCCATAAAGCATTTAAAATTAGTTTCAAAACAGCCTTACGGTTTATCTCTGAATAAGGAAAAAAGTTCAAGCACTCCACATTCACCACACTACTATCATGATGGTTTCCAAGCCATCAAGCTTTTGGAACATGTCACAGTTCTCAGCAAAGCTCTTTCTACCATTGATTCAGGGACATCTTTACCGCCTTGAACCACTACAACCACACTTTAAACCACTCCTGTACTATAAGGAAGGCAACTTTTGTTCAAAAGTGCTCTGCACAAATACCACGGGGAATAGCAGAAAACAGAGACTTGTAGTAGCTAGCTACTACAAAACAGAAAACAACGCCAACTTTTCTACCGTACTAATTGATAAAAGTGCAATCAGTTCCACATGCATATTAGAAAGGCAGTTGAATTTGGAAATCTAGTAATTCTCATTTTTTGCCATAAATTTCTCCTGATTATTTGCAGAAATAGAGCAGCTGGTATACACAGGTTCCATAGAAGTCAACAGGAACCACACCAATGAAGTTTGGAGCAGAATTTGGCTAACACTGTATACCCCAGAGAACTTGGACTATTTCCAGCCTATGAGTTGTTAACGTTTAAGATCACAGAATCACAGAACATTTAAGGTCACAGAATGATTGAAGTGGGAAGCGACCTCTGCAGATCGTCTAGTCCAACCCTCTGCTCAAAGCAGGGTCAGGTACAGCAGGTTGCTTAGAGCTGTGTCCAATTGGATTTTGGATATCTTCGAGGATGGAGACTCCACAACCTCCCTTGGCAACCCTTTCCAGCATCTGACCACCCTCACAGTAGGTGTTTTCTTACATTCAGATGGAATTTCATGTAGTTCAGTTTGTGCCTGTTGCCTCTTGTCCTGCCACTGAATATCACTGAAAAGACCCTGGGTCCAGCTTCTTTACTCCCTCCCATCAGGTATTTGTACACGTGGATAAGATCCCCCTGAGCCTTCTCTTCTCCAGAGTGAACAGTCCCAGCTCTCTCGGCCTCACCTTGTACATCAGATGCTCCAATCCCTTCGTCATTTTCATGGACCTTTGCTGGACTCTCTGGTATGTCCATGTCTCTCTTGTACTGGGTAGCCCAGAACTGGACATGGCACTCCAGGTATGTCTCACCAGGGCTGAGTAGAGAAGAATCAGCTCCCTTGACCTGTTGGCAACACTTTTCCTAATGCAGCCCTGGACACCATTGGCCACAAGGACACAATGCTGCTCATGTCTGACTTGTTGAACAACAGGACTCCAAGGACGTTTTCTGCCAGGCTGCTTTCCAGTTCATCAGCCCCCAGTGTCTACTGGTGCATGGAGTTATTCCTCCCCAGGGGCAGGACTGGGCATTTCCCTTTGTGGAATTTCTGTCTGCTCATTTCTTCAGCTGTCGAAGTCATCCTTCAGAGGTGGCAGCACACCCATCTGGTATATCAGCCACTGATTCCAGTTTTGTATCTTCTGCAAACCTCCTGAAAGAATACTCTGTTATATCATCTAGGTCATAAATGAAGGTGTTAAACATTGGTTGCTCCAGTATTGACCCCTGGGGTACATTGGTAGTGACTAGCCTCCAGAAGGACTTCATGCCACTAGTCACATTCCTGTGATCACACATTGCCAGGCTTTGGCCTGGCAGTTCAGCCAGTTTTCAGTCTATCTTATTGTCCACTTACCTAGCCTATACTTCATCAGTTTGCCAATAAAGCTGTCATGGGAGAGCATCAAAAGCCTTCCTAAAGTCAGGATAAACAACATGCACCACTCTCACCACCAGTTACCTCGTCACAGAAGGCTATCAAGTTGGGACAGGAATGATTTCCCCTTCATAAATTCATGCTGACTACTCCCAATCACCTTCTTGTCCTTAATACATTTGGAAACATTTCCAGGATTATTTCCTCCATCACATTCCCAGGGATCAAGGCAAGGCTGACCAGCCTGTAATTCCTCCTTCTTGAAGACAGGAGTGACATTTGCTCTCTTCCAGCCCTCAGGAACCTCTCCTGATCATCATGGCCTTTCAAAGATAATCGAGAATGGCCTCACAATGACATTGGCCAGTGCTCTCAGCACTTGCTGGTGTTACCCATCAGGTCCCATGGATTTGTGTACGACCGGTTAATTTAAACATTCCCTAGCCTGATCCTCCTCCACCAAGGAGAACTCTTCCTTGCTCCAGACTTTCCCTCTGGTCTCAAGGACTTGGGATTCCTGAAGACAAGTCTTGCCACTAAAGACTGAGGCAAAGACGACAGTCAAGCATCTCATCTTTTTCCATGTCCTCCATCACCAGGTCCTCTGCCCCATTCATCAGCAGGCCCACATTTTCCATAGTCTTCCCTTTGCTGCTGAKGTACTTGAAGAAGCCATTCCTGTTGCTCTTCACATCCCTTGCCAGATTCAACTCCAGGCTGCCTTCAGCTTTCCTAACCCCATCACTGAACTTTCAGAGAATGGCTCTGTATTTCTCCCAAGTCATCTGGCCCTGCTTCCACCTCTTGCACACTTCCTTGTTGTGTTTGAGTTTTTTCAGGAGCTCCTTGCTCATCCATGCAGGCCTCCTGCCACCTTTGCTTGCCTTCCTGCACATCAGGATGGACCATCCTTCAGTTTGGAAGTGGTGATCCTTAAAAAACAGCCAGCTCTCCAGGACCCCTCCTCTCTTCCCTGGACCATATCCCACAGGATTCTTCAAAGCAGGCCCCCAGACAGGTCAAAGTCTGCTCCTCAGGCCAGGATTGTGGTCCTGCTTTTTGCCTTGTTCCCTCCTCACAGGATCCTGAACTCCATCACCTCATGGTCACTGCAGCCAAGGCTGCCCCTGACCTTTGCATCCACAAACAGCTCTTCACTGTTTGTAAGTGTTGTGGGTTAACCCCATTAGGCAGCTAAGTACCACACAGCTGCTTGATCACTCCCCCCTCAACCCCAGTGGGACAGGGGAAGAGGAAAGGATGAGTAAAAGCAAGAAAGCTTGTGGGTCGAGATGCAAATTGTTCAATAAGCAAAAGAGAAGTGGAAGAAGAGAGAAAGAAAACAAAACAAGTGATGCAAAGGCAATTACTTACCACTTCCCATGTGCAGGCCAATGCCTAGTCAGTTCCCAAGCAAAAGATGGCTAACCTCCCTAAACCTACTCCTCTCCCTTTTTATTGCTGAGCATGACGTTGTATGGCATGGAATAGCTCTTTGGTTAGTTTGGGTCATCTGCCTGGTTCTGTCCCCTCCCAATCTATTCAGGAGGTGTGGGGGGGAAAAGTAGAGCAAGAAACAGAGAAGACCTTGACTCTACAAACACTGTTCAGCAATAGCTAAAGCATTAGTGTGTTATCAGCATTGATTTGGTCCCAAATCTAAAACGCAGCACRATATGAGCTGCTATGAAGAAAGTTAACTCCATCCCAGCCAGACCCAGTACAGGAACTATCAGATCCAGCTGAGCACCTATTGTTGTCAGCTCCCCAATGGCCTGTGCCAGGAAGCTGTCATCGATGCATTGCAGCAACCTCCTGGACTGCTTGCACCCTGCCGTGTCACCCCTCTAGCAGATACCGGGGTGGTTCAAGTCTGCCAGGAGGACCTGGGCCTGCGAATGTGAGGCTTCTTCCCGTTGTCCGAAGAAGGCCTCATCTATTTCTTCCTGATCAGGCAGCCTGTAGCAGCCACCCACCCCAATGTCACCCATGTTGGTCTGCCCTTTAACCCACCCATGAGCTCTCAGCTCGCTCCTCACCTGTCCCCAGGCAGAGCTCCATGCATTCCTGCTACGCTCTTACATAAAGGGCAACTCCCACTCCTTGTCATCCTTGCCTGCCCCACTTAAAGAGCCTGTATCCATCCACACCAGTCCTGTGAGTTCTCAAAATATCCAAGCAAAGCAAATCTGTTTGGAAACTTCTTTGGAATCTTCTGGAACTACTTTGGTTCCAGAAAATCAAGAACAAATGAAATAATGAACAAAAAATGAAGCCTTTAAGAAGGTAATTCTTGAGGGCTTGTTGAGCAAGTAAAACAACTCTTTTCAGATATCAGAGATTGCCGTGAGAAAAGTCTTATCCGTTAGATATCTCCAACGTTCACTGTGACTTACAAAAAAAAAAAAAAAAGACTGCAGGAAAATAAATTATAAAAAGCTGAGGAGGATCAGGGTTCCATGACTAACAAGTCTGTTAAACCTTGATGCAGTAGTACAGTAGAAACACTCACCCTGRATAGGCAACTGTGTATTGGAGGTAAATGAGAAGCACACCACATGGTTATCCAGCCTATTGTCAAAGTAAGGCAATCGCCTGCCATTCTAGCTTTCTTATTCTGTTACATAAATCCATGAGGCAACTTATGACCCATTTATACAAGCGCATTGTTTTGCGTGACTTGCTGAAGCAAGAGCAAAGGCCTTCATCTGTCTCAGGCTCAGCAACACCTCCAGCCATGATACTAAATACTAACATAGACACTAAATTGCCACAACTAACAATATTCTTACAGTATTTTCTCTCTACGTTGTCTCAGCTTCTTACCTTCTAATCTCCTTGTGTGCAAAAGCTGGACTAAGAAAGATACCACCTTTTGAGATAAAGTAGTATTAAAAGTAGTAAATCTGAATTAATCTGCGTGGCCAGGGGAAGAGCGTTTCTGATCTCAATTAGACAAGAATTCCAGAGATGTGATTCTATCACCTTAAACCTTCTCCTGAGTCATTCTACTTGCAGTAGCCCTGTCTTCAGAACTCTTTATTTCTATGTCAGCCCTTTCTAAAAGCACCCACAAACATGTACCTGTAAGTATACACTCATACTTCCAGTGTGATGTTAATATTTGTTTTATGAATGCAGGAGGCTTATCTTGAATACACTCCTTTCCACTATTTATTTCCACATTTATTCTTAGCACATCTAAGCCCTTCTAGAATGAAGTAGCTAATAAATGAGAACAGAGAAGCACCCTGAAGTGCTTTCCACATTGTGGTGTACATCAAGTAGGCAAAAGTAGACCTGACTCCTCTTCAGAAGGCTTTAATGAAAGTCTTACATGTTGCTCCACCTACCACTGAACTAGAGGCTCCTCTGAAGCTAGAGGTTCCTCTCAGGTCTGTTGATATACCAGCTTATGTGGCCACACCCTAGTTCACTACTTATCAAAGTGGTTGGGTTAGAAACACAAGTATTAGAGGTATTTAATTAATCAAACCATTTAACAGACCCTAGTCTGAGAGCAATCATAGATACAGTGTGGGTTTTGGGCAAATGCTAACCTCCCGTTAATGACACAGGGCAGTAATCTGTAGCTGGGGGCAACAGACTTCATTTAGGTGCTGCTGGAACAGCCTGTCTGACTGCAGTTGTACTGCAGCATTTGTCCTGCCTTCTAGCCTTCAGACAGTTAACTGCAGTGATGCCCCATTTCAGTTGCAGCTTTGCTAGGTCAAGGGAACCCTCCACCCCCTTCACCATAAAAATCCTCTGAAAGCTGCTGCCMTCAATTCTGCTGGCCCAGTCTTTCAAACAGTCATTCTCTGTTTCAGTTTGGGCAAACCAAAGTGGACCTGCAAAGACCCGTCATTGAAAGTGAGTGGGCCTGGCTCATTTCAACACAGGTTGGGGAGCAATCAGACAAGTTACACTGGCAGAACCTGGGAGGTGGAAATCCATGGTGGGGGTGGTAATGAGCAGCTGGGGTGCCCTATGTGTTCTTCACTCAGCATAGCTACAGCCAGAACTAGCTGTGTGAACACAGAAAATGCGCTGCCCTAAGCATCCTCTTTAATTGATGGAGAGAGTTGGGCAGCTGTAAGAGGTACTTCATCCTGCTAAGGTTCTGAATCACCCTTTGAAATTGCAAAAACCACATAAATATTGGGAGGAGATTCATAAATCTAGATTAATATTTTCCTGATAGTATAGATAGCGTTTCCATCACTAGCACGCTTCTCTGAAATACTACAGCTGATTGACAAAAACAGGGAAGCGTTTCTTTTAAACTTTAAAATCAAGTTTAATTTTAAGGCAAGTTTAGGTAAGTGATAGGTCCTCTGTTAACATACGGTGAGAAAAAAACCCCAAAAACCCCAAAACTACTGACTTATTTCTGTTCCACAGCATTAAGCCCTGCTGTCAATAGTCAGTAAAAATTTCTCTGTAGGGAATATTATAAAGGGCCTAACTGGATCAGCTAAAATTTAATAGTTGTTTAAAAAATTCTCTAAACATGCTGAGTATACATTTATTTACTTCAGTAAAAGGTAAGTGKTTTTTTTGGTGTAGACACTGTATAAAGTTCATCTTAGTTGAAGATGTGATGAGTCTGTCTTGACTAATGACAAAATGCTGCTACAACACAGGAACAATAATATTTCTGAGCTTGTCATTTAATGACACTTTGAACAGCTCAAGCCAATGCTCTTAATGTTCTGTTGAAATTCTGGACCAGCTAAACAAAACAAGCACTTCTTCTGCATCCCCTATTACTAGCTCTTTTCAAGCTTTGCCTAGAGTTTGTCTGCAATCAATTCATCTTCCTCAAACTGGAAAGGTAGGAAGGTAGGAAGCGTACAAGAGAACACAAACTGTAGCTGCAGTGGTCTGGCACAGAGTTCCTGAGATTACAGCAATGAGATTGCTCTCGTCTCTCCTTTACACTGAGGCTGCATCCGCTACTGGGTAAGAGTCTGCTGTTAGATGTTAAATATGAATCAGTCTTCTGTAAGTTTGCACTAGGGATGTAGAGGTTAGTTTATTAGCTATTTTGTAGTGAGGAAGTAGTGTAAATATATATTAATTAAGTCTTTCCATCTTCCTTGCATATGTTTTCCTGGGCTAACTGTGCTTGTCCCTTTTTGTGTATATTACATGATAAATATGTCAATAAATAATTGATTGAGCTGACAGGAAGAAAAAGACAATGCAATGGAAACCTTGTCAAATAAGGCCTTTAAATAGCCAGTGTAATTTAAATGGGAAATCCTAAATCAACTGCTAGATAATGTAGTAAGTAAACTTATTAACCAGTAAGTAAACATATTAACCAGCCACAAAGTCATAAATTATGTTTGTTGATACATCAAAGTCTAGTCATAGCAGTCAACAAAGGCACGAGGAACAGTTAATGAAACTCAGGAAATAAAGATTATGTATCATTTTATGGACTTTATAAATTACGGCTTCTAAACACTTCTTTAAAAAAACGTTTCCAGAGTGCTGCTTTAGAATCATTGTTGAAAAATGTGTTTTGTTCTCAATTAGACCTAACCACTTAGGAGATTTAGAGGCATTAATGCTCAAAGAATGCTTAAAGTTCAGGAATGCATGATAGAACTGTTATTGGAAGACTGCTTGGTTCTGCACAGTAAACAGTATATAGTCATTGTACTGAAAAAGCATTTGTTGGGGAAATTTTGTCACTATTTAAAAAAACCCCTGAAACCTGTATATACATGCATGCAGGATGTTTATGGTATATTCTAATAAGATACYTTTTAAAAATTTTGGTGTGTGACATGGTTTAACCCCAGCTGGCAACTAAGCACCACACAGCCACTCACTCACTCCCCCGACAATGGGATGGGGAGAGAATCGGAAGAGTAAAAGTGAGAAAACTCGTGGGTTGAGATAAAGACAGTTTAACAGGTAAAGCAAAAGTTGCGCATCCAAGCAAAGCAAAACCAGGAATTCATTCACTACTTCCCATCGGCAGGCAGGTGTTCAGCCATCTCCAGGAAAGCAGGGCTCCATCACGCGGAACGGTTACTTGGGAAGACAAATGTCATAACTCCGAACATCCCCCCTTCCTTCTTCTTCCCCCAGCTTTATGTGCTGAGCACGACGTCATATGGTATGGAATATCCCTTTGGTCAGTTGGGCTCAGCTGTCCCACCTGTGTCCCCTCCCGGCTTCTTGTGCACCC
>JAYKAV010000360.1:0-34625 GCA_035582835.1 Phoebastria nigripes | reverse complement strand
GCTGTGTAAGCACTGCTCAGCAGTAACTAAAACATCTCTGTATTATCAACCCTGTTTTCAGCACAAATCTAAAACATAGCCCCATACTAGCTACTCTGAAGAATATTAACTCTGTCCCAGCCAAAACCAGCACAGTATGTCAGATACAGCTGTATTTACAAAACTCTTTTTTTCTTTACAGCATACTTGCACCCATTCATATTTTTTTCATTACATGCAGACTTTTTTTTTCCCTGAATTAATCTTATAATTATCCCTCTAGTAAAAACAGATATGAGAATATAACTAGTCCACCCATTTCTGCTACAAGGTGGCTCCTAACACCCTAATATAAGTAAAACAAAACAAAAATAAAACAAGCACCACCACCCCCCAAGACCACAAAACTTTACATCATGCATCCTCTTCAAACCGAGGAGGCATCATTGGTGGGATTTCCCAAAGATTTGCTGTCAGCTATCTGCTGCCACTGAAAACAATGAAACCATTGTCTTTGATAGAAGCCAAGTTAGGCCAAAGCTGAGTGCTTCTACAAATCCTTTCCCTGTCAACAGCAAAAMCAAAAAACATTTGAAAATATCTATTATACTTAAAATGTTTATAAGCCTGTATGGCTAACTCTGTAAATTCCCTGTCACAAACTGAGCTAAAAAGAAACCAATCTTCCTGAAAATTCATATTGCTGCTTCTAATCCCCAAATGATAAACAATTAGCTATTGCATGCATTGTTATCTTAGGGGAACCTGTGCAACTGGGTGAACAGTGGAAGTCAGCAAATACAGTAACAAGTGTTTTCAGTGGGGAGCTGAAGGGATCCCACAGTTGCTAATTTAGGCATTTTGAATTTAAACAGTTGAGAACTTTAGTGAGAAGAGGGATAGCTGAAGTTGACTGAAGATCGCTTTTTGTTTGTTTGTTTTTGTTTAACAAACAGGTATCCATAGCTGAGGCTATGTACCTGGTATGGCCTTTGCTGATGTAGCAATGTCAAAGTCAGAGCTTTCTAACTGAAAACTTCAGAGGCCTACAACATATATCAAACATACTGCCACTTTATAATTTTTTTTCCCAGTATGGTGATGATGTCAAAGCCTTAAGAGATGTTTCTGGCATGCTCTAGTAGGTGAGGCAATCACCCCCATGGGGATCAGCTTTGTATGTACAACTAGTGTGTCTCCTGGGTTTAATTTTCTTCATCCTAATTGCCAGCAGAAGTTGTGATGATTGTTTTCCGAGGGTTCACAGTACTATCTCCAACAAAGACATCAAAGTATTAAAAGAAGTTGGTAAGCTGAGCCTAGATGTACTGATTAAGTGAATTTCTTCTTAACTCCTGTGAGAAGAAATCAAAGCTGCCAAAGCACAGTATGCTAATGTACTCTGAAAGCACTTCTACATTGTACTTTGTAAAGTTAAACTGCCTCAGTGTTTTGCTACAGTATCTCTATATACTGTACTCTATATACGCCAGAGACGTACAGAGACATGTCTTTGAAGGGGAGGAGAGGTGAGGTTGTTCGGCTATACTGGGTGCCATTTATGTTAAAATCTTTCCTTAAATTAAGAAGTAAAGTCAAGTTTCTATTTATACATGTAATTCTATATATATACACATATATAAAATGTATAACTAGGCATGGAATATAACATGTAATAGAAAATATAAGACAATATACATTACCTCAGATATTATATATTGTAGTATATTACTGTAATATATGTTACATATGACATGTTATATTTTATATACAGAATAAGATATACATTAAAAAGTTATGTTGTTGATTTAAGGTTTCTCTGGCTTCACTGGAAGTTTGTCTTGGTCCTTAGAGAGGAACTGAACAGGGTCACAGCCTCAAGCCCACCTCTGCAGCTTCATACATCTGCTGTTCATCTGCTTCTTTCTTTCCCTTTAAATACCTTATCTAAAACTATGTATGCAGGTAGATTATGAGAAAAAAATTTGCTAGAATTTCTGTTACCTTGTAATGCAGATGTAATATCACTGTTGTGGAACCAGTGTGCCTGCATGGTGCTGTAACACACAGCATGTACTTCATGCTTCAGCATGAAGCAACCAGCTTCAGTCAGCTGTGGTTGGTAGCCCTCTGTAACACCCTTCATTATGTATTATAGAAATGCTTTCCACCGCTGACTGAAAACATTGCCAGGTTTGGCCATCACGCTGTGAGAGACAGAAAAGAGATGTGTATGAAGAATGAAATCTTATCTTTACTGAAACTAAGGGAAAAAACACCCAAAACCTTTCATTGAATTACTTAGCGTCAAAATTTCAAAACACAAGATATGAAATGATCATCCTATTGTCTTTGGAGAAGATTGTTGCAGTATGGAGTTCAGATACGTTCATAGGACATATCAAGACATGAAAAGACCTGGAGTCGTTGCCCTTGAAATGATACATATCAAGATAAACACAATACAACCACCATCGCTGAGAAATCAGTGTCTTTCTTGGGAGCTTGCATCGATGTCTAAAAGTGAACATCACAACATTGAAAGTTGCAATCCCTTTGATCCCATGCAGGATTTATGAAATTTCTATATAGAGTTAGCTCAGGTCTCTACACTATGTGTGGTCAGAGGAAGGTAGCACTAAGAGAGCATTTACGGTCAGCACACTTGTAAGGTTTTGGTTTGCCTATACTTAGCCAATGCTGACTGTAAATCCAGCTCTACTCTGGGACTGAGGCATTCAACATTATAAGAGGGACCTCTCCTCTCCTCAGGCCGTATGGCAGCAATGTCTTTTTAAGAATAGGAGCAGATCTACAAACTTGAGATCAGTGGTCTTATGGCTAGGATTTCTGGACATCTGCAGCCTGTTGGAGCTGCAACTGCCAATAATTTATCAGCACCAGAGGAATGAAAAAAGTCTTTGAGTTCCACCCAGTGGAAAAGAGGATGTGATCCTAGGCTTCTCAGCCTTAGGGCCTTTACCCAGGAGGGGGGAGATCTAGTTTTTTAGTTTTTGCTTCAAGAACTGTTCATGAATTTTCTTCAGTGACTGTTTCTTATAAAATGCAGAAATTGTCAAAGCAGAACTCAGATCCCAGATGTTTCTCTAAGGCTAACCAGTCTTCCTGACTATATTTCCTCTTTCTTCTCAGGGAGATAGAGGAACATCTTGGTTTTGGTACCTCAGCTGGTGCAGGTGGGAGATAGTTGCTGAGATGCTTCACATACACCTGCAGAAAAGAGCTGAGAGATTTGTAGAGATATGTTCAGAATGAGCCGAGGTTTTCAGATTGTTATTTTGAACTCTCATTCAGGCTCCAGGTTTGGAGCCTGAAATCATTGCTGTCTTTCTTTCTTTCTTTCTTTTTTTTTTTTCTAGTGTGATTTGATAGATATCAGCTGCATTTAGCCAATGTCACACAAGATGGATGAGATGGCAGAGAACAGAAAAATGAGACAAACACAATCACACAGCTGAAAGCTGAAGTCAGCAAAATAACAATGAAGATTAGCTCACTTATGGAGCAGGTAACTGAACATGTCCCCCAGTTTCAAAACCAAGAACAGAAGTTTGCCAGAAAGTATGTGTAGCCCTGTGCTGAGTTGCTAGATTGGGGAACAAGAACTGCAAGATGAATTTCCATGGCTCAGTACTAATATTAATTTAGACTTTTATGGACAGTGCCCTGCTGCAAGTCTAAGACCTATATACTTTTTGGAGGACACACAACTTGTTTATTCTGCCGGTGCCTGGAATTGTTTTTCCGGTCTCTTCTGGTTTTAACTGCACAGTTGTGAGCCTTTGCTCTGGATGGGCATGAGTCAGCTCCAAACCATAAACAGTGTAGCCATGGTTAGTAAGCCTGAGGTACTAAGCCTTTGCTGATAGCGTGGGCATAACAAGTTGTGTCTGCTTGGAGCACAACCAAAGCAAGCTCACATCTGCTTGCAAAAAAAAAAAAAAGTGTAAACATATCTTCTCTGTTCTTTTCCTGCTTCCTCCCCCTGCCTTTCTCTTTCCCTCTCCCTTTTTCTTTTTCTCTGTCCCACCCACACACATCCACAAGAGTACTCACAGAAACTCCACCTATCTAAGCCCTCCACCCAGATAGTTCAAATTCCTGAGTGGGATCTCACAGGGCACACATTTGTTTAGAGTGGTAACAAGTGGCTGTGTTTTGGTATGAGGCCCCTTGCACAGTTCCTTGCATTGAGCTTGAACAAAGAGCAGTTGTTATATTCATCTGTTTCAACAAGGTTTTACTCAAGCTAAGAAGTGTTCATTCTTGCCTACTACAGCTGACTGAACCCAGAAAAGGGTACTATAGATCATGATGGGGGAAGCCACTATGCTGAGCTCCAAAGACTTTTTGGGGAGTTCCCTGTTCAGAGGGGACAGACTCACCATAAGTTTCACTAAATCCACTATGGCAGGATGTCAGTGCCCTGCACTCACAGCACAGTCTCTGGCTGCGGAAATGTCAATAGCAGCCCTGCTTTGTTGTTGACAGTGGCAGCTGATGACATATGAATTTTGAGTGATTTTTCATATGGCTACAAGATCCAGGTTCCATGGGGTTTTCTCATGCACACGGTAAGAAACAGGTTACTCTTTCCCTAAATTTTGTTTTCATCTACCTTTTCTTCCACTAGCTGGGTGCTAATTATATTGTATATCATCTGTCATTTTTCTGGCACAAGCAGCATGCTGGCACAAGTCAGTGGAAATTCAACATTCATTAAGGTTAGACTGTATTTCCTGGGTATCTCCTCTGTCCTTTTTTTTTTTCTTTTTTCCCTCAGATGATCATTGACAAGAATGAGACTAACACTTAACTTAATTTTACAACAGGAAGCCCTACATGTTAGACAGCAAAGCTACGTAAGCTGCATCTTGGCTATCATTGCCTTGATGCCTGGGATTTAGTTTTTCTGAGATTTGGGGATTTTTACCAGTAGGTTTTGAAAAACATCAACATTCTTAGTCACCTACACACTTGCACGAGGACTGTGTTCTCAAAGAAGCAGTACTTTTTGACAGAACAACTATGAAAAATGTTGAGAAGTAAAAGGATCATCACAGAGCACATCCCTTTCTCTTTTTAAAATGTATAATCCTTACAGGAGATTACTGATGGGCGAGTATTAGAGCTGGTCTGCCTTCTAGCTTGAAAGCTTGTTTCTCAGGGAAAGCTGTCTTCTGGCAAATTAAAGGAAAAGGAGTTTCTCGGGATCCTATTTCCCCCTGCACAGGAGAAACTGATATAAAAGAAAGGAAGCTCGCTTATTCCTGTGAATTCTTCCTCTATGTATGTGTGTGTCTCTGTGTGAGAGTGTGTGTGTGTGTTTGTGTGTGATATTTTTATCCTGGTGGTAAAACCCAAACGCATCAGGTGCAGACCCTAGCATTTTCTTTTCTCATATTGCCTACATCTCAAGGAAACATCAGGAAGCTAGATAAATACGGCTCTCCCTCTGTCACTTATTCCTGCTACCTGCTGGATGCCACAGGTCCTGCAGGTTAATYCACATGCTCTATACCTCGGTTAAATGTGGGAGGAATATTAGCGTCACTGTTCTAGTTGGAAGATACTTACATAGTTCCACTATTACAGCATAGTCATAAGCTTTAACATATATATCTTCCATAAATCCATTGCAGTCAGACTAACACTGGTATTCCCATTTAAAAAAAGGGAACAGAGAAAGAAAGCGTAAATGACGTGCCCAACATTACATATATCCATGGTCAGGCAAAATCACATTTGTTCCCTGGCAGAGCAAGGCTTGATTTGTTTCACAAGCCAAAATAGTGCATTAATTTGTTTAACAAGCCCAAAATAGTGCCTTAACCCTTTCACCTCTAGATCAGTACCTTGTTATGGTGGAATTAAGTATCGTATAGTACCTAAAACAAATACAGATTTCTCATATCTGCCAAGTATGTACAGAAACTTCACAGTATTTGGGCTAAATGGGACAGTCAGGGATAGCAGATGGAGTGCAGAGCTCCTTACTTTCAAAACAGGTTTTGGGGCTTGGAAAGGTCAGTCAAAAAAACCATCAAGTCCCACAAGATCTTACCTGCTGGAGAAGGTGAGAATTCCATTCCTGTATCTTCTGCAAGTTAATTTCCCGTTCCTGCTCGACATCCTAAACCTTCACAGCCTGCACTCTAGGGCTATGCTATGCTATGAGGAGGGAGAATCCAATTAATTATGTCCTACCTCGCATTCAGCTTTCAGCAAGCAATTATTAGACAAAACCTGGTTGAGGCCCTTATTTGATTTAGCAGGCTTGTGTGTCTTGGCATTCATCAGGATTTACTGATGTTGATAAATTGTTCTTCTCTGTCATGGCTCTAAATGGATATATCAGGTTTGTCCAAGGCTCCTTGCCGAGCCTTGATCTAAATGGTTTTTCATCTAGGAGTATGGAGCAGTTGTTCTTTTATCTCGAACTGCGATATGGAGGTCAGAAGTAATGAAACTGGCATTTGTCTAATTACCATTTCCAGTATTATTTTCTATCCTCAAACAGCTGGGGGTAAATCCACATGAGTCTACTTCAGTAAAGCTCTCCTGAACTAGCATAGTAAGATACATTAAAAGTAGCATGAGCCAAGTATGTCCTAGGATATCTTTACATGCAATATCTAAGAGAGCCTAGGTTGCAATCTGCAGACGTGCTGTTGCTAGATCCAGTGYGACAGAATTGAAGGAGGTGGGTCGGGAATATATTCTCTATGAAGACTCTGGGATGCTGTCTCCTTCCCCCTGTCCAGCACCTATTTGTGTTAGCTGCTCTTTGAGGAGTGGTTGGAGGAGTAACACGCAGACAGATGAATAGGGGAGTATGCATACAGCTACCTGGTAATACAGCATGAACTGATTGTACTAAGTTTGGTTTAATTAAATTTCAAGATAATTGCAGGGTGCTCAGAGCCCTGGGGCACTTCTGCTCTGTTTTAAGCCAAAGGAAAACTGAAGGAAGAGGGGGGAAAAAAAATCAGATAATAATTTATTTTTCCTTCCTCTCAGCCTCCTGTGTTCCTAACCAGGAGCTTTGTAAAGAACTTTAACCTGGTTTTCAGACTAGTTCTTGAGATCATAGCCACAATGGGCAGGAGTCTGCTCTTTCTCACACAAGTAMTGAGCTGGAATTACTTGGGGTTTTTTCCTCCTAAATTCATTCTAAGTTCTTGTGAGTCACTATATTACTTGACAGCTGAATTTAATGCATCTGATTGTTAAGTTCCCTAGCTGCTAATGTTCAAAGATCAGTTACTGGCAAATACCGTGTAATGTCTGTAATAGAATTGCTGCACGTATATGTTAAATACCTTCTGGATTTTGTTTATTAATACCAGGTAATTCAGGCTAGACTCTTTTGATATAGCCAAATATAAAATCTAATCTGTTTTGACCACCTCCATCCCATGTAATATTCAAATTTGTGCCAGTTTTACATGAAAAACTACAGTAAGGGGCATATATCTTTCAAATTCCAAAGAACTGCTTCGTACAACTATGCTTGTACCCCAGCTGTCTTTTTTATGTAATGGCTTTTAAATGCTCACCACAATCATTAGATTATTCCTCATTGATGTAGCTGTGTGTTTATAAAAGGAAAGTCTGTTTTTCCACAAATAGTACTTGCTATCCATTGTTTACTACCTAACTCTTTTAAAAATTTACTGTCTGATCAATAAGTAGAAAAGATGTGAAGAATTACCCATCACAAGTGAAAAATAGAGAATAGCTGAGCTATTGTGGAAAAACCCAGACACAATTTTGATGCAAAAAAGAATCAGTAAGCATTTTAAAACAAGTAACCTCTGCAAATATTACAAACCTGAATACTGTCATGAATGTTGCTGAAATATTCACAAGGACAAGAAGTGATTAAATTGATGAAATGTGATTACCTGGAAAATGCCATGACTGTACAGCTCAATAGTCCGTGAGCAACTTTCCTGATGCAGAACTTCCTATTCCTGAAATGGAAGCGGTACTCTTTCCTTCCATCACTGCACAGCACCTTCTAGGGGAAATTCGCCTCCACCTCACCAGGCTATCGCCTCAGCTGAGCTTGTGGAAATCAGGTAATCTTTTGGCACTGAGTATCTGTATATCACCTTAAGCTTTCTTATGTCAAAATGTCAGTAGTACTAGATATTTTTATACTTCTTAATATCAGTATTATTGTTCTTTTATATGTCAGCCTGAAGATATAATAGTATCATAAAGTGGTCTAGATGTCATATTTCATTATTATATAATAGTCAGTGCAGTTTTCTCTGCTTTCCTTAGCCTTACGGTAAAAGTTGACATATTTCTTTAGAAATCATTTATTACTTTACATATCTGATTAATATAATAACAAACCAGGACATACATTTACAGAAAAGGTATGTTGGACCTAACAATTGAATAATCGAACAAAAGCAAATACCTAATTGCATTATTTGCTGTTAGAATAATATTTTCAGTAGTAAATTTTTGTACGGACAATCAGAGGAAAAGCCATTCCTGGCTTGAAGGAAGACGTGTTAAATTTCTAATCTTTTATTGACTGCTTAACTAAGAATTTAGGAAAGCAAGGTTAATCAGGATGACTTAGTGTGAAGAAAGCAATTGTGTGCTTTTTTTTTATGGCCATGCAAATTTAAGTGAACCATACAGTTTTAGACAAATATGTGTATGTTTATTCACACATCATTTTTGCAGTGTGTGACAACTGAGTAATTATCTTTAGTAGATAACCTTGTATGAACATACACCAGCTTATATGCACTATCTAATGTAGCGGTCTCCAGAAACTATCGTATTCTGTACAAAACCTAATATATCATTTAAGGCAGATATTCAGAGCAGCACTTCATTTTGAGCAAGCATTGTCTTTTGTACTTAATATATACAAGACTATTGAAGGATAGTACTAATTATTATCTCGCAAGTGAATCTCACTACTATTAATTATCAGTGAACTAAAATCTAAGTGACATAATTATTTTGAAAAATGTCTGCAATAAGAACATGCCACACTGTATCATATCAAAGGTCCCAGTAACCCAGTATCCTGTCTCCAGCAGTGGTAATAGGTAGCAGAGAGAATCCACAACCTCATTAGCACTGAAATGGGTGCAATAGTTTGTTTCAGAAACAACTGGTTAAAGCACAGCAGGACTTTGAGTCATGTCCTTTAACAGTAGTTATCTGCAGTGTAGATGCCTACATCTGAGCTAACTGTCTAGCCTTCCTATCCAAAATTAGTCACTAATCCAAAAAGGACTAGAATTATTCATTTCTGATTTGCAACCTTAAAATGTCTGCTTCTCTTCAGGGACTGTAGGAGGAACCTGCAGTGACTATCTCAGACATAGACATTTACGTGACTCCCTCCACAGGACCTTATGTTTTAAAACACTCAAATGTTTATACATGCAGGTAGGACAGGAAAGCCAGGGACACTGCATTCATATTCTCTGCAAACAAATGCAAGGGAGATGCCTCAGGTAAAACAACTTCATTCAAACTCATTCATCTGGACATGTAAACCATAGCCAAAACTAACAGAGCTCATAATCTTTTGGACTAAGAGAATTCACCAAGGAGCTCATTGTTGTCTGGCGAAGAATGGTGATGAAATGGAAGGATTAACAAAAGTGATCTGTACCGACAGTGAGGATTTTAAATGGGCAAACTTTGATAAGCTGGGAAAACTATATAGTGAAGCAGGCTGGACTGATGTGCTCAGGGAAGGGAATGCTTGAACTGGATTTTTCTGAAGTCAAAACTGCAAAAAATAGTATGGAATTTTTATCCAGAAACTAGTATGAAAAGGTTCAGAATCAAGCTGGACAATTAACCACCTCAAAAGGATATTAGAAATAAGTAGAGACCCTTAGTGAAATACAAGAAGAGACTGAACAGTTTCCTGGAGGGCAAAAAGTGTAGAGCTAAATTAAGAATTGCTGAAAGTTAAGATGAATTAGATCTTGTAAAGGCAATTAAAATAGTAGATTTTAATTTTAGCAGTATAAACAAAAAGAGAACTAGAAAAGAGAAAGGGGGTCTTATGCAGCAAAGCTGAGCTAACTTGCTTTTTTGCCAGTACGTCTGGGATAAATGGAACAAAATCTGTTTTGTGTTCACCAAAAGTAGATTATACGATAACAACACAATTTTTTTAAGACAAAAATATTTTCTCTGTGTTATCTTTCCCTTGAAATGCAATAGCTTTAGTCAACTTGGATGTTGCTTAGTCACTTTCTATTCCACACAGAGAATCATCAGTTTATGAAGAAGAGGATATATATAAGAACTGAAAAGAGGATAGTTAGAACACAGATAACAGGAGTTTGTGCTGAAAACACAGTCATAATACTAGAGGGAAGTATGTAGCAAAATTCCTCCAGGAGCTGTTTTGGTCTGTCTTGATCTCTAATTTAATATTCTCATGTAGTGTGTATTGTCATGGGAAAATGTGCGTATCCTAATGAAATATGATGATGATGCAAAATTGAGAGGCAATATTAACATAGAAAAGTATTTGAATATCGAGGGTATAAAACAGAATCAGAGGGTATAAAAGAGGATTGGAGAAGAGTTTGAGGATGGAATGGAATTTAACAATGCCTAGTGCAAAGCAATAGACTTGGGAAAAAAGAACGGGAATCTGCTATTACATAGGTTGTCATCAGATGACCACAGGAGAACTATGTGGTGCCAAGATGATATGACTGTGAAAGAGGCAAATGTGATTCCAGGATGTGTGAGGAAGTGTCAGTACCATACGCAAAGCTGTCCCTGGACTCTCTTTTGGATGGACCACCATTCTCTGGTGCAGTTCTGGCAATCATTTGTCCCAGGGATTGTTCCCTGCAGACAGAGATGTCTTCTAGTTGCCAGTTTTTGTTTCCTTGGGCCTTCACATTCCACCAACGCTAGCCCAGAAGGCTTAAGACACCCTTAAACGCCACTGGGCTGATGCCAGGCCCCAGAGTAAGCAATACATGCTTTCACCATCATGCTATAAAAACAGCACTCTGGTGGGCTCCATCCAGCACAGTCCTTACATTCATTTTGAACTGAAACCTCATCCCACCACACACACACACACACACACAGTTGTTATTATTATTATGTTTTAGACCCACAGGGTCCCTGCGCTGTCCCCATGGAGACCCAAGTCAAGTACTGTGCAGTGTGTACATGAGCAGTCTGTGCTTGAGGAGGTTTCATTTTGGACAGTGTGGATGCTCTGCACCACTGGGTCTGAAGGTCATCAGGGAGGATGCCTGCAGACACAGGCATGGACACAAACTGCCTGTGGACGTTCAGGACCAACATCTACTACCTTGCTACTGCCTAGACAGCTTTTCTGGCTGTCACTGGAACATGCTAATTCCTTTCCTGATCTTTGTGGTGCAAACTCTCAAAGCAGCTCTTGCAGCTACCATGGGGATACACTCCTTTTTCCTTTGGCTGTCCTAGGAAAGCTGGATAGTTGCTAAAATCCCAATTTAACAATTCATTGCCCCTTTGCCAATCTAAAGGAATGTCTTGCTAAATAGGAGAGGTGTGGGACCAATGCCTCTTAGCCAGTTACTTTGATATCACACTTAAGTCAAAAGAAAGAGGTAAAATATTAATTCCAAATGTAAAGCAGATGTCACAATTGCAAAAGTTTATAGAAACAAAAAGAACCTGCTTAAACTGCTGGTACCAAGATCAACATCTAAAAAAAAATATCTCTCCTTCTCTACAGTCAGTGTTTTGTAGACACACTGGGTACCTCTACTCTGCTAAACATACAGGGCCAGGGAGTGAGCTTTAACGCTAAACCCCATGGTTGTCCTACTAAAAGTTTTAAGGAAACTAAGCAACTCTGGCATGAGGGGGAAGTGCCTGCATGGATATAGAATTGTTTAATTGTCAGCTTACCCCTGGCTCTGCATTTGACCACTGTAACTTATTCTCTGCAAGATAAAAACCCAGATACAGTTTTGGGAGTTGCTCAATCCAGAAACCAGTTCTAGCAGGCAGTTAGAAAGAGACTATCAGGTTCAACTCCCTACACAATCCTCCAGCAAAGTCTCGTAATAGGCGTTCTACCCTTTTGCTTCCTAGAGAACGCAACACAAACCCTCCAGTTTCAGACTCCAATGATAGACAGTGATAGGCTGCCACATAGTCCTGAAGTTATTTCAGAGACTTTGTGATAAAAAAACAGACACAAGATAATAATTATGTCTTAGGATCATGGGGGCAATACGTAGGATCCAGAAGACACTCGATGCCAAGTACTCTGTAGTGTGAACATGGTTGATTTCTCTAGAGGGGACTAGCCCTAAGCAGTAGGGACCTTTGCTAATCCATGCCATCTGGCCTCAGGGTCAAGCATTGGTCCCAGTCCTCTCTTATTTAGCAGCATAGATGTACCCATCTCTTCACTGATTCTGTCTCCTTGTCTGCCCTTCTCACATATTGTGTCCCACAGTGGAAACCACCTCCTAGTACAACATCCTAACTCCTACAGCCAATACAGTTTCTTTAGAGGTTTCCAGGGAATCCATTCAGATTCAGTCATCCTGCCCAAAAAATTACTTGCACTTAGTTATTTGAGAGATTTCCTCCTGTTTATTTTTATTTTTATTATTTTATTTTTATTATTTCCTCCTGTTGATTTAGGAATAGACTCACCTTTTCAAAGATGGAAACGTCACACTGCCAGAGCAGGTGTCATCTGTACTTGGCTGACCTTGACTTCGCATGGAGTAAAACATCTTCCTTTGTTGTGACTCTGTGTGTACATTTCAGTGTGAAGTGTCTCCATCCACTGAGCTTCTATTTTACATCAATCTGTAAATAGGATAACATACTTCTTACAAACATTTACATGAGTTTAGTACACCCCATTCATTATAGATTCTTGACTGACACAGGAAAATATGATAATCTACCACTTTGGATGAAAATGAGTTTGAGGTTCTCCTTTTTTATGAAAGGAGACAAAAAAGTTTGGCTCGTGTAGCTTAGCAAAATGAGAATTGAGACAAACAGAACTGTAGGATAATTCAGGTTGGAAGGGATCTCTGGAGGTCACTCAGTTCAACCTCCTTCTCAAAGGCAGACCTAAAATCAAAGTTAGATTGGGTTGCTCAGGTTTTTGTCCAGTTGAATTTAGGGTATCTCCAGGGACTGAGATTCCACAGCCACTCTGGGCAACCTGGTCCAGTGCTTGGCCATTCTTCTGTGAATTATTTTTTTATTCTTCTTTTATCCAGTGCGAATTTCTTTGTGGCAATTTGTACCTGTTGCCTCTCATCTTTATTTCTGACTACTTTGAAGAAGACTCTGATTCTGTCTTCTCTATAAGCCCCTAGTAGTCCCCTAAGCCTTCTTTTCTGGCTTAACCCACATCTCTCAGCCTGTCCTCATATATCATGTTGAACTTGAAGATACAGGATGTCCCTTTCTCTCCTCTGTTTTGATTTTTGTAGAATCAGTTTTAGCATTTTTGGCTAGGGCAAAATTTTCCAATACTATCTTAACCAGTTCCTGTCCACAGTGACCTCACCACTGTGGACAGGAGAGGTCTGAAGATTTAGGGAACATTTGTGAAATCGTTATTTGGAACAAGAATCATATATTTTAGCTGTAATTAATTCTAACCAAACACATGCAAAAGTCCCCCAATTTGTGGCATTCAGAAATAAATTTTTAAAAAAAATTACGGCTTCTAAGACTGCTGGATGCATTCAGGTCTTGCTTTGAAGACTTCTCTGTACAAACATAAGTATAAGAAATGTACATTACAAACAAAGAAAAAAAGAACAACTGCGACATCTCAGTTCAGTTCTAGAAACTGATGCCTCACAGAAAGTCTCCAGCTTTGGCAATGCTGTACACATAAACCTGAGAAAGGGAGAAAAGACTGCTGAGTGTTTCCTCCTGTCCTCTTGCAGAAACAAAGTGGTTTATTCTGTTCACTCCTAGGATCACTTTATATTTTCACTGGTAATTATGAAAGGAAAAGAGAGAAATGAAAACTGATGTGGGTCTTTAAGACCACGTATTATATCTGGGGTCTAGAATGAGCCATGTGCAGCCCATCATTAGACAGACTATGAGGAAAAAAATACTACATTTCCTGCATTAATTCTATAGTCTGAAAAAATGGATGTGAAACGGAGATCAAGAGATTAAAATTCAAAAGCTCTTGCTGAAGTGGAGAGATACAGACAGAAGGAGTTAACTGGGATGGATTTCTAGCTCTTGGTTATTGCTATCCTCCTTTCTTGGGAAGCTCAACCTTTGCTAAGCAAAGAGTTAATGCAATGCTCGGTGTTACTGTGTTGAACATCCTCTAGCAGCACATTCAGTTTGACATTAAAAGGAAAATAATTCAGCTAGTGAGCTGTAGAGCGCTATTGCCTGCTCTAAAACTGTGACTATGCTTACTGTGTTCTCTTGACATTAATGATCGGATCATAGAGACTCTACTTCTGTTTACAAATAATTTCTTTTTGAACTAACAGCATCAGTGCTGCTAATGTTTTTAGGCTGACTGCAGATATTATCATGTGTCTCTTCCATGCCTAAGCTAATAAACTAGATATGAACCTTGGTGGGCAGGTTCTCTAAGGTGATCAGCATAATGGATCCCTGTCAGCAGCATGGATTTCAGGAGCATTTTTCATGCATATAACACTCTGTTGATATGGATCAGATTGTACAGTTAGGGTCTATGATTTTTAGGGATTCAGACATTGTCTGAGCATTTCTCTTTTCAAGCAAAAAGAATTCTGCTGGCATGTTCTGAATAAAACCCATTGAACCACCTTGTTAGCATCTCTTAATGACTTTCCTGCTTCTTTTGACTCCCACCATGGATACTTTTCTTCCTAAAGAAAAAATGGATAGTACTATTTTACAGCAGATAGCTGCTTTACATTGGGAAGAGAAAGATTAATTACACAATAGAACCCCAGTATTTGAAAATCTGTGACTCAAACTTCTCCCTCTAACAAGCTACTTCTTCCACTATTATCTTCCACTTTTGTATTGATTTGCAATTAGCTGCAAATCCTTGATGTCACCTAACTGATTCAGACAACCAGGATTTCATTGCGAAGCAATGATGCCCTAGTAGTCTATAACATGTTAGAGTATTCTTTACAGAGCCGCATTAACAAAAGAAACATGAACTTGCATCTCTAGTGTTATGTCACTGTTATACTGTGCGTACTCTCATGTTATATTGCATTAATTGACTTCGGAAAGTTAAAAGAACCCCAACCTATGAACAGATTTGTGAAATAAATATTTAGAGTTATTCAGAAAGACAAGATGAACTCCCAAAACATAATTATATTTTCATAGCTTGTTCAGCTTAAGCAGCAATTTGGGTTCATTGGGACTTTAATTTATTCCTGCATTGTTTGCTCATCATTTGGTATTAGATTGCCTAGTAATACATTATTCTCTGCTGTTTTCAAAATGTGAGGTTACAACTCAATATACACTGAATGAAAAGGCTCTATCAAGTGTATGTTCTCTTGTCACTAGGACCAGCAAAAAAAGGAAGAAATCCACAACACAACTAATCGTGCCGGGCAGTAAGACAGCAAACCCTCTTCCCTTTGTTCTTGGGAGCAGTGCCTTTTTCCAGCACTGTAGCTACATTTTAAATCATGATAATTCTTTTATTCATTATTTTCCTTCAAGTTCCAGTCACTGGCCGCTTCCTCATCACTGTTTTGTATTCTTGACTTCTTGTCTTACAGGATTCCTGAAGACAAGGCGGGAATTCACCAATGACTGAAGCAACCTACTAGACACTCATTAAATAGAATAATTAAGGAACCATTAAGGGAAAATTTGTAAGACACTGCTTTTGTAAATGATGTACTACAGATCCATTGACAAATACAGGCAGATTATTTTGCTTGGAGAGGACTCTGTCCTCTATGTTCCACGTGCATGCATTTCAGCTGTAAACTTGGGCCAGGCTGTGTCCAGCTTTTCACCCACTTAAACTGTTCTTTATTTATTTTACAAAGAACTAACTAAAAAATTACAAGTGTTGTATGGCCCTTTCCTCAGGAGTGTCAGTCCTCTAGCCACACCCTCAATGCTGTACATCCCTCCCAGCAGCACTGTTGATATTTAACAAGTATTACAGAATGATAGAGGATGTTCACCCACTCATTTCCAAAATGCTTTTGGGAATAATGTGCTCCACTTGACAGGGCATTCCTGCTGAATGAAGCTTGAAGGAAATAATGTCAGCTCATGCTCTTTGTCTTTGTTAACAGTCCCGTGTTTTCCCTTAACATTAGCTGTGTACAAAGCTCAATACTGAAAGATGACTCTATGCTGATTTTCCAGACTGACGAGCAGAAAATTGGCCAAATATATATTACTAAGCACATGTTAGACAGTGTTAAGCACTAGCAGTTTAAAAAATTGTAAAGACAAAGAGGCACATCCATCTTCAACTGATGGACTTTCAAAAGATGATCTATTGCTGAGGAGCCTCACTAGCACTCAATGTCGCCCTTGAAGAAACTGCTTTACACCAGCACCATCATGAGTAGCTTCCAGCCCCAGCAGTCAGAGTGTGGATAGGGAAAGAGTGCACTGAACCTCTCACTCATAGGTATGTCAACATTATGGGTTTAATGAACTGCCTTGTCACAAATCCTGTGAGAATAGCAGTCCTGTGGGGATAGCTGTTTGCAGGGCTTAGGTACAGAGCTTGGGATATATACAGCGGGGCTGTCCCACAACCATAGGCAAAGTCAAACCTCTTTATCAACCCCTGCCTCCCACTCCCCTCCAGTAGCATCAGCGTTATCTGTGTTTCCATCACACTTGGAATGAGAGGAAAGGATGGCCATTCTGGAGCGGGAAATGGGACAAAACAGAGGGTGACAGGCTTAAAACCTTCTGTTCTTCCCTGTCCAAAGGCTAGAGATACTGCAAAAATACAGGACTTTTCAGTCTGGAGAGGAAAAAGCTAGGGGGGATTTAAAAAAACTCATGTAGGTGGTAGATAAACTCAACTGTTATTCACCGAAACCTGCAATACTGGAACTAGGGAAATTCACTGAAACGAGTGATAGAGCATTTTAAAGCACATATAAGAAAGTACATCTTTACACAGTGGATAGTGAACTTCTGTAATTTGTTGCCACAGGGGGCTGTCGGGGCAGATGGTATCAGCAGCTTCAAAAGTGGCTGGACAAATTCATGGCCAATGTGTTGATAGCCAGATACTAAAGAAAATGAGCAGGGATGTACCCTGTGATACAATGAGCATGGCTTATGGTGATGTGTGAGGGAATGAACTCAGAAGGTGGCAAGGCTCCTCTGCACTCTCTGAACAGCCTCTCCTACTGCTGCACTTGGTGACGGAGTACAGGGCTAGGTGGACCACTGGTGTGATCCATTTCTTATGTTCATACCTAGGACAACAGCAACAGAGGAACCTGAAAGCCATGTCCCACACTTGCAAAGTACTGGTATGAGATATGGTTTTCAGAATACATCTCACATCATATTGAGTTGAGATTCAACAAGGCTAAGTGCTGGGTCCTGCACCTGGGTCACAACAACCCCATGCAACGCTACAGGCTTGGGGAAGAGTGGCTGGAAAGCTGCCTGGCGGAAAAGGACCTGGGGGTGTTGGTCGACAGCCAGCTGAACATGAGCTGGCAGTGTGCCCAGGTGGCCAAGAAGGCCAACAGCATCCTGGCTTGTATCACAAATAGTGTGGCCAGCAGGACTAGGGAAGTAATCATCCCCTGTACTTGGCACTGGTGAGGCTGCATCTCAAATACTGTGTTCCGTTTTGGGCCCCTCACTACAAGAAGGACATTGAGGTGCTGGAGCATGTCCAGAGAAGGGCAACGAAGCTGGTGAAGGGCCTAGAGAACAAGTCTTCTGAGGAGCAGCTGAGGGAACTGGGACTGTTTAGTCTGGAGGAGAGGAGGCTGAGGGGAGACCTCATCGCTACCTGAAAGGAGGTTGTAGTGAGGTGGATGTCGGTCTCTTCTCCCAAGCAACAAGCGATAGGACAAGAGGAAACGGCCTCACATTGCGCCAGAGAAGATTTAGGGTGGATATTAGGAAAAATTTTTTCACCGAAAGGGTTGTCAAGCATTGGAACAGGCTGCCCAGGGAAGTGGTTGAGTCACCATCCCTGGAGGTATTTAAAAGACATGTAGATGTAGTGCTTAGGGACATGGTTTAGTGGTGGACTTGGCAGCGCTAGGTTAACGGTTGGACTTGATCTTAAGGGTCTTTTCCAACCTAAATGATTCTGTGATTCTATGATATTGTAAGCATTGTCTGTTCAAGACCAGGAGTCTGAGATGATAACTTCTGATTTCTGCGTGGCAGCCAAGCACAGCTGTGGCAGCAGCTGGATTGCAGTTTGGAAATGTGCCTGTGGGGACTGGCCCTACTCTCATTAGACTGAGGAGGCAAGTCTCTGTGCTTGATGAGGTTGCCTTAACAGCCGCACAAACAGCCACAAATGATTATGTTTACAAAGGCTGTGAAGGGAAGCTACAGCCAAGTCCTTGTCAGTCTAAGCATGGAGAACATCCTTCCTGAATGCTTCCCTTGGCCACAAGAAAACTGTGAGTTAATGTGATACTTTAATACTATACAGCTCCACTTTGTAAGATTGCTTTGAAGCAATTCTGATTTACAGCAAGTAATCACATAGCTAATGAATTTTTTTTAATTGAAGAGAATGAGCATAATCTAGTTATAACAACTTTAGAAGAGCGTGACCAGTTTTTACACTAAAGCCAAACAGGATGACCCAGCTAATTATGGTTCTGACAGCCTGATATCAATCCTGGGAATGACTGATACAGGACTTGATTCATCAAGAATTAAAAGAGGGGAATATAATTAATATCAGCTAAGAGGGGTTTACTGAAAATAGATTGAATCCTACTATGTTGATTTTTTTTTTTTTTTTTTTTTAATGAGATTTCATGTTTAACTGATAAAGGTAGTAGAATAAATCCAAAATACATGACCTGGTATGTCACAGCACTTTTTGACTGAGAAATCATGCACATCTAAAGTGTACTGATATGTACATGATATGTAATAAAAGAAGGATAAGCTGTTGAACTGACAGTGTCCAAATGTAGTCATAAATTTGGAATCACCAGTGACCTGGTGCTTCTTACAGGTGCCACAGGGTTCAGCTGGGGGGCCTGGACTTGCAACAAAATCCTGATGCTAATGATGTTTGAAGATCACACAAGAAGGTGTGAAAGCAATAAGTAACAAAGAGACTAAGACAGGCAGCAGCATGGATTGCCCTTCAAGTGTGTTGAACATGCGGTTCAGGACATTCTGAGGGAAATTGTACATCTGTGGGACAAAAAATGTAGGCAATGCTTGAGAAAGGGGGAATTTGTCCTGTTGGGCAGTGGCTGTGAGAAGAAGTGATGGGTCGGAGTTGCAAAGACGTGACTATGAAGTCTGACTGTGGCCAGTCATAATTTGTGGTGCAAGCTGGTGAGAAAGCTCAAGTAGCATTGCTGCACTGCTTAGTCTCCCTTTCTTGATTTCTTGATTTCACATCGGTAGAAATAGCTTTTCTATAATGTGCTTTCATCTGCCCACTCTCTGTGGAGTATATCTCTCTTATCCCTTAGCAGCCTCATCAGTGCTGGACTCTTTCTGGAGGAGCACAGCAGAAGTTTCTAGGACAGACAGGACGAAACACGTCCTGGAGGAGCCTGTCTCTCTTCACTGAGAGAAGGTGAAATCTAGAAACTGGCTTAGACTAAGCCCCTTCCTTTTAGAGAGCTAAAATTGAATAAAATGAATCCTGCCTGATAACCGAAATTTTAGACATACTTAGAGACCACAAATCCTTTTGAGTGTGAATGGTGATCAGACTATCTGGCACTGAAGTTGATTAAGCTTTCTTTCTAGTCAAGATAAAATGACAATACTTGTTAAAATGGTTTGAAGTGGTTGTCTGTGTTCCCTGGAGCTGTCTATGATCCTTCAGACCAAAAGAACTTACAATATTGAAATTAAGATACTTTGTACCATAAGCACCCGCCATATGAGAAGAAGGGCAAAGATAATGTGTTACAGAAGCTAATACGCTGCAAATTATTTTCAAGGGCTCGAGTGAGTTCAACAGCAGAAACAGGTAAATTAGAACATTTTTAGAAATGCATTAAAGGAGTTTTGAATTGAGAAGCCAAGAGAACATTTAGACAGAATTCAGCGAAACAAACGTTGGTTATAATCAAAGCTACGCGTTGTAAAAGATGAATTGCTGATACAATGAGAAAATCTGTGTGATCCTGTTTATTGTTCTAATTGGCTACATCTCAGTTAAATACCAAGAAATGATTGATCTCTCATCACAGATGCTTTGTGAGTTTGGTTTTGGTGCATCATAAGCAATTTCAACAGCTGGGTATAGTTATTACAATTCACTAACTGAAACAGCAATTTTCTTTAAATATTTCTGATGACATAAATTAGCTCTATGGTTAGAGTATTGCTTTTCCTCAGGCATATTGCAGATGTGTAGACCATATAGTAAAAAACCATCTTTCTTGCACTTTGAGGGAAATCCTGTCTCACTGAAGTCAATGCATTACCTTCAGTGGAGGTGGATTTTCATCCACTCTCTCCACTATTTCTGATTTTTGTGAACATTGAATGATCACACTGAACACAGTAGTAATACTTGCCTGTGTTTGCAGGGTGGGACCTATGTGCAGAGAAACTGGAGACCTCTCACAAGGGAACATTTATAGAGCTTGCTCAGGGTTGTCAAGAAAACTGTTAGTGTTAGAACACTTTTAAAACCCTTTTAGCAGGAACAGTCTGATTTCAGACAGTTCCAAATGTACTGAGAGAATATTTGAAATATTTAATTCCATTCCTTTCTCCTGAATATTCATTAACTTCAGAAGAAAAATTCATAACATAAGATTGGTGCCATAACTTTAGGACATCCACAGCTTGGAATGACTGACTGGTAAAATAGCAAACCTTAACATACATATAGTGACAAATATTGTGAAATTCTGCTCATTTTGGCCTCTAACTTGACTGAGTTAATTCAGCCTCCATGTAGAGACTACGCTACAATGATATTGCTGAATGTTAAATAACTACAGTGACATACATTTCAATGATGTCTTTAGATCCAGCCTCCTGCCATTCAGGGATCAGAAAAGTAATGGCTAACTTAAAAAAATATATACAGTCAGAGTTATTCAGCGTATTGAACTACTGGTACCACAAAGTGAAGCAGTGAGTAAATTAATGGGAGGGTTTAGTGATAAAAGCCATTACTGGTAACAGGAAATAGCTATGGCAATCTGAATTCAAAACAAACATGTACACTGAAAAAAACCCCCAAATCTCAGCAAGCAGATGATGTGTTTTTCAGAAGGCCTTCAGAACCTGTTTGGAAAATTTTGTAGGTACAAGTAAAACTAGCCTATACCATCTTCCTTGGACACAAGACATGGAACTGAAGAGGACAGAGAATACTAAAGAAAAGTTTTGGGTTGGTTTTTTTTTGGCTAAAGGAGATAGCTAGATGTAGAGATAACAGGCCATGCAGCAGCATTTAGATTTTTAAATATTTTGTAAATAGTTGTATCAGTTTGTTGTCCTATGCTCAGCTTAAAGGATGTTGGACCATTGAGGGACATGTATCTTAGATGTACGGAGGCAATACTATTGAAAGACTGTGAGTCTGAAGAGGTTATAAATATAAATATGAGGAACGTCAATGCTGATATATGTATTGAAAGCATATTACAGGCAATCATTCAGGAGTACATATCATTTCATAGCTCATGAGAAGGAAGCAGGTGAGGATTTTTTCTTCAAAATAAAGCAACATTGCATGCATTTAAAATAAAAACTCCAAGTCTTTTCCATATTTATCCCAGCTGGAGAAGAAACTAGTATGGGAAGTTCAGTTACACTGTGCACCTCCATGAAAACAACTGATTGAAACCTTTTGGTAGCATGGAAGTAAACTTCCTACAACCATTCCTCCATGCTCCCACTCCTTAACGTAATTCACCACATGTAATGTAATCAATTTGGAAAGAAGGGAGAGCAGTTTTCCTGAAGGAATTTCCTGACTGACAGCTGTTTTACATAATCAGTGCAGAAACAGCGGTGGTGGAGCATACTCCGGCTATTACCTCCTAAAGGATATTTACTTTGCTTTACTACTGTTTTCCTCAGCAAGATAGCTAGGGAGATTCCCTATACAATTAATTCTTTAGCTAAGCAGGTATGTGGTAGAACCTTTTGCTTTGGGGCAATAATGAGCACCCAGTGCCCGGTCAGTCTGCAAGTCACCTCGGTATTCCCCAGAAATATCAGCATCACAAACCGAGTATCAGTTCAAAAATCCTCCTTCCCAATGAGAAAATGGTAACATCTTAGATACTATTAGCTTTGTGTAACTGTGAAGTAAAGAAAATGCAAGGACCCCAATAATGTTTGTAAAATGTTTGTGAGTGCTTAATGAGGGAAACTAGATTCATTTTAATAATTATTCAAGCCTATTTGACTGAATTTGTGAGGTGAAATGGAAAAGCACTATAAAGAAAAAGCAAGTAATCATTTGACACTTTTCTGTGGCAAAGTGTAGTGAAGAAGGGGTGGAGAGTAGTAAACATGTAATAAATCCAATATTTGATTCCTCCTGAATAATGTTTACTTAATCTGTGGGAGGAAAAGAATCACATCCTTCTCTCTTGGCTCATATAATATTCAGGTGAATTGTGGAATGTGGCTCTAATTTTCCATGTTTGTTTTAAATGAAAAGCTGTGTATTTTTCTAATCTAAATTTGGAAAGAACCATCAGCTTGGTAGGAGTCCCCCCTGCACACTGTACATGTAGATGTTCAACAGTAGGTGGTGCTCCCAGGGTCGGAATGTACATAGTCTAAAATGCAAATTAAAGAGGGTTTACTGAGGAAGGAGAGCTCTTTGGGGTTTTTAATATGGTAACTGAAGAGTATTTAAAGTGCAAAATCTCTAAAAAGATATTAAATATTATACTAACTGATTTTTAAATCCTGTGCAACTACATGACCACTCAAATAAACATGGAAGATGCGCATTTTTTAGTCTGTTCTTTTTCTTCCAAATATTCACGCAACAAATTGTTCACTCAACTTATAACCTGACTATGGAATTTCTGTCCATGTGCTTTATTGCCCAGATGTCATTCACATTTGGTGAGAATGTAAGTATCAAATCCAAATTACCTATATGGTTTTCTCAGTTGTTAAATGTTTAATCTGTTTTATTAGCAATAGTGCACTTTAAATACTCTTTTTGAATTGCATCCTAGATTTATAGCACATACCATGGGATTCTTAAAAATCCTGGAATCTTTTCAAAGTTATAAATAGCAATAGAAGCTAACATTTTCTGTTGGGTTTCTTTGCTGTAGGCATTCTTCATTTAATATATGTTTGCTTTTCGGTTTTGTTGCTTGAATTTTGTGATACAAATATGGTCTCATACATTCTTTATATGGCCAGAGAGCATCACATGGGGGACATAACTTAGTACACTCAAATTCCAGCTTGAATGGCATTGGCAGAGCATCCTACAAATTTTTAATGAAATATAGAACTAAAGTTAAAATTGCAGTTGAAAAAAACCACAAAGATCAAGTGTCCCAAATAGCTTTGAAAGAGGAGGGTGTTGKTTTTTTGGGTTTTTTTTAGTGAATATTGGACTTTCTTTGCCTGTTTATATTTCTGTAGGAGTTCAACAACATTTGCATAATATACTATTTGTTTATACACAATCTGACAAATCTGGTAATTTGCAAACAGTGTATTTTGTTAATTATAGTAGGTGCTTTGGCTATTTATGTATTTGAGCAGCTTGAGCTAAATTGAGAGAATAAAACCAATGAGGCAGGAAAGTCCAATTAAAAGTACATTAATCAAATGCCCCCCAAATGCCTTTCCTTTCTAATACGTATTGTTGCACTTTATGTAGAGTGCCTGTTTGATGTCCGTTGTCCTTCTGTATCTATTGCAGTATCTTGTTCRGTCAGGGTGCAGTAATAAATGGAATTGCCAAGTGCCTGGTTTTGGGTACTTCATTTTATATTTTTATAGATTTTATAGTTCATTTAAATTTTAAACCATTCTTCTTTTTAAGATTAATTATAATCCAGAAACAAAGACAAATGAGAAAGTGACTACCGTGTTAAGAAATGACTGTTTAAAACACAGGCTGCTTTTGATCTACCATAGTCGCAGTAGACTATCTTCTGATCTGCACTGGAATAAGTAGAAGTAGACTCTGTTGGTTTTCACATAAAATTCAAAATAGAAAGGCACTTCAACAGAGCACTTAAAATTTGTTCCCTTGGTATCTGATGAACAATATTAGCTTGACTCAGCTTCTGGTATAATGCCATAAATCAAGAATAGGTCTGTGGGAGCCCGCATGAAAAGTTCATTTTGCTGTACTGATGCATCTCTCAATAAAAAAAAAAGGACTTGCAGTTGTTCTGAAACTCAAATTAGGTAGTCAAGTAGCGTGAGAGCTGGGCACAGAATTCCAGTTCTTTGCTCCATCACAGCATCTTTATGTGATGCCAGGCAAGACTTCTAGGACCAGATCTCAAAAAGAAAAAAAAGGGAAATTAAAACAAGATTCATACAGAATTTAGGATCTGAATATGTTCTGTCTAATCCCGGGAGTGCCTGTTATGATTTTCAGTTCCTTATATGCCTAAGACACACTCCTGTTTATTTTGAAAGCGGCCCTACTTTGAACAAGGCTGAGCAGTATGGTGTCTGCCCAACTATAAGACCGTCCAGGGAAGAGGCAGTGTTTGTCCCTGAGCGGGGGGGTTGTCTGGCAGGCATTGTCAGCACGTACTGAAGGCCTGCTGACAAAACTGGGCTCCCTACAGAACCCTGCTGTGCTCACTACCGAAACATAAACCCCACAGGAGGGTACTCAGATGCTGCTATAGAGGAAGGCTGTTGGAATGGAGGGATACAGGCTCTTTAGGAAGGACAGGCAGGGGASATGAGGAGGGGGTGTTGCCCTCTATGTCAGTGACCAGCTGGAGTGCATGGAGCTCTGCCTGGGGATGGATGAGGAGCTGACCAAGGGCTTATGGGTCAGGATTAAAGGGAGGGCAGGGACAGGTGACATTACGGTGGGGGTCTAAAACAGGCCACCCAACCAGGAAGACCGAGCGGATGAGGCCCTCTATAGACAGATAGGAGCAGCCTCACAATCACAAGCCCTGGTCCTCATGGGGGACTTCAACCACCCTGATATCTGTTGGAGGGACAACACRGCAGGRCATAAGCGATCCAAGAGGTTCCTGGAATGCATCGATGATAACTTCTTTCTCCAAGTGGTAGGGGAGCCAACGAGGAGAGGTGCTGTGGTGGACCTTGTTCTCACCAACAAGGAGGGGCTGGTGGAGAATGTGAAGCTCAAGGGCAGCCTGGGCTGCAGTGACCATGAAATGGTGAAGTTCAAGATCCCTAGGGCACCGAGGAGGGCGTGCAGCAAACTCACTACCCTGGACTTCAGGAGAGCAGACTTTGGCCTCTTCCAGGATCTGCTTGGTAGAGTGCGATGGGACAAAGCCCTGGAGGGAAGAGGGGCCCAAGAAAGCTGGTTAATATTCAAGGATCACCTCCTCCAAGCTCAGGAGTGATGCATCCAGCAAAGAGGAAATCGGGCAAAAACGCCAGGAGGCCTGCATGGATGAACAAGTAGCTCCTGGACAAACTCAAACACAGAAAGGAAGCCTACAGAGGGTGGAAGCAAGGACAGGTAGCCTGGGAGGAATACAGGGAAATTGTCTGAGCAGCCAGGGATCAGGTTAGGAAAGCTAAAGCCCTGATAGAATTAAATCTGGCCAGGGACATCAAGGGCAACAAGAAAATATTCTACAGGTACGTCGGGGATAAAAGGAAGACTAGGGAAAATGTGGGCCCTCTCCAGAAGGAAACGGGACACCTGGTTACCCGGGATACGGAGAAGGCGGAGGTACTCAATGACTTTTTTGCCTCGGTCTTCACTGGCAAGTGCTCGAGCCTCACCACCCGAGCTGCAGAAGGCAAAGGCAGGGACTGGGAGGATGAAGAGCCACCCACTGTGGGAGAAGATCAGGTTCAAGACCACCTAAGGAACCTGAAGGTGCACAAGTCCATGGGGCCCAATGACATCCATCCACGGGTCCTGAGGGAACTGGTGGACGAAGTTGCTAAGCCACTATCCATCATATTTGAGAAGTCGTGGCAGTCYGGTGARGTTCCCRCTGACTGGAAAAGGGGAAACATAACCCCCATTTTTAAAAAGGGGAAAAAGGAGACCCGGGGAACTACAGGCCAGTCAGTCTCACCTCTGTGCCTGGGAAGATCATGGAACAGATCCTCCTGGAAGCTATGCTGCTAAGGCACATGGAGGACAGGGAGGTGATTCGAGACAGCCAGCATGGCTTCACCAAGGGCAAGTCCTGCCTGACCAACCTAGTGGCCTTCTATGATGGAGTGACTACATCAGTGGACATGGGAAGGGCTACAGATGTCGTCTATCTGGACCTCTGTAAGGCCTTTGACACGGTCCCCCACAGCATCCTTCTCTAAACTGGAGAGATATGGACTTGACRGGTGGACTGTCTGGTGGRTGAGGAATTGGTTGGATGGTCRYRTCCAGAGRGTAGTGGTCAAYGGCTCAATGTCCAGATGVAGATCGGTGACGAGTGGCGTCCCGCAGGGGTCTGTATTGGGACCAGTACTGTTTAATATCTTCATCAATGACATAGACAGTGGGATCGAGTGCACCCTCAGCAAGTTTGCAAATGACACCAAGCTGAGTGGTGCGGTCGACACGCCTGAGGGAAGGGATGCCATCCAGAGGGACCTGGACAAGCTGGAGAAGTGGGCCCATGTGAACCTCATGAGGTTCAACAAGGCCAAGTGCAGGGTCCTGCACCCGGGTCGGGGCAACCCCCAGTATTGATACAGGCTGGGGGATGAAGGGATTGAGAGCAGCTCTGCCGAAAAGGACTTGGAGGTACTGGTGGATGAAAAGCTGGACGTGAGCTGGCAATGTGCGCTCGCAGCCCAGAAAGCCAACCGTACCCTGGGCTGCATCAAAAGAAGCGTGGCCAGCAGGTCCAGGGAGGTGATTCTCTACTCTGCTCTGCTCTGGTGAGACCCCACCTGGAGTACTGCGTCCAGCTCTGCAGCCCTCAGCACAAGAAAGACATGGACCTGTTGGAGCAGGTCCAGAGGAGGGCCACAAAAATGATCAGGGGGATGGAACACCTCTCCTRTGAAGAAAAGCTGAGAGAGTTGGGGTGGTTCAGCCTGGAGAAGAGAAGGCTTCAGGGAGACCTTATTGAAGCCTTTCAGTACGTAAAGGGGGCATATAAGAAAGATGGGGACAGACTTTTTAGCAGGGCCTGTTGTGACAGGACAAGGGGGAATGGTTTTAAACTAAAAGAGGGTAGATTTAGACTAGATATAAGGAAGAAATTTTTTATGCTGGGGGTGGTGAAACACTGGCACAGGTTGCCCAGAGAGGTGGTAGATGCCCCATCCCTGGAAGCATTCAAGGTCAGGTTGGATGGGGCTCTGAGCAACCTGATCTAGTTGGAGATGTCCCTGCCCATGGCAGGGGGGTTGGACTAGATGACCTTTAAAGGTCCCTTCCAATCCAAACTTTTCGATGATTCTATAAGGAATAGGAGATTTCCAGAAAATGGTACATAAAGTTCAAATATTTCTTTATCCGTACAAGGCTGGAAGCTCCTGAGAGRAGTGTTTGGAGTTGAAATTCTCTCAAGCTGGAGAGAGATCTGGAACCAGCAATTGGTTTAGGTTTCTCACTGTTAGACAATTGTAAAAGGTGAGTCCCACGGCCTTCTCCTCTTTGGATGAGAAACAGGGAGAGAGAGAGAGATGTTCTTTGAGTGAAAGGAGTGTAGGAGTCTGCCTGCAGAGGGTGAGCTGTGGGTGCCTGCATCTCTGCATGAGGCATGGGAACCAGAGAAAGGGTGAGATTGCAGCCACAGATGCTGTACTCATCATCTCCTATATGTTAGTGCTACCTGGTGCTGCACTGAATGTGACAACTTTAGGTAAGTGCCTGAAAGCAAGTTCCACCAAGTTCATCCTTTGGATCCCTTTCTGAGCTACCTCACCATGGACACATCTGCCTCCAGTTCCAGCTGAGCCAGCTGGGGAGGTTTCACTCCACAGCTAGCTTCTTCTACCCTCATTCCCCTTTGCATGCCCCCTCAATGCAGACACACCTCCCTTTCTCTCCCTTTCCCTACGTCATTGCACCAGAGGTTTCCATCCTCCTCAGCCTCCCAGCTGAGCTGCTTATAAGCCGTTTCTGACAACAGCAGTCAAGTTGGCAAAGACCTAAATTAATTCCGCTCAAGCCATCCCAGATAATTGCACTTAAGACAAACTGAGGAGGGTTCATATGAGCAGGTCATATAGATTGAAGATTTAAGGCATGAGGGCCCTGTAGGCAGCCCTGCCGGTGATGAAAGAGTCCTCGTGGACAGAGGAAGGAACATCCAAATAAATTTTGGTAGGAGACTTAAAGGTATTGCTTCACATGGGCATTCAACCTGGGCTTGTCTTTAATGTTCTTCTAGCAATGGCCATTTTGAAAAAAAAAAGCGGTCTGTTCATTATTTCTATTCTATGACTTAACACGATTGTTTGCAATATCTGAGTATTCAGTAACATGCACTAATATTAACTATTGAATTTCCCTTCAGTGAGAGGATTCTCAGGAGGACATTACTGACTTCAGAATTAAGTTAAAGGGGCTTCATCATAAAATTTTATATAACTAGTGATGAAATCACCTTTGGTGGTTGCATTGCCATACAATATTCATAACTGGAGAAATAGCATCCCATGTTAAGCTAAGCCTTCCGTGGGAGAAGGAGGGTTTACTGGAGTACATGTTCAATATACATAATAGATACCATTTCACAGGATTAAATATGTGGATTCCTGAACAGTAAATTTAAGCCTTCTGACTTGGTTTTCCTAGTTATCTTAGTTATCGAGCAGCTATCTTAGAAGTAGTTCAGAGACCATGATGTCCATGTTCCCTGGTTATGGAGCATGGAAACCGGACAAGTCTAAGGATAATAGCTATGAATAACAAAGCTTGAATGGCACCTTCAACTCAAAAAGCCCTTAAAACAATGATCACAAAAATCTGTGAAGAAATAACAAGATAAGATCATTACCAATGAATTTTCTTTCAGTATATGAAATTCTAAATAAAAAAGACAGGTATATTGTGTCCTTAATGAGGAGTAAATAAAATATGCTCAGGTATATGATTGCACTTTTCATTAGTAATGCTCCTCTACAATCTGGCATGTATTAAAAAACAGAAAAAAATGGTTGGTAGTACTTTATGCCTTGGGCTAATTTGTTTAAATTTGAAATATTGTACTGAACTAAAATTAAAACATATGCTCTGTGCATATGTTATGCAAGCACAAAACGTTTTATACATAAAGTATTGCAGATAGATATTCTTCTCATAAGTAAATGAAGATGTTTTAAAAAATGTATATCTGATTTCTTTCTAGGGATATGCAGGCTAAGCAAATGTGCCTTGCCTCAGTGCTGCTTTAAAAGTAGACTCATAGAGAACCTTGAATAAAATATTTGATACAAACCTCTGACACTCAATGAGATATGTCATTGTAGCTTTTAAGTTTATTCTCTTACTGCCATGTCTTGAAAAAATACCAAGAACACTGGCAAACATTAAAAAAAWATATATATATATTAGTCCATTCAGCCTCCTAGCAAAAAATAGAGCTTGTTACATATTTATAAAGCACTACATCCACTCCTCTGGCATTCCAGCAAGGCAGTTTGATTTGCTGTTTTGCAGAAAGGAAAGACTGAGGGACCAAGATGTTAGGAGGACTTGCCCAAAGTCGTGGAGTGGGTAAAATAATAGAAGCAGAAAGAAAACAGAAAAAACCTGACCGCTTATCTCCCACAGCAAATGAATAATTCTCTCCAGTGCTATTATTGAACTATAACAGAGTGTCTTATATTCTCAATTTTCTTACCTCCAATAGGATTCCCTCATTGTCCAGTAATATTTTGCTGCTTAATTAGCTCAACGGTAATCAGAGGCAGGAACCCATTCCTCAGCCTATAAAATCCTCCTGCGTTTGAATTGAAATAAGAAAGAATCATTTAAATGAGAGAGAACCAAAAATCAACATTTCTCTCACCAGGAAAATAAACACTGTAGGAGGCAATTACTGAGCAACATGTGCCATATATGGCTGTAGGTTTCAGCTGCAGGGCTGATTTTCCTTTCCAGGTATCATAAAAAATGATACCTAAAATCAACATGAATTAAAGAAGTCAAAATAAAATTATCATCTCACAGAATAATTCACTTTCCACAGGATTTTCTGAACCTTGCACTGTAGATCAATGTTCTCAGTGTGCCTGGAAACTTTGTTCTCTGAATAGGCTCCTTGGCCACCTCGCTACTTTATTGAACTCTGCTGTCCTGCTAAATAATATATCCCCCCACAATACATCCACTGTTTTATTTGGCCTGTAGACCTGTGGGACTCATTCTTTTTCCAAAATTGTAAGTTATGGGGTCACGTACTGATTATGGAGCATAGCCAAGGGTCTAAATACAGAGCAACTAAAATTACAGTTTCTGAGAACATATCAATAGGATCTAATCCTATTGCTTGATTCTTGATTGCCAAATGACTCCAGTCTATATTTAAATACAAAACCCCAAAAGTTTCAAAGTGGACTAAGTATCGTTTTCACAGTCAGCCAGTCTTTAAACCTTGGCCTGTGCAGGGCTGCATGTCCACGCCGGGATCCTGGCTGTCTCTGCTACTGGCTGCGTCCACCTTGTACCTGGCAGAACTTCCCTGGCAGCATTTTGAGCTCCAGGCTATGACCCGGTACCAGGCATCTGTTCCTCTAGGCAGACTTAATTCAGCTAAAGCCCTGGATGCCTACTGCTGTGTCTGTTCCTGAGGCAAGCAGCATCAGGGCTTTTTAAAGGAGGTCCTACTCTGTCTTCTCTCCCCATCTCAGGCCATCTTTTCTCCCCCTCTTCTGGACCATGGCAATTGGGACAGCTGGAAAAACTATGGAGAAAGCTCTGCCTGATCACATGGCAGACAACTGCACGCTGGAGAACATTAAATGTAAACGCAACTGAGATTTCTTCTGGAAGTAACAAGCACACTGGGTGTTTCTGCAAATAACTAATGTATTTTAGCTTTGAGCTCATCCGAGGAACTTCTGCACAGCAGTGTAAGGGCAACCACTGACAACCAGAGGTCCGTATGTTCTATCCACATAGAAATGGGGATTTAATTTTTTTTAGTCTTAATCAGGTCTTTAAAGCCAAATATCTACTCTGTAAATTGATGGTAAGTATGTTATTTTTGTCCTAGGCTTGCATTAACTCAAAAGTTGGGCAGAAAATTGTTCTATTCTTTTTTTTGTTTCACTATTCAAATTAACAGATGCACTTCCTATCATTTGGTACTTTTTCTGTCAATAACACACAAATTCCATGGAAACATGCCAAAGATTTTCTTAGCAACCAAGCCTCTTGCCTGATACACACGATTAACTAAAACAGTCTGTTAAAAGCTTAAAATAAACCTGTCTTTTTTATTTAGAATTTCATATAGTGAAAGAAGATTCTTTGGTAATGAATTTAGCCCAGTTTCAGAAGAATTTGTTTATTTTTATGGAGGCTGAACACTCAAGGGATGCTTTTAAGCAAGTGTCGCCGTAAAGGCAAATCTGCTGGGATCAGACTGTGAGTTCAGGTAAAGTAAAAGCACTCTCAGCAATTGATGGTATTGGCTCCCCTATGATTAAAATGTAAATTGGTTCATGCCTTGTTAGTGCATAATACTGCTGCAGAAAGCATCCTTCTCCACCAAGATGTAGTAAATTCCATTATGAAAGAAGGGATTTTGACGAGGTGTTTCTAGTTCCAAGAGGGTAAACATTTTGGAGAAGAGCATGTGGACTCCGGGCACTGCTTTCTAAGTCTCTGGAAGGTGAAGACTAATCACATTTTCAGAAAGCAGAAGTTGTAGTTTTTATGTCTTCACATTTGGATAAAGTAAAATAGAACAAAATACCACAAGTTCTGTCCTATTTCTAGAGACTCTTTTTTATCTTTGCTTAGAATAATCTCCATTGACTTCACGGTCTTTGAATTAGACCCAGGGTGCATGCTGATGGTATACGAAAAAGAATTATTTTTAGAAGCTGTGTACATAACTGCTATGAAAAGAAATAACAGTATCTGAAGTAAAGACTGACACTCACTTGAACTCAGCTTCTTAGAGGCTCGTGTCACAAGGTAACCATCCACTTATGTTGCAGCCATCAAAAAACTTACAGACCTTTAGGTCCCTCTGTAGGTATTAGATGGAGCTAGTATTTGAATATCCTATTTCTCCAACAATCCTGAAAGTAGGTGTCCATGAGCAGAAATTTTTCTGGCACTGAGAAAAAAATAACTATTAAGTAGGAGAATAAGAAACAAAGGAACAAAAGAACACAGCATTAAGCCTTATCAGCTGAAGACCTTAAGTAGCCCTTTATTCAGGTCTTTTAAATACTTAATGGACAGTGGCAGCTTTAGTGATCTCATAGGAAGAATGACTTCTCCAGTAAACCTGTTTGTTGGAATTTAATGATACGCCTCCAAGTACAATTCTCCTGATTTGTGCCTGCTGTCGGCAAGTACAATACATCGTAACAACTCTTCTCTTCACAAGTGACCCACAAGATGTAACGCAAACAGCTGCAGTATAGTAATGTGGAATGATTTAAATGGCTGTGCTAAAGCTTACAGCAAGTTAGACATTCTTAAAGCTCTGCAAAGCTGTGCAAACTAGTAAAGAAAAAATAAAAAAAAGATTAATTCTTGTTTTAGCAGGTTTTATAGCAAAAAGTTATTAGAAAACTAAATGTTACATGTAACTCTGAAGACAAGGAATACTTAGTTACCTGGAGCTGAGTGGCTTGAACTGTGCCCCACTGCAATCGTCAGGAGTCCGTGAAATCCTACTGGTGCCAAATGTTAGTATGGAAAATCGTATTTGCCTGTGTTATGGCATGGTAATAAAATGCAATGACCAGTACCAACCATCTCTGTTACTCACTTCTGCTGCCAGGGGATGGGAAAAGGGCTTCCACAGCCGTTTTGACAAACACTCTGGCATGCCTCAGTGCACTGCGCTTTTGCCTGATGCTGTTTCTAACCTTCATACCTCTGTCGCAGAGGTATAAAATGACCTTGAAATAACAGAGTCTTTTTTGTTAAGATCTGGTCTATGCATAAATTTCTGAAGTAGTATTGTAGAAAATGGTCTTGTAGGTAAGGAATGTATTTTCAGCTCCTAGTGTCCCAAAATACAGATGGCCATCATTTCTTACAGATCTGATACATATACAGGGAAAACACTTCTGCAGGAATCGAGAGAAAAGTCTTTTTACTCCATGTGATATTTGCTGGCTGTCTGAAATAAGACTAGTTGTCTGCAATAAAAACAGTGTTTGAGGTAGAAAAATAAGATAATTCAAACTGAGCCACGCCACCCCTGGAGCCAAGAGCTTTTAAGGCTGGGGAAGAAGTCTCTTCTTTTATGCACAATGCAGTAATTCAGTTCTCATTAATTTCAATTAGAAGTTGATGAAGTTCTTTGGTTTATTACACTGTCATTTACACTACAGTTTCAAACTGCAGCAGGGCATTAAATATTCTCACAGGCGGTAACTGCTCACAGGGGATTTTATGCAGTGCAAGACACGTAATGAAACCCAACTCATTATTATTATTAATTATTTGTATTACTTTATTGCTTAGGAGTTGTAGTCATGGATCAAGACCTCATTGCATGATGCACAAAGCCAGAACAAAAAGGCCATTACATCCATAATTGTTACAGATCTGAGGTCGTTAGTGGCATCATTGCTTGGCTTAGGAGCCTGAATTTGAATTTTCACCTTTCCAAAACCCAGGCAATGCTATCTGACAAGTCAAGTGTTCAAACTGCCCTCCCAACATCTGTTAGGAATCAGTGCTGTCTGAGCAGCCATCCTCACCCAGCTGACCCCCAAGGAAATCCTCAGGCTGAGGAAGTGGAAAGGTTAAGGAGTATCAGGGAGTGTGAGAGGGAGATAGATTGGTGGAGCCACACCCTGCCATCCCTGAGGCAARGGCAGCAGATGGAGGCCTCAGAAGAAGCAGAGGATCCCCTGCCCTCTTGCCGCCAGGCAGAAGGAGGGGACCTAAGAGAYGGCAGGGAATGGAAACAGGTCCCTACCCGGGGAGCCAGGCGCACCCCTGCCCAGCCTCCCTCACCTTCCCAGTTGCCCTTATGCAAGAGGTATGGGGCTCTGGAACTCGAGGGCCAGGCAAATGATGTAGATGAAGGTCCATCCAAGAGGTTGCCTAGGGTGAGGCGGCCAGCCCCACGCATTATGACTGCCTCTGCTAAGAAAAAAAGGAGGGTAATCGT
>JAYKAV010000359.1:0-116615 GCA_035582835.1 Phoebastria nigripes | reverse complement strand
CTTAATCCATCTCCCAGAGGTGATAAACAGCACGAAAACACCGATAAGCAGTATATACAGCCAGTAAGGTGTTACATAACCCAACTCCAAAAACAGATCCAACAACTCTGAGAGCAAATCAACCAACCAACCAACCATTGTGACCAGCGACTACTAAACTGTGAATGCTTATAACAAATCTGTTTTAACAGGTCAGGTCAGATGTGTTGTTATCTCAACCCTTCGCGCCCCACATTGGGCACCAAAAGGGACTGTTGTGGTTTAACCCGGCAGGCAACCAAACACCACACAGCTGCTCGCTCACTCCCCCCTCCCCTCAGTGGGATGGGGGAGAGAATCGGGGGAAAAAAAAAAGTAAAATTCGTGGGTTGAGATAAAGACAGTTTAATAAAACAGAAAAGGAAGGGAAAATAATGATAATAATAATAATAATAATAATAATAATGATAGAATATATAGAATGAGTGATGCACAATGCAATTACTCACCACCCGCTGAGTGATACCCAAGCAGCAATCACTACTTCCTGGACCACGCCTCCTATTTATATATTGAGCATGACGTCACATGGTATGGAATACCCCGTTGGCCAGTTGGGCTAGCTGTCATGGCTATGCTCCCTCCCAGCTTCTTGTGCACCCGGCAGAGCATGGGAAACTGAAAAGTCCTTGACTAGCAGACTACTTGGCAACAACTAAAAACATCAGTGTCTTATCAACATTCTTTTCATACTAAATCCAAAACACAGCACTAGGAAGAAAATTAACTCTATCCCAGCCGAAACTGGGACATTTTTGCATGATGGTCTGAAAAGGCCAAAAGCCACCAAGGAAAGGTTCTCAGGTTCTTTCAAGTTCCATGCGATTTTTTCGGTAAGGTACTCTCAACAGTGGATATTACATGCCATTGAGAGGTTAAGCAGGATAAGCAACACTTGGAACACTATCTTCAGAAATTGGATTTATCAAATCTTTTTAATATCATAAATCTGTAGTGAGGAAAATGAGATACCATCCCAAAGATATAAATGTAAGCCTATATTTCTTCATATAAGTTGTTAAATAACTCTCTAAGACTCTAATCATAATGAAAAGAAAATATATTAACAGTCTGCAATTTTACCCACAGGCAAATCATAATGATACCCCTGCTAATTAAACCAAGACTTCATTAAAGTGTTTCTCATTATCATTTGCAATATTTTATGATAATTATCTGCCTTTTATATAACAAATTAAATTAATGTTTTTAATAACACCTTTAACCTTAGCTTAGGTAATTTTGAATGACAATGTAATGAGTACACTTAAATGCATATTTTAATTGCCCATCACATTAATTATTTTATAATGAAATAATTTAGGTAACTTATTCTCATTATTTGTTCTTTTTGCATTGCAATTAAACACTCGATATGCTTCATGAGCAATGTTAACACAGGCTTAAATTAGTTCAGCTGCATTACTGTATTTATAAAATATCAACGTTGAAGGATTTTGCAAGTGACATTTAAAATTTCTATTCCTTTTATGCTGTTCTGATTGAATTAGATTATGCTATTGAAGCAAAAGAAAGGTTGAGTCCCACTTTTCCATCAGATAATAAGCTATGACATCATCTCAGCAAAATAGTATCACCATCACAGATTAATAATGATGTTGAAAAACACAAGGCTTGAGCAAAAGAGAATGAGCCTTCCGTGACTTAGACCTAAATCATCTACTTTGAAGACACCTGGTACCATCTGTTTGGATCACCTATAGCTGAATCATTTGAATTCCAAAGCTCAAAAGCTCCTGTGGCAAACTGAGGTTTGCCCAGCCAGACATGGTTTTAAGATTAAGGCTCACAGGTCAGAAACCGGCAAAGTCTGACCACACAGTTTGCTTTCAGGCTCATTGAAGTAACTTCCCCACTACCCCCTCATCCGAGCACAGCAGCTTATCAAAACCAATACAGTATGGAGCTTAACACTGTGTTAATCAGCTGATAGCGTAAAGTTCCTTTATTTCACCTAGTCAGAAATCTATGGGGTAGCAAACAGACAAATGAGAAATAATGCATTTTATATAATCATGTTTACATCTTCTGCATACAAAGAACAGTTTTAAGAGGAACAGTTTAAGAATGTAAATGAAAGAGAGACTAAAAGAAATCCTTTTCTTCCTGACAGATAACACAATAGCTGTCACATTGGCAGAACTAGAATAAGGCTAACAGGATGGCAGCTGCAAGCTAATTCAGGGAGGGTTGGGGAACCAGATAGTGCAAGCAAGGTCTAGGTTGTTTCCTTGGAATTTGCATACAATAGAATAATAATAATAATTAAAAAATCTACTTATCAGGGGTAGATTTCAGTTTTTATTTCATGACCCCAGCTGAGTTGCTTAGCACAGCAGAACTGATCTTAAACTAATATTCACATTTTCAGAGTGCAATTCTACATATTCCTCACTTAAACTGACATACAAATAAACGGAATTTTTACAAATTCATTTAGGTAAGTGCCAGATATTCCACTCACTCATTTTAGAAGTCAAAAAAGCAGTAAGTTTCCATAGGCATATGACACATGCTAAATTTAAAAAGGGTTGGGCAACCCAGATAACATTAATTCTCATCAGAGCTAGCTGTTTCACTTTACACTGCACTGAAAGGCTTTCCCTTGTTGGGCCAACCTTTTTTATCGAACGGCTATTCCACTAATATAGAAGCAGTGTAGATTAAGTTTGCCTTGACTTTGCCTCCTCAGTATGGGTAGGTGACAAATGGTTTCTGCTTGACAGCATTCTTAATGTTACTGCTGCAGCAGGTGTCACCAAGCCATTTGCTATTTTCTTAGCAGTTTCAAATCCCAAAATATTTGCTGTAGAATTTTCTCAAAGCTGATTTATGATACACACCATACATAATTTCACATAACAAGAAATTTCAGAAGAGAAGAAGGTGTGCTTGCAACTCTTTGCGAATATTACTCAGGTGATCAAAGGACTGTACTTGCTAGTACAATTGCTTCTCAATCGCTATAAAATGCATTCTAGAGCATTTCCAGGAGTCTTACACCTCAGTCAAACATTTAACTCATCCTGGTATCTAAATATGTTTAAGAATAATCTATAAGTATCTGGATAGACTTGACCATAACATACACTGATCTCCATTTAACACGAAGCTGTCAGGTTTATGGAAAAACATCCCCATGTTCATAACGAAGAACACAGATATAAATAGGAGAGGTCTTACAGAGAGCCTAGTTATATATATGATCAGTGTACAAAAAAGCAAAACATCTTTTTTTCCCCCTCCATGCAATTAGACAGAATGATACATTGATTCAGCACTTCTTGAATGAAGGACTGTTTCACTGTATATCTAGACTGAAATGGGACCTTATTTTAGAACTGCTGAATGGGGTTGTGTATACCTTACAATTCAGGGGTGTCCTGCCACCTGAAAGGGGATGCAGCAGAGGTAGCTAGAATACACTTATAAGCACTGAAGTAAGATTTCTGCCTGCAGTCAGAGACAATCCCACACTGGATGGACTGGGAAATTACTTGGACAGGAGCCTGTATGATTTGTTAACGTCCAATGGATGGGATTTATCTCACCCATCTTCAGGCATCTTTGTAGAGACACCTCCATCTGGGCTGAGGAACTGGCTCCCTTTTAAAGGCAATAGAGAAAAGCAGACATTTTCAAGACATAGTACTTTTGGTCTACTTAAGATATTTATTCTAGGATGTAAGCAGAAGTGGATAGCGGTGCCAGCTCCTTTTCATTGATGAAAGAAAAGTAGGTGACTAGTCAGCTGTAGATATCTAAGTGTTAGATGTACAAAGTTAGGTAATTCCCACACGTACTATCTGTTCTTGGATTTATGAAGATATGCATGAAACCTCTTCATCTGTCCTTACATGCATCAACATACAACCTCATACATACAACATCAACATACCAGTTAGAAGGTTGGGTGTTTAAGCTTATGAAAGTTATCCCTGATGAACAGCAAGCAAAACTTTGAAGTGTGGGAGGAGGAAAGGAAGAAAATAGAGTATTGTTACAAAGAATTCAGTTTGGGACACAAAGTAAGCTTACAAAGGATCCTCCCTCCCCCTCATACAACCATCCATAAAGGTCTAACCCTTCTCAGGATTGTAAGAGTGTCAAAGATCCCAAGACTTCTATGATCCCACCATCTCTTCTCACCTCTAATCTTACATTCCACTCTCTGTATCATTAAAAACTGTCAGGTTTGAGAGCTTTTGTATTCCTTATTCTTTGACATAGAAAACAGGATAAATTGCTCCCCAAAAATACAAGCAGCAGGTAGAACTATCACCATGATTTTTTTCCCCTCACTTTTCATAAACAAATAGTGAAGCAAGATTTTGAAAAGGATGTATAAATTAGTTCAATGTTGTTTAAGATCTTAAAAACAATCAGTAAAAACAAACCACCTGAAATCTTAATAGTCTTCTGAAAATTTTGGTCTTGACCTGTTTCTTGAAAGAAACAATGCTAAAATCAGCTTCAGAACTATATGTTTCCTTTAGGTTAGAGAGAACTGTGGTTAGTTATTGTTATAAATCAGTGTGGTATTAAGTGTGTGGTTTATGATTCTAAGATTTGCTGTATTATACATAGTTGATTTCCACAAAGAATACATAAGCTTCTATTTTAAATTGACATTTTCAGCATCTAAGTTAAGCAACCAGAAGAGGATAAGACACATAAGGACCCTTCAGAAACCTTCTATATGCTATCACCTGATGAGGACACTCATAACTCCATTTGAAATACAGTGTTTTGCCCCACAGAGAAATAAAAGCAAGTATATGTATGTACATCTATATACATGTGTGTATATAGATATATATAGATATATACATATACGGATGTTTTCAGAACTCTCGACATTGTCATATTTTATGAAAATCAGTAATAAAATCCATTTACTTCATTGAGAGAAAATGAGAACATCAACATTTTTGAAGCATGACTTAAAACATAAACCTTCTGATGCTGCCTCTACATTGATCAGTAAATAAATCTAATAGCTAAACATGTACACACACTTTACATCAAATGTAAGTGAACCTTCCAACAAAATACAGAAGAGAAAACTAAAAGCACTTTGTATAACTTTGCATATGTATATATAAAAAAAGAAATAAAAGCATCTTGCAAAAGAGAGCTTTCCAGTAGCCTGAAAACTAATGTAACATTACATAGACAGTTAAAACCTTTATCCTGGAATCACTTTTTACTGTTTGTGTTCAGATTGCAGCAGTTGTCAAATGATGTGTCATAGACACCTATGCTGCAGGTTGAATAAGGTACGGAATATGTTATCTGCTGCTCTCAGGCAAGATTGTTGCATATTACTATAAAAGTAATGTATTCATATGCAAGATGAACTGCTCATAAGTACAAACTGTCTTGTGAACTATTCAGTGAAATCATTAAATGTATACCTTTGCCAAAAGTGTGAACCAATGTGTCTAAATCCTGATTCTTATACTTCAGTAATTGTCCACCACTAGAGACAGAATATGGGGCCTGAAGGACCTTTGATACAATCCAGAATAGTTCATCTGTTCTTAGGCACAACCACCTCGTATAACCATTCCCTGTGCACTCTGAGGGGTGGTAAGTATAGACAATTTAAAGGAATAAGCCTTTCATAAGCCACAATTACAAAAAGGGCTGAAGAAACATTGGCTACATTTTGTTCAGCTTCCTATCACCTTTTCTTACCCACTTAAGCAAATCCATTCTTCTTTGAGAAAATTCAAACCTGGATTATTTATGAAAAGTTATGAAAAAAAAGGAAGCTGCAGCAAAAGCCATTTAAAGCTAACTGGTGATACACCTCCACCAAAACCACAAGCATCRTGGTGCCAAAAGGGCAGTGATAGTATGAGACCCTGATCAATTGGATCTGAGAATTTATGCATTTTCCACAAGTCAGTTTTAAGTCTAATATCGATGTCTCCAGCACTCTACCAGCAGGTTTCATTATATGCTGATATATGACAATCACTTACAAAATGGGCCAAATTCATAACAAATTGTAACACTTCGTAACATTTGCTGATAGCAACGGGTACTCATTCAAGTGCATTGAACAATTTATTTTTAAAGTATTTCCATATACTCTATCAGCAGAACTTGAAAAAGCTCTATTTTAATAATCTAAGTAGACTCAGTAACATCTGAGGCACAATTTTGATACTGTTTTTGTAGTAGTGTTTGTAATAGACTGTTGCTAAACATGATGATTTAAAGAAAGGTCCTGTATAAAACAACTTTCAAATTACTTTACCTTTTATCTGAAATTCTTGGAAAATTATGGTCTCCTATAAGACTAACCTTTTGTCTCTGTGTTCCATCAGAAGTTGTCACCAGGAAAATTGAGAAATTCTCTTTTGAAAACAAGTTCCATTTTGTAGATGACAAAAAAAATAGAAAAACTTGATATAAAGACTAAGATCTCCTGTGAAAATATTTATCGATCTGAAAATATATTTTTAACTTACTAGCCTCTCTATGTTACCATGATAATGACACATTTTGTTGGTATTCATCAACACTGAATAAAAACAGAAGCCTTTTCTTCCTCTTGGAATAGTATAGACATTTTAAGGGTTTCGCAAGAGGTTTATAAGGCTATGAACAGAACGTTGTGCTGCTTATGAGAATTAATGTAAAATATTATTTGTAGTATATAATTAGAGAAATGTACCTTCCAAAGCAAACAAGCAAGCATATAAGAACATAGTCAGACACATAGCAGATGTAACACTTGTTTCATTCTAGGACTTTTTAGTTAGTTAGTTTTCTATGCCATGTACTTTTGTTGAAATCCTCTCAAAACACTTTACCCAGAGGTTGCAAGAATTTCTACAAAAAATTATTGCTTTTTCCCCCTCTTAATCCCTCAAGTATTTGCTGCAGTTACATTTTACTCTAGCTATAATTTTACAGTATCTTCCTAAAATTACACAGGTGCACCAATGACCTACTAATGCTCACCTTTGCAGTAAGTCATACTTTTATTAATATTTAGCCAGCCCTGATGAATTATAGCAGCTGGCAACTTGGTACCTTACTTCTTAAAATTCACAGCTAAGTTGAATTTTGCAAATAGTTCTGCAAGTGCTATGACAAACAAAACCTGATTTCATTGATTTGTGTCTTGTTGTTTTATGTGACCATTGGAAATGACACAGACTGATCGGAACTCTTCCCATTTTGCTTAAGTAAATGTTAAATAAAATCCCTGGTATGTGGGATGACACTGGACTCCATGCAAGAGTATTTACAACTTGGGACTTTTTCCGTGTTCCAGTATGGAACCTGGGTGCTTTTTCAGACATAGAAAGTAACTGATGTGATCAGATTTAATGAAAAAAAAAAGGTGTAAAATTCATTTACTACATGTATAAATATAACTTAGAAACATTAGTCTGTAACAAGCTTTCAATTAGTTGTTTTATTTTTATTATTATTTGATTGTCTAATGGATGTTCTTTTAAATCTGAATTTAAATAGATGATCATGCATACGTTTTCATGCATGCGCTGGCATATCTTCTTGTTTGGTTGTTTTTTTAATCCTACATGTACAGTTAGCTCTGCTGTCTTTTCAGGCAATTGATCATCTCTAATCTGTTGTGACATCTAATAGAAAAGCCTAATGAAGATATGCAACTTGGTAGATGTGGTCATATTCACGGTGTGGAAAAAGGGTAAAAACAATACTGGACTGCAGTGGTGCAAGGAGAAAGACGACTTTGACACAGAAACTAATCAAAGAAGGAAATGCTTATTTGTGGAAATTATATATTCTTAGCAAGTATTGTGAGACGACACATTAGTAATTTGCCATGTAATACAATCCTTATCTACATAACAAGCTTATTTTATGTTGCCCTTTGAGTCTCGCCTTCTGAAAGGTCAGTGGCAAAACTCCTATTTAACACAATTTGAAGTAGGGTATTAGAAACATCCTACAAGCTATAAGTTGTACTGCTTCTTGCATTCTATTCCACAAAAATCTGCTCCACCTTGATTTTTTTTCCCCTCAGATTATGACTTTAAAGAACATGAACCAGGTTTCCTTTTCTTACATATACAAGATTTCCCAGGGAATTGACGAAACTTCACTTTAAAAGGCAGCTGTATGAAACACTAACAAAACTTTTGCGGGGGTGCAGTATCTGGAGTTAAAGACCTCAAGGGTCTGTTTGGTTTTCTCCTTTTTGTGAGAGTCATAACATCCACAATCATACTTATCACTCATGTACAAGTTTAGGAATAAAAATATGTATATAACCTCACTCAGTAACTTCCTAGATAATTTGCACAGTTCACCCAGATAAAATGTTCTCTTACATCAGTCTTAGAGGAAGATTGATTACACTCATGAACCACATCAGGATGAAAAGATTTAATCTAATTAACAATTTCCTTTAATCCTAAATCTCCTTTCTCATGGAGATTTTATCAAGAGCTATTTTTAACTACTTAGAAGAGATTCATTACTTTTACTCTAGTAACAACATTTTCTTTTCAACTTTGTGTGTTTGAACTATAAACTGAAAAGCGCAGAGGAACTTTTTCCCTGTCTTTCAAGCACTGGTATGCCATTTGAGAGGTCTCAGAATACAGAGAGCCCTATTTTCCTAGCATAAATTTTGCTCTAATACATGCAAAACCAACATTAGCCATAAGTGTGTCAAGCTCAAATGCAATTGTTTTCTGGCACCTCTATTTACCAAAAAAAAAAAAAAAAAAAAGTCATACATAGACCTTTATGTATCATTACTTTAAAAACATGAATGAATCCTCACTTCCTAAAAATTCTGAATGTGGATAGTTTTTTTGTACTTTTGGAGCATGATCTCTTGTAAAATGGCAGCATTTTTAAACACTTTCACATTGCTTACAGGGCTTCTTCAGAGGGTCCATTTTCCAGTGTCCAGCTCTCATTCTAGTCTGAATTGCTGCTCTGGTCTCAACTTTTTTCTTGTTCAATCTAGTTCAAACTTAGAAACACTCCCAGTAGCTATATTTGATTATCTGTATGCAAATAAGATCCATAAAACTAAGGTTGCTTAGTCTGGGGATCTTTCTAACTACATTTAAAATTCTGTGTGGGAATAACGCGGGAGCTTTCTTTCTTATGTTTCTTCCTTAAGAGAAATATATTTCCTGTGGGAAAAAAGTATTTTACACCAATTATATAAATAAAAAACCCACTTAAATGTGAAAGCATCATCATTAGTTTGAAATCTCTTTACATTTAAGTACTAGGGGCTCTTACTTTAAAGACAGTCATATTTTACTGACATTTTTTATTCTCTTTATTGACTACATATTTTCTTCTCTTGCCTTCCTGGCCACACCTCTGCGCAAAAGTCTGTCAAGTACACAAACTGAGGAAACTGCAAAATCTATTAATGACATTTTTTGGCCTCACAGATCGAGGACCCGACAGCCTCCTGGGCTTCATTAGGAAGAGCATTGCCAGCAGGTTGAGGGGCTTGATCCTTCTCCTCTGCTCAGCACTGGTGAGACACACCGGGTCCAGTGCTGGGCTCCCCAGTACAAGAGAGACAGGGACATACTGGAGCAAGTCCAGGGAAGGGCCACAAAGAAAATTAAGGAACTGGAGCACCTGTCTTACAAGGAGAGGCAGAGAGCTGGGACTGTCCAGCCTGGAGCAGAGAAGGCTCAGAGGATCTGATCCATGTGTATAAATACCTGATGAGTAAAGAAGAGGGAGCCAGGCTCTTCTCAGTGGTGCCCGCTGACAGGATGAGAGGCAATGGGCACAAACTGAAATACAGGGAACCTGACTTAAACATAAGAAAACACTTTTCTGTTGTGAGGGTGGTTGAACACTGGACAGGTTGCTCAGGGAGGTCGTGGGGTTTCTATCTGTGGAGGTATTCAAAACCCAGCTGGACACAATCCTGAGCAATCTGCTGTGGCTGACCCTGCTTGAGCAGGGGGTTGGACCAGATGATCTCCAGAGGTACCTTCCAAACTCAGCTATTCTGTGATTTTGTAATTACTGCAAAATGAGGGAGAAAAAAAAATGTTTTATCTGTTTCATTTTACAAAAGAAAACAGGAGCAGTCACAGCTAGGGTGACATTTAAAAGTCTCTGATGAGCTAATATATATACTTGAAAACACCACATTTTGATCTCAAAATTGCCTACCATTGCAATAGTTTCTGCAGGATATTTTCATTTAAAGTGAGGTTCTGCAGCGGATGCATGTGTTCACGTCAGCTGTCATCAGAATAAATTCCACTTCATCTTTAAAAACAAAGAATATTCTCTGATGTTATTGCCCCAGAGTTCACCATACTGAATGCTTTCTACTGAGATGCCTTGGTCAGGCTGAGAAATAAGAAGGAAGGAACATCAGTATATTCTACTTCTATTCTATGCATCATTCACGGCTGTTAATTTATTAAAATGTCCATATAAGGCATGAATGGTTATATGAGGAGGTTTTATTAGATGCTATGATTTTCCAAAATTCCTCTCTGTATCCCATATTATTCTATATTCTATTCATAATAGGAAAAAATTCAAGTTGAGTAGGAAAAGCAGGTGCACCATCACCTTTGCTAGTTTTATACTTTAAAAATTCCTTAGGCATACTACATTTTCCACAAAGCAAATAGTTTTATTAATAACAATAATCTTCTATTACTAGTTCAAGAGATCCAATTTAACGCACTTGTTATTTCTGACAGCAAGACTTTTGAGCAGCAACCCTATCCACTGAAAATGACTAGCCATGCCACATATAAGAAAGAATTGTCATTAGAAGTGTCCTTTGGAAAAAAAAAAAAAAAAAAAGCCTGCCTTTCATTCCCAATAACTAAGTTAAATATAGCAATTAACTTGTTATCTGGCAGATCTGCAATCATCATCATCTTTTCCAAATAGGTAAACTCATCACTGTGCATTTTAAGCTTCAAGATTAATGTATGCCAAGAACACACTGAAGAATAAAGGTACTTCATGGCTGTCTGATTTTAGGCATCCTCCCATCATCCTGAAGTGTAATCCCCTGGAGTGATTATGTGTGAATAATTTAGAAAAGTGCACAATGCCTGAGGTTTATAGGCATAATGTAATCCAATATTTGTTCAGTGGCATGTCCATAGCACTCCAGATAGACTGTAATGATCTTGCTGAGGGTGCAGTAGATACTTCACATGTATATGGACCAATTTTTCACCCGAGAGCCTTGTCTTTTCTTCATAAAAACAAGGACTGCACTATAATGACTATCAAACTTCTTTCCTGGCATGCATTAAAAANAAAAAAAAAAACAAAAAAAAAAAAAAAAAAAAAAAAACAAACCCACACCAAAATGTAGCCTAATAAGAAAATTATGAAATGTAAAAGAGAAACTGAAAAAAAAACAAATAACAAAACAGATTAAGTCCAATTTTCAGTATCTGTGGCACTTAAAATCTTAAATGCCATTGACTTCTAGCAATAGGGTTGAAGTGCTCAAGTCTCTTTTGAAAGTGATGTGTGACACCCTATGTCATGTAGGTAACATATTATGTATTTATTATTGTTCATTCTGAACCGAACTTTGCACAATGATGTTGTATTATCACTGTACCATTAGAAATAGCTAGCGGAACAGCATCTTTTTCCAGGTAAAATAGATTATTTCCTTCAGAAACATCACTGAGAATTTCATCTCTACAGATGCCTGAAACACTAAATTAAATCTCAGTTGTTTCTGGATCTGTGAGAAATTAACATAAAAGGGGAACAGCACAGTCAAAAAGGAAATTTATGCTTGTGAGGTTACGATCTAGAATATTTGTGAAGAATGATATTTTTCCAGCTCTATTTAATGTCTATGTAAAATTTTCTTCATGTAAAATATTTTAGGTTTTGTTACAAGAAGTCTGTTGCCAAGACTTCTCTGAAGAATAAAGTCCTATATCAAAAAACTTTAAAGACATTTGGTTGTTTTATTGGGTTTTTGCCTGTTGCTTTACTGTGCTGGCTCCTTTTGCCATACTTTCTTGTCCTTTAGTTGAGCTGGAAAGGTTAATTTTGCCCAGAAATCTAAAGAAAAAGACTTCAAGTATAATTTTGCAATCAAGAGGTTAATGYTGAGGAAGGAGGAAAAAAAATAAATCTCTCAAATACAAGTGTCTATAGTCCTGGTTTATCAGAAACATGAAAATTACCTCCATAACAGTAAAAGTGTCATTTTGTAATGGGCAGGGTGTCCAATTTCATCACATGGAAGAAACTGTATTGAAAGTAAATGAAATATTTAATTGTAAGGCAGATGTCACATCCATGGCCTTCATGTGATAAAGTAAATTCAGATCTGAATCTTAACGTTTCTTAAGAAGCATTGGCAATTTTGGTCTAGATTGCCTATTATTGTTAATATTTCACTGTTCATTTGTGTTGGAGAATTCTGGATTTTAGGATCAGGTGTCTCCAAGAGTCAGCTTCCAAATTCCAAGGTACAGCAATATTCAAATGAAAGAAATTACGTTAGCTTCTTCCATAAAAGACTGGACATAAAAACTGGATTCAGGTTAGGATTTTAGTATCTGCTCCAAATTTTGCATGTGATCATCTAGCATTTGCCTGCAGGCTCATATTTAGCTTTTCATACCATTTAGCATTTCTGTGAGAAGTAGGACTTGGGTTTCCCCCATCATCATCTTCTGAATTATGATAGGTGTTGATTGTTTATTTATCTTTGGTTTGCCTACTATAATCTTTTTGGAAAGAAGACAAGATATTAACAGGTTGGTTGGTGTTATCTTTGCATAATTATTTTGGAATTTGATTTATTACTGAAGCTCCATTATGATGACATGCTTAAATTGATTTGTTCAATATTGCTGCATAGTTTCTGCATTCATCTTAATAAAACTTTAGAAATGTTAATAAAGACTAATACATTTATAGATGCTCCCAAGGTGATGTTTACATGTTAACAATGAGATATTGACTGTGCTGGTTTATTCCTACATATAGAGTACATATTTATCACAGTAAAATACTTACACTATATCAAAACAATTGTTTATATCAGAACAGAATCAACTGAAAGACATATCTGGTCTTCCWTTTTCACACTGTGTAGCACTTTCTGAAGTTGCTTTTAACTCAGGACTTAGTAAAGAATCGGTCCTATGGAAAGGATATATACTATTTTTGATGCCTTCTTAAGTTACTTGTTATCTAAATAGAATCTAAATGGAACAAAGATAGTATTTGATTTAACATACTTCCTCTTAGCATGACTGTAGTGACTTGCCTTACAGTCTGCAATGGGGCACATTGTCTACTGTTTTACTTGCCTTCTCTGAATTAGAAAAGGTTTACTTCTCATGATACTACAGAAGTAATTTATCAAGTCACTGTAGCTATTATTGCATTTTCTGAATTTTCACCCAGTGAAAAAGGATAGTAATATCACAAAGGGGAAAAAAAAAGGAAAGGAAAACCATTATGTTTATGGGAATACACCATCATATTTCAAGCACTTATTTCAAAATAATGTAGCTCTTGGCTGTAAAATTTTGTACTTTATTTATGTATCTGCTTTTCTGCCATTTTAATATTTTATATTTATTCAATCTCTGTAAAAGACGCGAGTGACTAAAAGAAATGGACAAAGATGTTCCTTCTGGAAAGCAAAAATGTATACTCTTTATGAAATGCATCTTTGGGTTTTCCAGTTCCACATCCCTAATTTTCAAATGTATTATTTGTAATATTTCAAATATATTAGTAAAGTTTATTTCAAACAATTTTTTTTTTTCCTTTTTTGCTTTACCTGTCTAAGCAAACAGATGATAATATATTCCCTTTTTTCCTTCACATCAATTTAGTTTTTTCTTGTCTTCCTTGGATGGTCTTAAGCCATAGTCTATTGAAAAAGACAGTTTTTGAACTGTCATCATCTCATTTCCCTTCTCTTCTGTTAAGAGATTTTAATCAATACATGCAATTCCTTGTGTAACAGTGGCACTTGCAGTTATAATGGAAATCTCATGCTGGATTATATATTTTTGCTTTAGAATCTGACTAGGGAGAAATAATTCCAGCCAACAATGTTTGCTGCTGAATGCTTTATTAACTTTGTGTACTATCACTCTGCTCAGTAGAGCCACCAAGTTCAATCCACCCCACAGCTGAACCTTGTGCAGCACAGAGAGAGAAACACCCATTCTCCCCCTCAGAGCAACCTCCCAAGCCCCACGTTACTCCTAATAGCTGCCAACAGCCCAAAGAGGCAGAGCCACAAGGCGGGGGGCTTTCTTTCACATCTCCTCTATAGCAACGAGGATGACGCAGGATGCTAAATGCTGGCCCTGCACCATGAAGAGAGCTGCAGGTCAAAATGGCACTTTTCCCTGGCTTTGACATGCCAGCTGAAAGACTGTTGTTTCCCTCCCCACCACCACCAAGAGCAAAGCACACGTGGAAGAGGACAGAGCTCCGGAGATTCACCCCAGCCCATCGTTTCTCAGTGGCACTGAATTCAAAGTTCAGATCCAAAGCTGGCATTCTTGCTATGGAGATTAGGGAGTTACAGGTTAATGCCAATGTGCAGCATTGGTTGGATTTGTAGGGGCTCTTTTAGCATCCTACTGTCTTCAAAAGGAAGCTGTGAACCCCCAAATCAGACCCACTAAAATGTGACTACTTTATGAAGAAAGCAGATACAAAATGTAAAAAATGTCTGAGAGAATACTTTCAAACTTTCTGATAAAGTCCACCCAAGTGCAGCTGTAAGTGGACCGGATAGAATATATAAAGACAGAAGCTGTGTATCCCAGTCCATTCAGTTACAGTTCCTTAGAAGTGTTCAACAGTAATCGCTCATTTTTCAAAGGTATGACTAATGCCAGTTTTGAGCATGGATTTATGAAAACATGGGTTGATCCTTCCCTCAAGGAATGTTTGCCCAAGAAAGCTTATTTAAAGATCATGTGGCAACACTTCAATCATTCTCTGATGCAAAGTAAATTAGAGTTCAGAAAGCTAATTCCCCCATTGTTTGGGTTACTTTTCAAACCGTCTGTTATGYTCTAAATACAAAAACTTGGATCCAATCCAATTTACACCTTCTGGGCCTTGAATTAGAAAGCAGTCAAACTCTAGCTTCCCTCAAAGGTCAGCTTATAACTCTGATTTTCAAACAATGCAAAGGAGCACAGTACACTTCAGAAAGACATAGTTTAAAAAACAACCAAACAACCAAACCACACAACCCTTTAACTGATATCAGGCAGAAACAACTTTTGAATATTTTGCCATGCTACATAACACTTAGAGAACCAGCAATTTATTTTGAATTTGGACACATTTTCTCTTGCCTCTTTTCTAAGCTGCCTTATTTGTATGTTACAGTAGCAGACAGATAGCTCTTACAAGTGTCATCCCATCGCTCATAGGGAAGAAAAACCCTGGGAAACATTTCTTGAAGTTTTGTTMTCTCAAACATAGAAAATACAAATCCATTAACTATAATGTGATTTGAGTAGCACACAGTAGGATAATACTTTGTATGTTTCTGGTAAGATCTATGAATGACTGCAACACATTACTATGTCTGCTTATATGTATACATGGACACACTACCTCGCAAACATACAGAAATGGAATAGGAAGAGCTATACATGACAATAGCAACCCTTTTTTTCCTACGAGGTTTTCAGCAATACCTCAAATCTGTTTAGATAATTAATTAATGACATGTTTAAACTTCTAAGTAAGACTGAAACTTAAATCAATTTCTATAGATGTGCAGTAATTATCATTACGACCACATGAGGAGTGCTAAAATGAGCACTTATGATTCTGCGCACCTACCTACACAACTTCTTTCTTTGTACAACACATTTTGTTAAATCCTTGATTCAACCTTCTGATCTTTAGTGTTATAAATCTTTGAGCAAGCTACAGAAGAAACTCAGCCAGAAATTTAATTAGCCAAGATGTTTAAACACAAAATACAGTAACATAGTTCAGAATTTGTAACAGCTTCAAACATGGAGTTCAGCAAAGATTGATTCTTTGTTCTAATTGCTTTTGACAGAAAGCTAGCTGGGTTTTTGTTGTTTATTTTATTCAATGGTAACATAATATAATTGCAATATTAAAAAAAAGGCATCTCAAAGTCAACAAAATATGAAGTTCTAACAAAGGAGAATTAAACATAGATCAGTCTGAAGAGGACCGGGGTCAATTTATAATTTATGTAAAGAGTAAATGAGCTGTAAACACACACACACTAACTACTCCCAGGTCTAATGAATGAACTCAGTGATCTCTTGCTGTACCGCCTCTTCAGAAACTTTCTATGTTTTCATTCTCACAGCATGGGTATAATTTCTCACAGTCCAACAAACTTACTAAAATCTGGGCTCAAGTCCTGGCTGACACTCCAGCCCCCGACTCACGCGGGTGTTGTAAAGCCTGTCCCCCAGTCCGTCCTGCACAGGGACTGGAGGTCCGTCCTATCCGGGGCTCGGCAGCCCCTGGAGCCCCATGAGGTTGCCTGCAGCGCAAACACCCTGYCCTCCCCGGGGACCCCAACACCAGGCCACGGCACAGTGCTGGCTTGGCAAGGAGAAAGAGTTTGGGTCACCTAACAGAGCAACAGACGCAGAGCAGACTTTATTACCTTTCCCATCTGCTTCACATATTGTAAAAAGCGCAGCCCCTTGCCACACATGCTTTTGCTGAAACCTCTCTTATATCCCATAACATGGGTTTTATTTTTTGAAAAGATGAGGGAAGTAGGAACTGGTGAGCATCATATTTACCATCCCTCCCCCACCAAGAAGAAACCAGATTTTATGGTATGCTGCCTTATCAAATGCTTTTGGGGGGTGGGGGGGGAGATAAAAGGGAAAAAAAAGGAAAGAAAAAAAGAGTTCATGAAAATAGAGACAGAGGCAAATATAAAACCAGAATCTTTGACACACGTATACTAGACCCCATGCAGCTCTGTATTAGCAATTGTCTCTATTTCTGATTGTTCCCCTTTCCCTTGGTACTCAATCTGAAAGTCCAATTTGCCAGAATAATGTATCTGGTGTGAGAGAGAATTTCTACAACTGAAGTAACTGTTTCTTAGCAACCAGAAATGCTCTAGGAACAGGTTTCATTTTCCCCCGTACCCACTGAGATACAGAATAATTGTCAAGATAATTATAACACATTTGTGATGATTTACTTAGTTTTTATATAATTATTTATAGAACTACCCAATAAAATGAAAGGGTTAATTGACCACAGCAACCAGGATCCACACTCGATTTATAGATAACCGCTAGAAATCAGAATGAATTACAGTTAAGTTGGCCAGGGTTACAGATTGCAATCCCAGTAAACACATTGCTATTTTTTATTTCTATCACTGTAATAGTGAGAGATATCCTTGACTTCTTCCTCTCCCCTCCTCCCCTGAGGTCACAGTGCTGTTGTACCAGGCGCTGCACACAGACGTGCAGAAGGACAGCACATCACCTGAAAACCTGGCTATAGAAATACAGAAGCCATTCAAAGCACAGGAAAAGGAGAGTGTTGTCCTTCTCAGCTTACAGAGGGGGAAACCAAGCAAAGAGAGCTGAGGGACCAGGAATCGCGTGCTCTCGGACACAAGTTTAACAGGTGGTTTAGGAAGCTTCATAGTTCCAGTTCTCACTGCTGGAGACATCCCATAATATGTTCCTCAGTCACATACTATAGCCAGGGTCACGCAGATGAGCACCCCCTCTACATTGGCTGTGGCTCCAGGACACTGTAAGATGGTTTTAGCCCAGGCTGCTACCCACTCCTTTGCTCTGGTGGAAGGCAGGTTCCCTTCCCCATCCCTTGCAACCAGGTGGCTGTGTGGTAAAYGGGTTCAAGGAGATGATATGGTAGACAACTACAGCAAAAGAGAGCAAATACATTGTCAGGTTGGCAAGGTGATCTAATTCACTGCATAATTAATACTGWCACAGAGGTGAGGCTGGAATGCCTCCTAGGAAGGGAAGGAGAAGACAGGCAGGTCCACCCCTTTTCATATCAGCCCAGTTTCATAGCTTAAGCAGGTTTTGAAGCTGTAGCTCTACAGAGGAGGCCTTGTACCCCTGTGTGCTGTAATGCCTAGCTCTTAGGTGCTTGCAATTACAGATCCGCCACATCAGCAGTTGAGATCCCTTTTAAATAAAATCATTTCAGGTGACAGAGTGGCTGGCACTTCTACATTCCCTCTTGTAATACAGGTTTTCAACACTAAAGCCAGTATAAAAATAACATTACCATTACAGCATATTTCCCCAGTTCCTTCNCCCCAAAACCCACAAAAAAACAACACAGAAAAGGAGACAAGGTGCAAAAATCTCATGAGCAAAGTCACAAAATTTAGTTAGCCATTAGTAGTAGCCATGGTGAAACTACCATTAACAGATGAGAAAAAATACATTTCCTACTATTGAAACAATGAAGATATGTATTGCATTACTAACCTACAGTTGTGAAGAGTTGTTAAAATCCAGGAGATTTATCTACACAAAGGTGTTTTATTGTCAGAGCCCACAGAGTGGGACTTCCTTACTGTGWCAGGAATTGTCCCTGATACCAATGTTTGCTTTTTTTCAGCCAGTGTAAATCTCTAGGATTAAACTAACATAAAGAATGCTCACCCTCAGTCTGCCGGATATTTACTTTTTTGGGTGGATATGACAGTCCTCACACTGTCCGTGGAAGAAAAAAACCTCTGACAGTGTCATGGCATCAATATTATTTACTTAAAGAAAATTAGTTGACTTTCACGTTTCAACCATTTTTGCCACCTTCTGCCTTCCAAACACTTCTATTATGATTGGATCCCAAAACAGCGAATTACTGCATTACAGTTTCTCTCTAGTTTGTGTGCCAAAATGGCCCTGGGCTCTGGTCTCCCAGGTAGCTGTAATATCCTTTTGTAAACCTTCCGTGAATGATTATGGTAAATCTTGCTTGCAGCAGTTTCTGTTCCCGCTAGCATTTTTTCCACCCACCTGTCTGTGATTTTCTTGGGTTTTTTTTTTCTCCCCCTGATTTTCAATTCCCTATTTTACCCTATACCCTACAGCCTAACAGGCTGTCATAATACACTTCTTTTCCCCTGCTGCCTATTTCTCTATGTATTGTCAGTGAAACAGTATGATTTTCAAACCTCCCAAGATAAGTATTTTTTGTGCTAGAAACATCAGTACTAAGCATCCACAAAAAATCAAAATCGCATAAGTAAAATCATTTTAGAAACAGCTTAGGTGCTGCTATTCATCTGAACTGCACTTTAAAAATGTAACTATTGTTCTTCCCTTCATTGAACTCCTATAACAAAGCCAGCATCTCAAATGGTGAAGTAAAATTGATGCCCCAGCAAAGATCAAGCTTTAAAAACATTATAAGTAATTTACAAGGCTAGTAGTGTTTATTTTTTAATTGCTTATTTTAAAAGGAAAAAATCCAAATTATTTAACTCAGCACAAATAGATACAAACCTAATACAACTGTGGCAGCTGAAAACAGGCATTCAATATCAGTGTTAAAAGCAAATATTCAAGACTTTGGGGGAAGATGGGGAAGAGACAGTGGACTTGCATATTTTGACTAGTTGCTAATGAAGTACAGGATCTTTCTGTGCTGAGTTGGGTTTGTAATAACAGAGGACACAGTAGGTCCCCAGCTCCATACCACCATTTGGGGGGCTGATGCCACTCTTAAGAGAACTGCTACTAAAATTGGCCCAAAATCCTGAAATAGCTCAAACTTCTAATGTTCAGATTCAGTAAAGAAATAAAGGACACTGGCTGTTTATTCAATCACTGAATTTTGTCTTATGTATCCTCAAAGCATTTAACATAGTTATAAGTGATGCATGTACAGGAATCACTTCAATTACACGTGAAAACAATCATTTCTAGAATGGAATACACAAACTGCTTAACACCAGGCATCATTGCTCCAAAACACTTTTAGTTGCAAAAGTGAAAATTACCTTCCACACTCAAAAAATTACATGGATTATTTGGGTGAGTGGTGACTGGATTTTAGCTGGGAGTCCCAGATTAAATGTTAAGTCTTCTGAAACCAGACATGGGAAAACAAGAATGACTATCAAACAGAAATTGAGAACTTAAGTAATAAATAAATAACGGTTTTGGTTATTACCTACATACCTCAGAAATCCAAAATAATATTGACAGTAGATTTTTGTTTTTGAAATTAGGACTTAATCTGATTTTCCCTCTGTTTCAAAAACTAGCTCCATAATAAATACATGAAATTGTAACTTAAGTAGCTAGAACAGTTGTTTTTTGGGCTTCTATGTGAGACCTATTTTAGTTAGTCAAATTGACTGCTGACTTCTCTTAATTTACTCTGTTGATGTGGATTGCATGCTATTATCATAAGCAAGGGAACCAGCCTTGAAGTTCTCATCTAAGCAAAACTCCCCTTTAAACTAACCATATTTTTGCTTTCTAAAATAATCATTTTTTTTTTTCCTATGGAACTGGTTCTGCCAACTTGTCAATTCTTCCAGAAATCGAATTGTTGAAGATTTTCAGTGGTCTTTTAAAATGTGAGTGATATAGTAAGCAGTTAACTAAGTTTACTGCCCTGGAAATTTCACCTACATATAGACTACAGAATTGGGTTTTGTTTTCCCCTATTGGGCAAATATCCACGTGCTTTTCAAGAAAAAGCAATTTGAATACTGGATTATCAGCAGAAAACTACATATTTCACTTTCATGGGCTTTCTATGGAAGCAAGAATAGCCTCATTTTAACTACTGTACCTTCAGGGAATAAGGTTTCTAAAACCTATCTTGAACTCCTTGCACATATGCAATTTGTATAATACATTTACTATCCTACCCATTGGATTAGGAGGAGACTGGTGAAATATCATCAGGTAGAAGTTTTTCCATCAAGTTTTCACTCCAGAGGCTTGATCGCATGAATGGAAAGTGGTCTTCCTCTCCTGAATATTATTAGGAAGGTGGTTTGTTTGGTTTTGGGTTTTTTTCCCCCCCTAAAAAGAAAGGATTTTGTATGATTTCTTCCTAGCTGCTCTTTTGCTTTTTCCTTCCTTTTTCTTAGGTTTGTAATCACAATCCGTTCTTGTTCTTTTTCTTCCTTAAGGGTGCTGTATGTAGGGTTTTGGGGGTATTTTGGGTGACGTTGGGTTTTTTTCCCCCCACAGGAAGAAGCCGTTCTCCTGGTTGATAGTCTCTTCCTGCTTCTGCATCTCTATATCAATGAAATTGCACTGTGAAAAGACTTGTTTGCTTGTTTCAGTGTTTATTAGCAGACCACTGGAAAGTTTTATCTCATGAATTTAAATATTATTAAAACATTAGGCACTAGTAGGTTCAGTGTAGCATGAAACATGCCATTCAGTGTTGCTAACTCACAGGCATTAACCAGACAGCATGAAACTATGGACTTTAGTAAAGGGAGCCATAAAATGCTAATTATCTTCTTCTTTCACCTTTTTTTTTTTTTTTTTTTTTTGAACAGCACAAGATCCAGTCTTATGAACATACAAGTTTAACCTCCCTGGAAAAAAAAAAAAACACAAGCTTAAAAATACAAAGTCAAATGCCCACAAAATTAGTGCATAAAAGTTCTTACAGTTCAGCTGGAGAAGATAGGTCTTAACAATAAAGATTTGAACACAAGTACTGAGTTGTTTTCCTTTCTGCAATCTTCTTTGAAAGCATCATGTTTTCCTTTAGCTTGTAGTGCCTTGTGTTTCACTAAAGTTATAGTTAGAGCTGGAAGCAGACAGAAAGTAAATAGGGAAAGATAACAGGTCCCAGCTGTTTCACACTACATGATTAGGAACACTAGCTACAACAGRTAGTCCTAATGAAGTGTTAGTGGCACTTGCCTTGATGAGATGGTGTTTGGCGTAGTTCTTGCTATATTTCAAATGCACTGTTTCAAGAATTGAACATGAAATTAAAATAACAATATTCCTAAAGCTGTAGTAACATTTTCTTTGTATACAGTTTATTTTTCCAGTCTTAATAAAAAGATTCTTCATCTTCTAAGGTAGTCATTTTGCCTCATGATTTTACAGGTCTATATAAACTCCTATTTCCTTCTGTAAGTGGCTCATGGTGGTAGTATGTGGTGAAAAGGTTCATTACAGAGATCCAAGTTTGTAAAGCTTAAACTGAGATAATCCTCTGTGTAGTTTAGTTCCTTGTGCATCTCCAAGAAAAAAATAAAGCTGCAAAATATCCACAGGTATGAAAAAACTGAGCAGAGGAATGTTACAGAAAGCTGTCATAAGACTCATCTTGACAAAAATTAATCCTAGCATCAAGAAAAGACATTTTTTTTTTTTCCCAGCATAATTCCAAAGAGATACCTCATCTTCCAGAACAGTATGAACAGAAAAATGAGGTTATAAAAGGGTTAGATCAGGTTACTCCAAAGAAGCTGAAAATTTTTCCCGGTCCCTAAAGGTCAAATGTTACTTGTGAATATCAGTGACATGAAAAAGACCATGAATCCATGTTTCCAAATTTTTTTTTTTTTTCTAATAAAATATATTGTATTTTCCTACCTGCTAGAGCAGGTGGATGTTCCCTGAAGGAACTGTGTGGCCTGTAGAGAGCCCACACAGGAGYAGGTTTGTCCTGAAGGACTGCAGCCYGTGCGAAGTCCAGCCCACGCCGGAGCAGGGGAAAAGTGTGAGGAGGAAGGAGCAGYAGAGAAATGCTCTTACGGACTGACCACAACCCCCATTACCCATCCCCCTGCGCCGCTTGGGTTGGGGGAGGAGGAAGAGGAATTGGTGATGAAGAAGTGAAGTTGACCCTGGGAAAAAAAGGGGAGTAGGGGAAGGTGTTGTTTTAGTTTTTCTTTGTTTCTCACTATCCAATTCTATTTTAATTGACAAGAAATTAAATTAATTTTCCCCAAGTTAAATCTGTTTTGCCCATGACAATAACTGGTAAGTGACCTCCTTGTCTTTATTTCGACCTGAGCTTTTTCTTCTTATTTTCTCCCCCTGCTCTGTTGAGGAAGAGTGAGAGAGCAGCTGGGTAGGCATCTGGCAGCCAGCCATGGTCAACCCACCACAGGACCATTTCTGTTTAGATAGTATTATGGGCCAACTTTCATTACATGACTATTTTCTAAAATAGGCTATTTCTGCAAACTTTGATTATATCTTTCACTAGGTTAAATCACTGCCCTGGCTATATGCAAGTTGGAGCTTTATAAGCCTGACTTTCTTCCTCATTTCCACAGTCTGGGACTTCTTAAAAGACATGCAGAAGATTGATATCTAAACGAGAATAGCAGTTCAACAGAATTATTGAATCATAAGCTAGATTTAATAAAATGACAATTTTGTTCAGTTGCAGTATTGGTTTCAAATTTTTCATTTATAAAGGCAGAAGGAAAGCCACCAATTTATGTGATGAAGACTTAATTTAACACTTCTATAAGACTGCAGTTTATAAAGTTAGCTACATAAATCATTAGTGCTGGAAATCTGCTGAAATATCACTTTGAAAATTGTCAGTACTTTAAAAGGTCTGCATCGTGTACTCCAATCCATGGTAATACCAAATTGGATGGGATATAAATTTTTCTTCTGTGTAGTCACAATTAAGTCTGACAACATCAACCATATATTTTACAGGTGCAGGCTGTTCACAACAGTGTGCATTAAGGAAGTAATTAAGGAAATGTCTCATAGCGCTGGGATGCCAAAGCCAGAGAAGCAGGGTACAAAGCCAATAGCTCTTGAAATATGGTTGCTGTACTCTTGAAACAGAACAAAGCCAAATCCCACAAAGTGCTCATACTTCTTGATCCCAAGCAATGGAAACCAGAGTGGAAGAAAGAAGGGAGAAAAAAGAAATCAGGAAATTCTCAGCAAATAGTGGAATAAAGCTTTACGTCCTCAAATTCCTTGAGGCTTCAGCTACAATGGGCAGCAGCAATCCTGACRCAGGTATGTTGAGCTCTCAGGGAGGAGAATACATTACCAGATTCCTCCCAGGCAAAACTGCAGGTAGTTCTAACCAGAATATGTCCATTCAACTTCTTTTCTTGCTTCCTTTCAGCTGTGATACTCATTCCTTTGTTTTCTTTCTCCAAATATACTATATTTAAGTGTTAATAGTGTTCTGCAGTGCAGGAATTATATGACAAAATATACAAAATGGAGTCAAGAACAATCCCAAGGATACACAATTCAACAGACAAATATGTAGGAACTCCTAAATTATCATAAAAGCAGTGAAATTTAACTCACTGAAAGTATTCARGAGATAATTTATGCAATGAAGACTTATAACCCGGTAGAGACAAAAAGTAAAATCTTTGAGAATACTTTCCAAGTGACCAAAGCTTGGCTACTCAGACTATTCCTAAACATTGGCACTTTGTAGCTATATGATATAATGTCTACATTAATTGGTCTAAGTACATTCTCCCCTGCCAAAGATAAGCCACTTCTCTTTTTCACACAGCTTTGATTTTCCTCTTCAGCCACTCTGCCAACAGCTATCCATTTTCTAGAAACATTGAGGCAGTCATGAGTAAGCTATGGCAATTTTTAGTTTTTACTCAATAATTTCCAGTGACATAAATATTCAGTTGGATTTTCTCTCATTCAGCTCAGTGTTTGTAATGAAGTCTCTATTTCTCTTTCAACTGTTAATTAATCTAAAAAAAAGAACTCACTTCTCATCCATGATAGAATATTTTTTAAAACATAGAAGGCATCATTTATTTCATTTTAATTTAATTAAATTCAGGCACTGTTTTGACTACTGATATGCTATCCTCACACTGGTTGACTCTTTCAAAAAACTCGGACAGATTTGTGAGTCATGGCTTCCCTTTACGGAAGTTATGTTGACTCTTAAGCAATATTACTCACCCTTATTGTCCTCTTCTCAAGGTCTCAGCTGGCACTGTAAAAAGCTCTGACTCCTTTCTAACAAGCCCCTCCACAGTGTCTCACTCTCAACCTGGTTATTTTCTTTCACTCTAGCTGTTTCAATTTACAGGTGTGCTCATTCTAAAAATGGTTTCCCTTACTGCTTTTCTGGTGAGGCTGTGTGCTGGTTTTGGCTGGGATAGAGTTAATTTTCTTCACAGTAGCTAGTATGGGGCTACATTTTGGATTTGTGCTGGAAACAGTGTTGATAACACAGGGATGTTTTAAATATTGCTGAGCAGTGCTTACACAGAGTCAGGGCCTTTTCTGCTTCTCACACCGCCCCACCAGCGAGGAGGCTGGGGGTGCACAAGAGGTTGGGAGGGGACACAGCTGGGGCAGCTGACYCCAACTGACCAAAGGGATATTCCATACCATGTGACATCAGGCTCAGCATATAAAGCTGGGGGAAGAAGAAGGAAGGGGAGGACATTTGGAGTGATGGTGTTTTGTCTTCCCAAGTAACCGTTACACGTGATGGAGCCCTGCTTTCCTGGAGATGGCTGAACACCTGCCTGCCGATGGGAAGTAGGGAATGAATTCCTCGTTTTGCTTTGCTTATGTGCGCGGCTTTTGCTTTACCTATTAAACTGTCTTTATCTCAGCCCACGAGTTTTCTCACTTTCACTCTTACAATTCTCTCCCCCATCCCACTGCGGGGGAGTGAGCAAGTGGCTGGGTGGTGCTTAGTTGCCGGCTGGGGTTAAACCACAACAGTCCTTTCTGGTGACCAACGTGGGGCTCAAAGGGTTTGAGATAATGACAGATTTGATTGGAATGTCCTGGATTGAATTTATAGCTGTTATTGCTGTTTAGCTATTAATGGGCAGGCTCCTGTTCTTGCCACGGGGCTTGCTTGCCTCACTGTATATTGGAGTCTACTGCTCGTTAGTGGCTGCTTTTTGCTTTCGCTGCTTGCTGTACTGCTGCACTGCTGATCACCTTACTCTGCTGTGCCTGCAAACATTTTGATAACAGCAATGGCGATGCGCCTGGGCTGGCAGGTGGCCAGGGCATCGCTGCTGTTTCTGTGCTGCTGTACTGGACAGGCTGGAACTCCAGTGTGAACTCGAGTCRAARGGACTGTGACCTGTGGATGAGTCCACGTGGGAGCAGGATACCCCGAAGTGTCTGTGGCTGTGGATAAGCCCATGCCTGAGCAGGTACATCTGGAAGCATCTGTGGCCRTGGTTATATCTGTGCCACAGCAGGTATACCTCTGAAGGGACTGTGGCCCAAGGATAAGTCCRCGCTGGAGAAGGTACACCTTGAAGCATCTRTGGCTGTGGATAAGTCCATGCTGCAGCAGGTACACCTGGAAGCATCAGTGGCTGTGCATGAGGTCATGCTGGAGCACCTCAAAGCGTGTGGCCATGAATAAGCCCACAACGGAGCAGGTACACCCCTGGAAGGACTGCAGCCATGGGTAAGGCCACGTTGGAGCAGGTTTACTTCTGAAGGGACTGTGGCTGTGGGTAAGGCCACCCTGGAGCAGGTATATCTCTGAAGGCATTGTGGCCCATGGAGAAGGCCACACTGGAACAGGTGCACCTCAAAGCAACTGTGGCTGTGGATAAGTCTAYRCCRCAGCAGGTRTACCCCTGGAGAGACTGTGGCTCACAGATAAGGCTCCACTTGGAGCAGGTACACCCCTAAGGGACTGCAGTCTGTGGGTAAGTCCAAGCAGGAGCAGGGGAAAGGGGAGGAGTTCATTGCAATGTTAAACCCTATGGTCTGGTCCAAAGGGACCAGGGGCGGAGATAATAATGGAAATACCTTTAAATTGTTGTAACCTGGGATTTGAGTTGCATGTTATGGGAATTACTATAGCAAGAACCCCTTGTTGCTAGCCAGGCTAGGAGCAAGGGGAGGAGTTCATTGCAATGTTAAACCCTATAACCTGGCCCATGGTGGAGATTGTAATGGAAATACCTTTAAATTGTTACAGGAATTACTATAGCAGGAACTACCTGAACCAATGGAGGACAAGCCTTCAAGCAGAGTGCCTCATGGATCTGCTCTCAGATGTTTGTCTTCCCACATCTACAAGAGGGGCCTTCCAGTTTTACTATTTGGTTCTGCAACATTCACCCTGGATATGTTCTCTTCACCTTTATAATTCATCACAAAAGAATTCGAGAAACCATGTTTATATTTGAAGCAATAATAGCAGTAATATTTTATATAAAAAATTAAAGTAAGATGACACTTGTTACTGTTTTAGAGATGCCATGTGTGAGTGACATGACAAAGTCTTCTCAAGTCCAAGAGCTGCAAGAACCTTCATGCAAGCTTAGAGCTACAAGCATGGGAACCCCATGGGCAGCTGTAGATACAAGGTGATACAGCAAGGGCTGTTACGTGGCACCAGGGCTTGATTGCAATGTGAAACGGTTCTGACATGGGAGCTGTCCCTGTAATGCATGACCATGGTTGCTACTTTGCATATGTACAAGATTTGGAGAGCTTGGACTGCAGGTTTGGTGGCCACTGTCTCCGATATGGACACCAGGGCAGCTGTGGCTGGGTACCACCTCTTCCCATGCAACTCTGTGATTGCCGCTCACCAGTCCCATCCCATGGTGAGAGCAACAGCAGGCTGCTCCACCAGCACACCAGCCTCCCCCTCTCACCCCTTGTGGCAAGAGAGAGTGTGGGCTGACATTTCATCTCAGGAGAGGAAATGGAGCTGCAGGTCCCAGGACAAGAGCTGGAGGAAACACTAAAGGTAGGAGTCTTGTGCTCAGTATGCTTCCTGGGGCAGGAGAGGGTAGTGAGGAGTAGGAAGAAGACAGACTCACAAAGCCAGGGAAGGAAAAGCAATGGAAAAGAAATCCCATGACCTGACAAAAAAGCAGCTATGGGAAGGACGGAGAGGAAATAGAAGAAGGAGAAATGATTAAATATTTAAATTAAAATAAATGTTTCTAAGAGAATTTTCCAAGCAAAATTTTAGTCATCTTTGACGTTCAGAAAATAGTAATTATTTCTAAAATCTTTCAAATAATGTTTGGATATCATCAGATTTCTCCAGTTTATAAAGACCTGCCTGCTACATGAAACAAGGAGTTCATGCAATTGAAGATATTTAAACAAAAAAATAAAATATTTCATATTGTCTTTTTAAAAACATTCAAAARAAAAGAGGACAATATGTGTTTTAGACCCATTAAAAGAAAGCGTTTGAATTATTACAAAAATCTGTTCTTAAAACTGAGACCAGTTTTTTTCACCTACAGCTTTCTGTGGTGTTCTTTTCTTGTTTTCTTTATAAACTAACTTTTATTTTTCTAATGGTTTTAGCTAGTAAATATCCTACTAAGAGCTGTGCTTCTTTTCATTCTGAAGTAGCCTAGTTATCTTGTATTTATAAATACGCATGAGGATATGTGCAATTAGCAGAACTATTAGCATTGAATCTATTTTATGCCTCTGTGAATATCAGTAGAAAATAACATTGATTTTGTTTCATTATAAGTACAGTTGCATATAATTATCTCTATATTCCTCTTAGAATACTCATCAATACATATTGCATATTCTACAATTATACCAGTACATGCTTCTGACAACTGTAGTCTTTGAATTTATGTCAGAACAGAAGATATTAATTAATTCACACCACACCCTAGAAGCAATTTGGAATTGATGCTCATCAGATTTCTAATGCACTACAGTTTCCAACTGTCATTAGTGTAAAGAGAGAACTCATGTGTGATAAATGCTCACAGAAAATTCTACATAAAACATAAAGATATAATTATATGTGCTGCACTCTGCAGCAAGCTCCTGCCTATCCATACAGCACATATTGCATGGATATTTTTAAATTATTCTTATAATTTTCTTACTACTTGCACATCAGTTTTGCATCAGCCTAGCTGTAGCTAAATCAGTGGTGATGCATCAAATTTGTTCTTAGTTCAGAAGCAAACTAAGCTTATTTTCTGATTTCAATTCAAGGTTAGTGCCTTTGCAAGAAGTGATATGAAGACCTAAATTTAGTACTTTGCTCAATGGCTGTTATGACTACACTACGGTTCCCAAAGCTCTGTTGGAGAATATGGTAGAATAAGGAATAAAATTCCCATGCCTGTTGGGTTTTTTTCATCTTTCTGATCAACACTTAGATCTATTCCAGGTAAGTTTGCTAAAGCTATTGTAWCTGGAGTGAAAAAGGTTACATTTGGACTGGGCTGTGAGAAACTGAGAAGGAGGCTCAGACAACCTTCAGTTATCCTTAGCCTTAAAAGAAATATATGGACTTGTCAACTGCTACTTTGGTTTAGGCAAGACAACTAATTCCAGGTAGAAATAATTGAAAAAATAGGTTAGAAAATCATTAAGGCTTTAAGTTTGTTTGGGGTTTTGTTTGTTTGTTTGTTTTAATGTAGTTCAGAAGAGGGGAGGATTCCTTCCTTTCCCTGTGCATGTATTCTTAAGCACAGTAACTCAAATAAGCCAGGCTTTCACATCTCTAAATGTTCCCAAGGCCTAGAATATTCATCAGAATTTATTAACAGCTATGCAACTCTGGTATCAGTACTTTGGTGGATTAGTATTTTTTTTCTCCATTATTAGAAGCAGTGTTGTTATTCCTCTTCAATTCCTCGCATCTTTATGCAGCTATTCACAGATCCCAAGGTCAYAAGGTGGCATATAACATGTTGCAATTCAATTATTCTACAGTTGCTATTGTTATGTCACTGGAGTGCATTGCCCTTTATTCTTTATGTTCCAAATGATGTGCCATGCAGCAGATTTCTGACTAGACCCAAAACAGTAACAAGATTTGACAATTTTTGTGAGGATTTTTCTGCTCAGCAACTGCATTCACATTGGAAAAATGGGGCAACTTAAATAAATGAGATAATGACACTCCTTTCCCTCGTCATAGCCAAAATTCCAACTATGCTGATTAAATTAAGCCCATTGTTAAAATAGAGCGCTTTGGCTGTATTAAAAGAGATGGTAGCCGCTCAACACATTTCTGGACTCACCTGTATAGAACTTAGATTCAGCCTGCTCTGGAGCTGGAAAGTCCCAGCACCAGTACCTTGAGGTTTACGATATCAAGCATTTCCAATACTAGTATTTTCTGGTAATTGCTTGTAGGGAACAGCAACACCCTGAAGTTGACCTTTGTCAGAACTGTGAAGGACAACATATCTGCTTAATAAATCCCAAAGGTGGGAACCATCATTTTATGAAGTCCATCTAGGATAAGATAAAGGCCTGAGGTTATAACAAAGGCACCTTAATAGCTGTAGATGTGAATCACACAGTCCACTTGCTATGGTTATAAAGGCATAATTGAAAGACATATTGCTACCATCATCCTCTTTCAAATCATAAAATGTTGCTAATTTATAATTATTTTAAATGAGGCAGTTTAAGTATAAAAAAAGCCTAACAATCATTTAGCTGAAGAGCTTTTTGGTTTTGTTGTGCGCCACAGATCTGATGGTGACTCTGTGCTGTACACCTGTGTAGGAATCTGAAGAGTTTGTTGCATTTGAGATTTGTGAAATAGCGACTAATTCAGTAATGAGTTTTTAAATCACGTGGTAGTATATTGCTTCAATAAATGTAAGACTGAGTTTGATATTTCCGCTCATTTTTGTGAAGAAGTCGGAGCTAGCAAATAGCCTGTTGAAAACAGACAGATTTTTGCACTATTTATCACTGACATAATAACACATCTGTAGTTTATGATTTATATGAGTAATCAGGTGTGGGATCATACTGACCCAAGAAAGACAAGATACACTTCTTTCCACTGATGAAGTGACAGCAGAACTAACCTTTTGTGCCACAGGGTATTTTAAACTCTATCTGTTGACACTGGAGGAATTAGTCAGTCATGCATGAGTAACTCTGCTGCTACTGATGGGATTTTTATTATGTAGTTGACCATAGCATAGTGTTATTAGTATCAAATAAAGGAGACATTTAGGTGATATGAGATGGCGTGATGCTTCCCCAGGAACATTCTGCAATGTCTGCTCTTGTCTTCTGAGCTCCCATGTCAGTGTCTGGAAGAACAGCTGCCATCAGCCTTCATTTCCCTCCCCTCATCTTTTTAAGGCAGTTATTTTATTTTTTTCCCTTTTTTCATCTTTGGGAGCATACAAACAATTCTGTGTTAGTGAAGATGCTAAAGAGTGAAGCATGAATGATAAATCTCACCTTTTGTGTTGCTATCAGCACATTCCCTTACATTTTATCAATATGTTCACAGAATGAAGAACGAGGAGAATTTTGAATAGTAAATTAAATCTAAAGAAGGATCTTCATGGAAAAAAGCCTATACCTGAAAAATGAGTTCTTTAATACAGGGAGGACAGGCAAGGTAGTGAGAGAGTCAGGAGATAAACAGCCTCATTCTGCTTCTGCCTCGTCTTGTAACTAAGTTCACAACCAAACTCCAAAGCCTGGAAGCTTCAGGAAAAGCAATGACAATTTAATGAGTAGCAGATCAGGTACAGAAGATAAGTACAAATCAGACACTACCTAAAAGGGGGGGGGGGGGGGGGGGGGGGGGGGCTTAAAAAAAGGTTAATCAGACTGCTTGGAAACAATGTTCCCAAGTGGGGAAGAAAAAAAAGAAAAAGCTTGTATTTCAAAATAGTATGGAAATTTCCAAATCAGTGTTTAAGACATTTTCTATTAAGTTTTGGTCACTTCCCTCATACTTTCCTTTCTTATAGCACAAGCAGTAGGGGGACAAAAAAAATTGGGATATCTGTTTCAACAAGTGCTCTTGTTGAAAAAAGCTATTTTGCTTTTGTTTCTGCTACTTTCGCATTCATTACTTGTCGACAATATTGCACAGACAATAGAAACTGTAGAAGTAGCTTGCTGCATTCAGGCTTTGATATATTTGTTTTATTATTTTGGTTGTTTTCTTCTTTTGTACAGTGAAAATTTCAGGAGCTAGGATGGGATCCATCAAAACAAGGGGATTAGGATTCCTTAAGGTAGGCATGTGTACCTGAGTTAGTCACTTCAATTTTCCTCAGCAGATAAACACTTCTACTTTAAGGTGTGATTCCTTACACCTCTAAGTAAATAACAATCTTAGGATAAGAAGCATGGTCTAAAATTGTTTGTTTCTCCCTTGAGTATGAGGAAAGTCTGACATGACTGGCTCAGATGTAGGTGCTGCATTGTAAATATCTAAACTGTCTTTTTAAAGAAAATAACAAATTTCTCTAGGATCAGGTCCCTCATCCTGAAAATTAGTCCATTTTGTTTTCAATAGGTCTTATTTTGAATTAGTTAAGCCAATTTATTCCCTGTGATTCTCTTGGCTGCACTGGAGCTGCAATAATTTATGCAATCCATTAAGCACAATCTTCATCCATAAGTACCTCTACAAGCTTTGGAAGAATTACTCTAGAAATACATGACTTCATAGTGTGAGCAAGAATAGGAAGACTGGGTCACAGTTAAGGAAGTAGCTGGTTTACATACTTCATTCAGGTGAACTTAATACTACAGGTATGTATTACTTCTGCAATTGTCACCGTGAATATCCACCCTAATTAAAAAATAAACAAGTAAAGATGTAAAATTTTAAAAATGTATTGTTTCCTTTCCACCTCCATAGGGTTAAGCAACCATTGTATACTGGGATCACCTTCTGACTTCTAAATAAAGATACTTTTTAAATATTGGGGAGATACTTTTTGACCTGGCRTTGTACCACTGTATAATTACTTCCATTAGGAAAAGAATAATTAGAACAACAAAGAGCACAAAAACTGGAACCCAGAATTTAACTACTAAATAATGAATGCCAGCTCTTAATTTATAGTTAACAAACTAAACTCTCCCAATCCACATATTAATATTTCATATAAATTTTGAAGAAATTAAGGAAACATTGAGCATGCATAAAATGTACAGCTAGCTAGTAATATCAAAGCTGAGTATTTCATGTATACATAAATCAATCTAGAAGTCTGTGTATGAGGCACAGGGAACATTTTTGATATTTTGAACATATAATGTATTTAGTTACTGCTCTGGGATTAATTTAATTTAAAAAATGTAAGAGCTTTTCCACAGTGCCGCAGAAGTAAGACAACTAATTTTTCCAGTCTTTCAGTTTTGCACATAAGGTTAGGAAGTAGGGATTATGTTATTCTGTTGAGGCACATGACTAAGTTTGAAATGTCCTTTTCCAGCTATTCTACCAACATACTGCACGCTTACATTTTCTAAAGACTTGCAAAATAGATGTTTGTTTGCTCTAGCTGGATATTAGTGCATGTTTGGAATAAGAAGGGATTTCCAAAGAAGCGGAGTTCAAGGTGAATGACAGCAACAGAGATGTGTTTCTGGCTGGAGATGCAAGAAACAACAGAAAACCAGCATAAGACCTGGTTGTGTCCAAATAGCATGTGTTGAGACAAACTGGGTGAAGAAAGGGAAAAATGAGACCACGGTGATCAATTCACATAGTAGACCTTCCTTCCAAGGCAGCTGTATAAGTGCATGATAACTTGCCGCTAGAATGGCTTACGTAGACCAGGGAACCACGGAGAACCCCAAAATTTGTAGTTTTTCTGTAGTATTGTTCCAACACTGATTTTCCATGCTTAATTCTCCCCATTCAGGGAAGCAGTGTTTAACTTGATGATCACTGGCTAATTACCAGTGGGCGTAACCTGCTGATGTAACATCTAGTGACCAAATAGACATTGGAGGTTTTTTCTGCTTCTGTTCTAGACCTGAGGGTGTGGGGTGTGAAAGGGATAGGAAGGAGGAAGACATGGTGAAGAGAGAGGCACTGCAGAAGGAGTCACAACCCATTGCCTATTCTGACAGCTGTCCTGGTGGCCTGTGTATGCAGCTATAATCAAGAATCCGGATGGTGTGAGTATCCAAAGCAAAAGCTAAATTTTCAAAACTCTTGCACTGCCCACACACAGCTTTGAATATTGACCTAGAATTTGGAGCAAATGAAAGGATTATGCTGATTTTTCCACCCTTAATAACTGAACCCAAAGCCAAAGAGAAAAACAGCTTTGTTTATCCATCTGTCTCCTTAATAGCTTCTACATTTAATAGGTTGGATTTTGTTTCTGCTAATTAAGTAAATCTTTCCAAATTGTTTGCTACCCTTCCTGAAAACATGAGCAACCTTTGCCCTACCCAAATGAACTAATACACTTTGAAGCTGAGCAATCTTATTACCCTGCCAGGTTATATGGAGGATGTAATTTGGAGGGTTTTCTCAGAATTACCATTGAAGTTATGTTACGCTTCTGCATTTTGTTTTTACTGCATATCACTAACTATTCTGAAATGCAAAAACTGAATTTAGTGATTTAAAAAAGCATAAATTACAACAATAGGCCAATATCAGCTAGGCTGCCAAATCATCCACACAAAGGATGAATGGCTGATACTAGAAAAGGAAATAACTTTTGATTCCATTGGTGCATATGGAAGCAGAAAAACCTGAGCTTGGATTTTTAGGTGCCTTATAAAGAAAAGTATGAACACAAAATAATCAGACAGCAACCACAGTTACATTATTGCAACAGGAAGATCAGACATGTAAACAGTGATATTAGCAAGTTAGAAGGAAAGAGTAGTCATTACCACATAGAAAATATGGGCGAGAGGTGAAGAGACCTGCTGTTTGCTGCTTCTAACTGCAGATCTGTTCTTTCTTTCCTCCTGCACACACAGAAGATAGATGCAAAACCAACCAAGAATCCAATGAACTTTCAGACTGTTCTTAAACCCCACTCTGAAGTTTCCCTGGATAATTGGTATATCTCTCTGTCAAAGTGATCTATACTAGAGCCAGGTGAAGTCTCAGTTTTCCTACTGGTATTCATAGCTGGACTATATCATGGCATGATCAACAGAGTTGACGTTTCTGGCTTCCTCAAAGGAGGCCAGTGGGGAGAGAAGAACACAAGGAGCAGCTCTCAATATTTGTAGGCACGAAGCATTATTAGATGCTTCTGTATTCCTGCATCCTATGGAAGTTTTTTCTTGTCAGACTTCAGAGTTACAAGAGTCTGTCTTTCCCAAGCTCTCTACATACTGCCCAATAAGTATTGATGGGTTGGTGCTTTTTGGTAAGAATTCAAGGGGATTTCTGCCTGCTTAAGGTCATAATCATGCTAGAGCAGATGAGGGAAGGAGAGCTCAATGGCCTACAGGCTTTCAATGAGGAATGACCAAAGGCACTGAAAAAGCATCTGAAAAATCAAGGACAAGGCTTATTATAATTTCACTGCAACTTTTTTCTAGGGTAACTTAACTTCTTCAATGGCTTCAATAAATCATATGAGTACAATACACAGAAAGTAACCCAAGTGGCTGTGATCAATCCTAGTCATCAGAAACATTCCCTAGTAGTAGGAAAACACTACCGACCCCATGGACTGGTTAAAGTCAGCTATCTTTTGGCATAATGTCTTACTGACATAAATATATATATGTATATATTTTTTWAAAAATTTGTTTAGCTTCTGCAAATCTGATAAAACCTCACATAAATGTAAATTGCTTTGCCATTTTTATGTGGAATAGGGACTCCAGCCATACTAAAAAAATGCTAGATACATACATCTTCTGTTTGGAAAAAAATTTGAAGTACATCCTCAAGTCACGTGCCTTTCTTTTGAGCTCCAGCTTCCTTTTCATTCACTTCATTTTAATTGCTTTCACTTAACTTTTAGTCCTTCACAACACCAATCGTCTGCAAATCTGCATACTATAATCTCAGTATTACAGCTCTCATATGCCATTATGCTTGGCCCTCCCTAGCTGAGTCTCCAGGACCAAAATGAGCTGAATGTTACCCCAGCTGGTGCAATCATCTCTACCACCAGTTCTCAACATCACAAAGAAACACTTGGGTCCAAACACTTGGGTTGGCATTTTAGCCAACCCAAAACTAAGTGTCATCCACTCTTCCTCTTGGCTGAACTGGAGTTTCTAATTCCAGTGTAAGAACTCCATATATGCTGCAGATCCCTTCCTCCTCTAGTCATTCACCCTTCACTTTTCCAGCCCTTTTCAGTCCCTTCTTTACTTACGACCAGCAGAAGTCATTTTGCTCTCCTAAGAAGCTCTCCAGTCTAATTTAAGGTCTGCATTAAAAGTGTTTCTGTTCGTTGCCCAAAATAATTTAGCAACTGTCRTTATTACCTCGCACACACCCAAATACATTCCAGGTGACCAGCATTATAACAGTCTTTGAAATATTTCACATTTAATCATTTAAGTACTTTGCTCAACAAGTAGCTCCATTAATTACTGTGCAGATAAAAGACCATTCCAACAAAAGGTAGGAGGCAGAATACAACCCACAAAATAATTGTGCCTGTTAATTTGAAATTCTGAATGTGACATTTCAAACAATCGTTATGGCTGCAGTGGATGTGAATTGCGAGATACTTGTGTTAATGACATTATAAAGTTAAATTGTCTTGCATATTTTTGTTTGTGTGCTCAAAATGAGAGTTCTAGTAAATTGCTTCAGGTTATATAAAAAAAAAAGTCTCTATTTTGTGCTGCATAAAGGGCAGCACTCACACAAAAGAGAACTTTTCTGTATTATTGCTCAAACAATCATAAATAAAAAGAATTCTGTAACAAATATGAACGTCATTATGTGTGAGCTTTTTCATCTTTATTTGTTCCCAAGCTTAAAGTAACACAATGATTGGTGGATGTGTGAAAACAATATTCCCACTACCAGTCTTGCCCTTTAGCAATCTCTCTGTACTTTTGTGCTATTTCAGATAATCACAGACTCTGGTGAGATACTAATGTAGATGTTTATGGTTGCCTTAAACCAAATGCAATATTTTAATTTAAAACCGATACTGATTCTCATTGCAATGGATGCAACCACAATAATTAATAGACAGTGCAGCTTTCCAGCCTCAGTTAATCCACAGAAACAGTTATATTGGACTAATGAACTTACTTCTAATGTCTCATGTGATCTTTTTTTTTTTTTTTTCCTTGCACTAAACAGAGACCATGATGAGTTTGGAAACACATGAAAGAAAAGGCGGACCTTTCTCTTTTCCAAGAAAAACAGTCTGGTGTGAATTATGGCTTTTTAGACTCTTCATATGGCCATGTGCAAAATATTTTTTAAAATTTCTTTTTACTCCCTCTATCTAGAAACAATGCTATACATGGGGAACTTTAATCATAACAGTGAGACTACTCAAATCAGTGAGATGACTTGCCCTCATAAATAATTGCAAGATCAGACAGGATCACGTTTTGATCACTGTAGTTGGATGGCTGTTACATTACAAGATATATTATCAGCATCTACTGCAAAGGAAGATGTCCTTTGCTGGAAATCTGATTTTTTTGGTATTATCTGAAGTGCCATTTTAAAACCAAACCTTGTGTTTCTGATTCAGCTTCGCATCAAACTGACAGGAAAAAAGTTAAATTGTTAATTCAAAGAAAATAATTTCTTTTCAGCAGAAAAATTGAAATTTTTCAAAAATATACATTCTCTTGTTACTGACATCTTGAATTTTCATAGTGATTTGTGAAAAAAATAGTCAAAGAATGCGGAAATTACCTTTGCCTGAAAAGTTTTTCTTTTTGGCCAACTTCACATTTAAATAATGTAACAAAAAAGATTGTCCAAAGGTGATATTCATGGCTTAATCCCTCAGCCCACAAACATTTTCCATACTCAGAGATTAAAAGGACCTGTGTGTTCACTTACAGTCTGGATTCCACGTCTGATCCGACACAGTGGATCTACACAATCATGTCGGACACTGTCTAAAATATCTATTGAAATAGTTCCAGATGGCAATTGTAATCTGTTTTCATGTACCGATTCATTTTCAGTGCCCTGGAAGTATATCTGGTTTTTAACAGTTTTCTGTCCTCCATTCTACCAGTGGGAAATTGGGATATGAGATGTCATATTCTATTTTCTTGGACAGACCTTGCACAAGATTTGAACCAATGCAGAACTGGACATTATTTCACCTATTCCTCCTTCCATTCTCAAGGAAAGTAGGGTTCCGTTTTCAGTTTTGTGTTCACATGTTTCAAATGATATACGTAAAAAAAMCCCCACATTTTAGATTTCCATATATACCATTATGTAACATAATGCATCATATAATATTTGTTTTATACAAACATGAATATGTAAAAGTAATCTGCAGTGTATGAAAAGTTGAGGAAAGAGAATGTCTGAACAGCTGTGGATTACACAAATCTGCAGATCTATTAACTTTGAAATTACCTGTCTGATACTTATGAAATGCAGCCAAAAAGTAAGAAAGGCTGCATGTAAGCGCTGCAGATTTAAAGGCTATTTTTTCCCCATAATGTACTGGATGACAAAGATCTTTCATGTCTTGCAAGTTTTTCTGCCTGCAGCGCAGGTTAATGGCCCTTCTGTGTTACAAACCATCCTGGATTATAAGATCTTCAATGGGACAAGAAAATAAACTAGACTAAGAACAGAAGAAAGAAAATTCAATACCAGCATGCCAACATTCATTTACATTTCTCGGAATAGCATCAAGTAATTGCAGAGGATAATCAGAATGTGCTTGTAAGAAACATATGAGTTTAAAGGGCAAAAGACTGAAGGATCCAGTATGTGACATGAAGAAATAGTAAAATGAACATCCTGAAGTGATATTCTTGGTTCTTCAAGCATTCTGCTTTTGTCATTTATTCTACTTTCCGTGGGCTTTTTCTCACTTATTAGCAACTTATACTTATAGGGAAAGGACACACTGAAAAAATACAAACAGAACTAATAAAAATAGCCTGAAGGGCGAAATACACAAACAGATGGAAAGAGGCCAAGCAGATCTGCAATACTGAGTGCTTTATATATTTCACCTTGGTTGAGTTAATGGTTTCCAAGTAAATTGATCCAAAGTTGTCTTCCTTAATAGTATTAGAAGAAAAATGTAAAACACACGTAGTAAATAAAACTGTTGGTCTAAAATAACTTGGACAATTGCAAACAAAGAAGGCTATGCTGTATGTATTACACTTCTGTTATTTTAGATTCTCTTACTAAATATAGTACCCTATCTATTTGCRAGAGGTACGGTTCACATTTTCAAGGACAGCACTGTGGAAATCTGAAGGGCCTTCTTTCTTTTCTGTTACTCTGCTGCCAGGCAATTAGTTGTAGGAGGAGAAACGGAGAATGTATGTCTCCTTGAAGCATACCAAGATTCACACTCACACAGAAGCAATTTTGCAATCCTGAATTATGAACCGATCACATGACCTTGAAGCCACCTGAGTTAGGAGGCAGTTCCCATTAACGGGTTGACAAAATGTCATCTTTGTCTCTGAGCAGCAGTGGAGGAGAGAGATGTAAATGTTCCTTGGCAGCAACCAGCCAAGCTGTCAGACCTGAGCAGAAGCTGGCAGACGGCTGCAGAGGTGCTGCTCACCCAAAAAGGCATCCCCTGCACCTGTGGGAAGGCTTGAGCACAGCACCTTCTCCCAGCAAACAAGGCAAAGMCTGAGTTCCCAGTGTCACTGTCCTGGCATATCAAAATGTAGGGTTCCAGCTAACCTCAACAAAATCAATAACTTCAGAAGATCTAGTCCCGGTGGTGGATATGTTTGCATAGGTTTTCAAGATTGAGCTTTATATTTGCAAATGAGATTTCAATAGAGAAAAGTACTCTGGTAATAATATGTGTTTTATTAAAAATAAAGGGCCTAATTCCTCAGTTCATTACTCCAGGATTACATTAATGAATTTCCATGGAGTTACAGCCAGTGAAAAACTCTCCAGATTTGCACCATCATAAACCTAGAGTAATGTACTGTGGAGTTTTTGCCCATTACGTGTGGGGAGTATGTGCATAGCAGAACACCTTCAATGATGAAAGGCAAGGTTTGGGTGGGAGTGGAAGGGTGGGAGTAGGCCTTTCTTTCTTTCCTTTTCCACCTTCCTCTTTTTTGTATATTATGAACATTGTGTGAAATTAATTTGCTGATCAAGCGTCTGATGCAAATATCATTTTAGTCAGTCTACGGGTTAAGTTACCTACTTGAATGAATCATTTTTCACAAAATGAAAGAAAGTAGGAACAGATGGAGAGTGTATTGATATCTACACATTATCATCTCTGATAAGATTGACATTCATTGAAATTTTAGACTTTATGACTCAACTGTTTTAACAAGAAAATGTTAATGCAAGGCAGTTCGTTTATTTTGAGGACTTAAAAAAAAAAACTGGCTTGCAAATCAGTTATTAATGTTTGGCTTTGTAACAGAATATAACTTCTTTAGCTACAGCAGCTTCACTTACTGTACCAGAACACTCTGTTCTTCATTTACTATGTGGAAAGAAATACTATGTATTTACCATCTTCAGTGGCTTTATTCATGGCACTAAATTCAACACTCAGAAGGYGGCATTTATGAGATTGAGCCATAATACACAATCCTACTACCAAGTCAGAAACAGCAGGGGACAGAGAAGAAAGGTTGCTTTACTGCACCAAATCCGCAGCAGTAACCTCTCTGAGTGGTGGAATTAGTGTCCAAATGTACTTGTGGATAGCTTTACAGATACATTGCTTTTTTTTTTCATCATAGCACACACCAAATAAAATTAAACTACTCCTGAAGTTGGTCAGTCCAGGAAATGAAAAATGTTTCCATTAGATGCAAGAGAAGGCAAGATTAAGATAAAAAGTTTCATCCATTTTTGGTAGATGAAAGCATATAAGTGAAAGTATAACTTTTCTTTTGCCCTCATATATGGAGACTTCTAAGGGCTGAACTTGAAAGCTGTTATTGCATGCTGCCCACAAGACATATGAATAGAATGAGATTAAGGATAAAGGGAACCCTCAGAAATGCTAAAAGTGTACTCAGGGAATTTCTCAAAAGCATATAGTTCTTAGTGTAAATCTACTGCAGAAGTCTTTCTCTCACCTCTTTTCCGTCTCTATTAGAAACAGGAGCAGTTTAGGAGCAGTTAATGCCAGCTGGTTTTCCTGGGAGCAGCCCATAAGATGCTGAGAATTGTTTTGGCTTCTAATTGTTCTAGAGTTAGCAAAATGGTATTCAGCCACATTTTCTTCCAGATTTGCAGTGATATGAACGCCTAATCCCACACATGGATACTAAGTAAACAAAGGATCTGGGAAAGGGAAGGAGGCTTCTGATCTCAGCGCACTTTTGCAGTAGCGATATTTCTCTAACTGGCAGCGACCTGATCTTCATTTATCCTGCTGTAATCAGAAGTTGATACAAACCCAAAGAACTCATCACAGGTCTTATCCCTTGGGTCACCAATTCCAAAACCTAAAAAAATATTTTTTGAGGATTGCTTATGCACTGTAAGCACAAAAACTTGAAGCACCTGGTTTCTCTGACTCCATACGGATAAGCAGGGTGATAGAAATGACAGACAGACACAGACACATATAAAAAAAGATACATTTGGGAGGTTTTAATAGATTTGAGTATTGCCCAGTTTAAATGATCTAACATAGCCAAATTACTTCCAGTGATATTTTGGCACTGCTCTACACTCAAATTTACTAGGACATGTGGAATAAAGAAAAGTAACCTGAAGAAAAACTTATTTAAATAGAAATTCAATAAAGAAAGGGAAAGCATTCTAACCAGAAAATGGTGATAGAAAAGCAATATATTTATTGTGGTTTAACCTGGAAATTAATACTGCAAGGTACCGTATATTTCTATCAAGTTCCAAGTGCTCCGAACTTTTTAGGCTCACACCACTGACAGGATGGAAATCAACACCTTGTAGATGAAAACCACCAAGGAAAATGTCCAGATAGACCATAAAAAAAGATTTAGTGACTTGACAAAGAGAATTGGAACATGGTTTGATTGGTACAGATAACAAAAAATCACCAGCAAAAAGTAGAGTCCAAATTCTGTTGTGGTTGTGCGCATGCGTAGATGTTGTTAAATGAGTAACCCATTGAAGGTTTAAAAAGCATTAAAAACTATTGGCAAGCATGACATCGAGCCTGCAACTTAGCAATGAGGAGCATAAATACTTGTTTCATATTAGTAGGAAGAGCCAGATGCTAAATTTGAGTATTAAAAGAAAAAAAAWWTTCAGTGAAATGAGGGAGGTGGGAGCTGTTGCTAAAAAAACCCACCACAAACAAACAAACAAACAAAAACCCAACCCTTTTTCTTTGTTAAAAATATAGGCAGTTAAAAAAAAAAAAACAGAACATGGATTAATTCTGCCTGTTGAAAAGATAATTCATAATGTTTTCCTATTGAGGCAATAATGGTCCAGAGGAACTGCTTGCTGAAATACTGTAGGCAATAGAATAAAGGTCAGTAAACCATGGAAAAAACATCAATAGAGTTATAATCACTTTAAAACAGTTGAGGTTCTGGCTCTACCTAGAAATACGCAGAACACATTAGTTTATAYACTCAAAGGAGCCCCAAGAACCATGTGCAGCAGCACACCTATGACATTCACAGAACATTTTGTGGCATGCTTTGAAAAATGGGCCTCTTAGAATCATAGAATCATTAAGGTTGGAAAAGACCTCTAAGATCATTGAGCCCAACCTCTTCAGGACTAATGGATGACAAAAGCAATCTAATTCAGACAAATGAAGAGTTCTGATGACTTTGATGAGCCTTTATCACAGGTTTTCACACATCATGCAGTATGAGAAATGAGAATGAATAGAGCAAACTGAAGCAAGGGTGTGCATGTGTGAGTTTGTCATCAATGAACATGAGGCTGGAAATATCAGCAGTGGGTGATTCCTAACAGAAATATCTCAACTTCACAAGGCAACTTTGACAAGTCTTTAACAGACAGGACTCTTAACCAAAAATAGTATATAGTGAATAAAAACAAATAAAACAATGTAAAAGCAACATAAATTGAGAAAAACAGAGCTTCCAGAATAAATGCCAGGTGAACCATGGAGAATGCACAGAGGAAAAATATGACAAAGTAGAAAGCTATCATTACTCTAGAAGGCACTAGCAAGGGGAGAAATATCAGGCCCATGTTAATTCCATTAGAAGTGTAAAACTGTATTTTGACTAAAGCTGAGGGACGCAGCCTTACTCTCTATAGTTTGGAGTAGCATTATCACCCTTATATGAATGAGATGATACATAAACTTTTCCCATTAGAGGAGGAGTATTAAAGGGAAATATTTTATATATTGTAGGTTACAGGAAAGGAATTTACTTGTAACATAAAAATCCTTTACACTTAACAGCACAACTTACCAACAGGTGCAGACAAACCTATTTCATGTTGTATCTCCGGACAGGCACCACCACCTCCCTCAAGGGACAATGAGGAAGTCCCAGCTCTGTTCTCCCTCCTTGTTGAGTGCCCTTCAAGTACCATGTGAATAAACATATAAATGGGTGATTTTCTTTGGATTTTCTGTGGGATTTAAAACTCTCTTTGGTCAACATACAAAAATCTAACACAAGTCCGGTTTAAGGTAATGACAATTAAATTGCTTATTTTTACAGTAGATTAAAAATATGAAGTATGATCAAAGGCTGCAATAAAGACAATGCCTTTCAGATGTGAATTATTTACCTACTTCACTAGTATAGAATGAGATGTGAAGGTTTCTTTTCCTGCTGCTATTACTAAATTATTGCTAAGTTTTAATTACTAATATTAGTAAGTAATTATCAAAATGATTACTTGAACAATAATTCCTTTGTGATGCAAAGGACTCCATGTTCCTACAGAATAATACAGATTACTGATGCCACAGCCTTCAGAGAAAGCATTCCTAAAGTCCTATTCAACCTCAGTAGAAGTGTGGGTGTCTGGCCATCCATAAAGAGCATGAAGCAAAACTGTAACTGTTCCAATATAAATAAATTTCTATTTTTATGCTGATTTTATACCTCCTTTACATTAAGTTTGGAAAAAAAAAAAGAAAAGACAGAAACAGGTGTTAAATGTTGCAAGAAGAACACAGTGGAATTCTGGGAGATTTCTCTAGGGTGAAAAAAGAATAATCCAAGAATGAGTTTTCCTATTCGTCCATGTGTCAGCAAAAACAGAACCTTTGGATGTCACAAGACAACAGTTTAAATGGGTATGTTACGCAATTTTTAAGGAGTTGTTGCTAGTATTGCTCCATGTGACTTTTTTCCAAAAAAACCTAATAAAAATAACATTTTAAGTGCTTTTGTAATCTCTGATAACTGAAAAATTATTTAATTTATCTGAAAATTATTATGCTATCGTTTAATGTAATTGTAGTACAGTCTCACAGCCTTTGATATTTCACCATTTTTTTAGATGGTTGTATTTTAAATCATTACCTTCTGTGAGGGCAATGTATATTTATTCATAAAGTCTGTGTAAACAGCAAGACCACTAAAAAAGATTCACCTGCTCTGAAGCAAGTAGAAGAAACAGCATCAACCAGCAGCTCCACTGGGGTCTAGTTCTTTCATGGTTGTCAGATAAAATAAATAGTGAGGAATCAAAGATGTGAAAGACAGCCAATTTCTCTATTTCAGGCTTCCCATGTAGTTGCTCGAATCACTAGACAACTGAGCAACTCCGTTTCAGTCTGGTCCAATAAGCATTCAAATAATCATTGCAAAGAGGACTTAAAGAATTGCCTCAAAGTGCTATAGTTTATTCTGTGGTCCGGGAAAACCATGGATTAAATCTTTGCTTCCATTCAGTCTGAGGAGAACCTGAACCTCAGTTGTCCAAGTGACAGGGGACATTCTAGTCACTGTGGTTTTGCCGTGAGGGTAAACTGATGCTATTTCCCCTCTCCACCACGTGTTACTGTGGTCCACAGAAGAAGGAAGGTGCACCAACTCCTTGGGGCACAATTCCAGCTCTGACCCTGAGTGGACCACAGATATTAGCAACTCGGCACTTTCAGGAGTCGGATGACTGAATGAATTTGCTGTGTGCGTGAGTTCAGGCACCATTAGCACGGTGCCTCACTGACCAGCTCTTTTGAGAATCTGCACTTCGGACTTGATATCAGAAGTAAAAAGGACTTGAACGGATTTGTGAATCCAGAATAATGTTTCAAAGACTATCTAGATGTCTGCATTCTAGTGAAATAAATGAGACTTCAGTGCCTCAGAGCCTTCAAAAATCCAGCAACTATGAACTGATTAAGCAAAATGCCAAAGTCAACATAAAATTAAAGTGTACATATTAGTCTTTGGATCAAGAGCATGGCCTGGATTTTATATTTAGAGGTACTGACAAGTCCTCCCCGTTCTTTTCCTCCACTCTAGAACTCAGAGGACTTCACGAGTATGAATAAATATTATCTGTCCAGTTTTAATGTTGACATCACAGAGTACAGATGTGTTTGTGACAAACACTGAAGATTTTGAGATGACATGCGGATGCAAATTCAAAGTTTTTTCATCAGATTTCCTATGTAACCCCTGGAAAGGCACTTCAAGGCTCTCCTGTTCAGTCTGGAATATGAATCTGCACAACATTCTGCCGGGAGCAAGCAGAAATTTGTTTTAAAAACAAAACAAAACAAAGTAAAACAAAACATGCAAAAGGAATAACTGTATTAAGAATTCCCCAAAATCCTCCTCCTTTATAAACAATGAATCAAAACAAAAATAAAGAGAAAAATAAGCAACAGCATTCCACTAGACCTTATCTTTGATATTCTTTTTTTTTCCCATACAAGGAGACAATAATGAGATAAAGCAGAAACACAGAACATTTAAAGATGAGGGAAACAAAAGCATATATGAAAAAAGCCCTGCAAAATAAGATAAAATAAAATAGTTTGCTGTAAGAAGGGTTAAATAAGAAGTGATACCAGAAGTACTCATACAAGTATGTGCTGCCAAGATAAGTACAGAGAGACTACTTACCTCTTCTGCTAATATCCACAGAAGGAACAGTAAATTAAATTAAACCAAAGGGAAGAATTTAAAACTGATAGCAATTGTCCTTTTATACAAAACATAATTAGCCTTCATTCATTATACCTGCTTCTATCTTTTTCCACAAAAATAATAAATAAGGTCAAACCACACCATACAAAGAGGCTGAGGCAATACTATGTCTTTTATGAATGAACATAAGTGTCCTCTATTAGAGAAAAAAAAATTACGGTGACTGAAAGGAGTTCCCATGGGGAAGAATCATCGTTGTCTACTACGACTTTTTCTCTAGTAACCTTGGAAACCAGTGATGCTGATCTCTACCCATGAAAATGTAGACCTGAACTGGTGTGAACTGGCCGAAAAATGTCTCCATCCTAAATGCAGCATCATGAAAAAAATCTAAAATCGTCTGGTTCTTCCCTCCCAAAACCAATGGAAACATTACCATTGAGTTTGTTTAGAGCTGAATAGGAATTTAAATATGGATTTTCTTAATGACCATGGATGTTCACTCTTGAGCTACATGAGTTTCATAAGCAGCATGTTGTGAAGTTGAGTCAGTAGGGTTACTTAATTGTTTTAAAGGCTGAAGGTAGGATTGTCTGGAAGTGCAACTTTGAAATAAGATTAATTTGAACATCAGTTTTAGTGAAGCTAAAGGTCAACCTAATAAACTAACAATTTTTTTAAAAAAATTAAGTTGTCTAGAGACTTAAAATAATATTTTTAATTACAATAAAAACCTAACTTCTTGACAAAATGTGGAGGAGGCAGGGTGCTTGTTATTTAAATCGTCTACAGAAAAGTTCAAAGGAATAAAATGCCTGCATGGGTCCATATGCCTTAGGTTCTGGGGGAGCTGATCCCTGTGTACATTTTGTTGACGTTGCCTTGTGCACTGCAGTCTAGCACTTGCTTTTGATACCAGTTAAATACTGAAGTGTTTTTTTGAATACTTACGAATTTTAACATCCTCTGCAGCAGGGAGGAAAAAAAGAGAATGTTTTACCACAGCAAGGAGAAAATTCCTTCTTTATAGCAATTGAAAAGAGAATTTGAGGCACTGAGAAGAGGGGGAAAAAACCCTCATGTTTCATATTTTTTACTATTTATTATCAAGCAACTTATAAAGATGGGAAGATTTTTTTTTTTTTTTTTTTTAAGATTGATACCCTGAAATACAATTATTCTATGAGATAACAGCATGGATCTAACTTAGTGGCTATCTTTTGAGTACTAAGACATGTAAATTTCTATCTACAGAACCACTTTACACTATGGTTATGAACTGAGTTAAAGCTTATTGCAGTAAAGGRCTGTCTTCACCTTGCTTACACATATGCATAGGACAAACAAATACAGAATGTGACTTGCTGGACAGAGCACAGAATTAAAAAAAAATGAGTAGGGGTGTTGTAGTTCAAATTCCTGAACTGCTGCTGGCACCGGACAGGAATGAGATGAATCCTATTTTCAATGAGATAGTGAACTGCAATCTCATAATCTGATAGGCACATTCTCCCCAAATTCTTCCCCCTAATTTCATAGTCCTTCCTTTTTTTTGTCTTGATCTGACCTATTCCTGGGTCCAAAATACAATCTCCACCACATTTTCCAGCTGTGATTTTATATTTTACTATTCTGCACTTCCTTTGGGGCTCTTTCTTTTCTAATTATCACACTAAGTAGATCCGGCTTTCTTGTTCACAGCTTGATCACTTTTTTCATGTGTGATACCATCTGCCTAATAGGCTTTCTTATCTGGCTTAAGGGGAGGGCTGCTATTGTAGATTCTGCTGTATATCCCCAGAGATTTTAACCCATGTTTTCTTATCATTAAAAAAATCCCTTCTCATTTTATAGCTGATTTCAGCAACAAGTTTTTTAGCCTCATGTAACAGAATATGCCTTTTCTGCAGCATGCTCATACAAAGCTCATAGCAAGGCTATAGCCAGTTATAATCTTTTCTATTCAAATGTGTACCTCCAAGTAGAGATAGTCATCATGTGCATGCCCTGAAAGAAAGATATTTCCTTTATTCTGTCTACTGGCAGGGAAAAATTCTCACCTAGCACAAATCAGTGTCAATCTGATTGATTTTATAGATTTTAATAATGCAATGCTGATTATGAGAGCAGACCTAATAATTTTATGATGATTGTTTCTGTTAGACAAATTAATAATAGAAATGCTCCAAGAAATTAAATACTCAGCTGCCAGCAGGGAGCGTGGGTGCCTGGGGCTGAATTGAGATGAGCTTGTACAATTCCAGATCCCTTCTGGAAAAAGGATCCTGCTCTTTGTGTGCAACAATGCCCGTGGCGTAAGAGCCAGAATATCACCATCTAATTTATTTACTGCATGATACATTGATTAATCATTTCTTTGCATTCAGTGATACAGAATACTATACAGAAATATTTGCTAATGCACACAGAAACACCTCCTCCCCAGTACAACTGTTCCTGTATATCAGGAGAACTGTGTGAAAACTAGGCAGACAATAATAGCAGAACAAACTTGTGCTGCAAATTTTACTTTCACAAGGGATTGTCTTAGTGTTTGCCCTTGTGAAGGAAGTCGTAACTGATACTTGGAGGTAAAACACAATATAATTCAGTCTGCAACAGAAAACAGGAAAATAAAGAAGGAACATCCTTATTTTCTGAGGCTCACGTCAAAGGTTCACACTTAGAAACAGTTCTCGTACTTTTCCTCACACTTTATGAAAACCTGGCTCCCTCAGATTTCATTGCAAAGTCCCTCTTGATTTCTAGAGGACCAAAATCTTATTCATATTAAGCCATTATCTGATATGTTGAAACCTTTGTTATAAATGGCATTATGCTTATATAAAAACTGCGTTAAGAATATGGCTGCGACCATCTAGCTTCAAACTGATGAGCCCTCATCTTTTTCTCTCAAATGTTCTATTTGTTGTTACACCATAAAACCTACCAGACAAAACACCAGATTAACATGTAACTTGATGAAATGCCAGTGACTTCACTGAGTTTACCTCAGCAAGATGTTAGGCCTGAATTTTTGGGGCATATCAAAACACATGCGCAAGGAAATGGTACTTAGAAAAATGCCAATTTATCACATTAATGGACAAGCAGCAAAAGATTTATGGAAGCCTTCCCAGCAGGTCTGATAGATGAGATAAGGCATCTATAATTGTTCAAATTTTGGTTGTGTGACATACGTCTCACAGGCGCTTGCTTCGATTAAGGTCGTAACATAGGTTAAAATTAATTCCTTACCCTTGACTAGTAAGTATGCGTAGAATCATCATTTTCTGTTTCAGTTGATGCTTTCATGTTGGAAGAAATCCACTTACYACACTTACCACAGAGTTTAAGCGAAGCTTATCTCGACCTCATTGCTATTTTAGCCCAAATCAGCCAGCCTGAATAGTCACATACCTAATGACAGCTAGGATGATCTGTCGGTCCAGACAGCACAGGGCTGGTGTAGGGACCACACAAGAATTTGATGAAGCTAACTATTTCTTCACCTTAAGTGGAAATGCAGTTGTATTCCAGTCACCCGAGTGCACTGCTGTTTCAGCTGAGATATGCTTCAGTGCACTACACAATTATTCTGCCATCTGCACAATGTCAGTACAATTAATACACAGGGAATTTGGATATAGTCACAAATACATTAATTGTAGTGGTAAACTTTTTTCACAAATCAATACTGTTTCAGTAGTTCCTCTACACTCACCTGAATGCAATGCAACAGAAGCCAGTAAATCTCAGTTATTCATTAATTCTGTCATCAAAGGTTCCATACATTGCTCCATTTTCATTACTGTTGCTTTATTTGATATCTCTGTGGGTATTGAATAGACTCTCACGAGTATTCTGGTACACTCTACTGAATTGTTTGACTTTTCACCCATGTTTCTTAAGAGACTACAGTCTGACACAATTCAATATCTATTACCTGTAGGTTAACTTGAGTACCTGTGAAAGACATTCCTTCATTTAGCTTTGACTTAGAGGAGCCTGTTAATTTTAGAACTGCACTCTGAGTAGGACATCTGGAAGGATATAGCACAGCTGTTCAAATATTGGCCACCCAGATGTATATTAGAATATGGTCAGGTCCACCTCATTCTTGAATTTATCCACCACCATGCAAAAATATTCCACTCAGTGAAAAAAAAGAAATGCTCTTCATCAGGAAGATTGGTCTAAACTTCTGGATGGGGAGATTGTAGTAGGCAGAGGTAAAATAAAGTTATAAAGAAAGCATAAGAGAGAGAAAACTCCCCAGAAAAGAACAAGAGTAGCTTAAAAATAATAATTAAAAAAAGGAATATAGGACAATGGAGAAAAGAAATACAAGAACCAGGCAATCAGCATCTATAAAAATAGTATGGCTCAAATAACATTGAATTTTTCAACAGAATAAAAAAAAAAAAAAAAAGAGGAAGGGAGGGAGAGAGGGTAAAAAAAAAAAGACAATATGGGGAGATTCTGCTCATTCTACTACCCTTTATGGAAATTCTCAAAATATTTAATATCAGTACTGTTTTGTAAGGTAGAAGGAATGTTTTCCTAAAAATGTCTTAATTTTAAAAGCTCTTATGTTTTCCAGAATGATAGTAGTAAGTATGGTAGTAGCAATAACTAGTAAAATGAAGAGTAAAAGACAACATTGGTCCTTTCTTCTACAGTTTTCTGTCTAGTTTGGTTGCAAAATGTTCTGTAGTAGTTCCCCTCCTCTTTTTAGGGACACAAATAAATATTGGAGATAATGACAGCTGCAAATTGTGTGTCTGTTTTTCTAATGATTACTTTTTAAATACAGGATTTTATTCCCCTGATTGCCTTCCTGAACTGCCTGATAGGTTTTATGTACGGAAGAAACCAGCACCTAGTCCAGGCAGGGAGAAGGCCAGATAAAAATGTATCTTCTGAACTTGAAGAAAGCTATTTATTGCAAGAACCTGCAGGCATTGTACCCCCTGATGCAGAGCAGTTACATAAGGTTCTAAGATCCTGGTGGATTATCAGCTGAAAAGCTAAAATTAGTAACCTTTGAACCTACATTTTAGAATATTTTTCTTAGGTCCTTTCCAAGCCTAGAGAAAGATGGTCAACTTTATTATTCAGACTCAAAGAGGTGAAGTACTTGAGACAGCATTATTAAACCCACATCATCAGTTTAAATATTCCTAAAGATCTTAATGAAGATGAATGTGAAAGGGAAAAATAAACAAAGACATTATAACTTTATGACATCTATTTATAAAATACTAAAAACTAAATCAAATGTTTGATTTTTAACACTATTGTTTTTGGTAGAAGAAATTAAGTGCTGATCTTTTTTATTTTATTTTATTTTTTGTGATTTTAACRTTTATTCATGTAAGTTAATGAGCTGTCCAATCTAAGAGAGTCCCACAATCAGATCTTAAACAGCACTAGCAACCAAAAAACATGAGGCAGACTGCAGGCATCAAGTTAACGACTTAGACCCCGAAGTCAGTGTTCAGCAAGCATGGAAACTACCTGAAACTGGGTGGGCACTCCCAGTGCTGGGTGACATTCCCTGCACCACCTCAATCTGAACAGTCCAGTGTCTGTTGCTGCTAACCCAGATCCAGAAATGCGGCAGCTCCTCAGAAACTGAGTCTTCTCAGGAAGCCAGCTCTGAGTGAATCAGAGCACTTCACACACACACACACCAAAAATGTTAAGCAAGGATGTATGCATCTTTGGTTTCAAAGATATCAATGATGTGTCATAATAACCAAGCCTAACAATCCAGTCACTAGAAGCAGAAGTTCATGGAATAGGTCGGGTGGTTTTTTTGTTTTGGTTTTTTTTTGGTTGGTTGGTTGGTTTGTTGGGTTTTTTTTACCCCAGGAAATGAAAAAGCTGGACTTGTTACACTCCTCAGACTGTAGGAACTCACTAGCTCCCACAGGCAGCACCTCATCCCAAATTTAAAGGGCAGTCTAGAAGGGAGGAGTTTCCTCCTTTCGCATTAAAGCTCTTTTTTAAGATGAAGCAAGGAAGGCTAATTGGGCCAAAGACAGGCATTATGTTTTTGTGTGACCTAGGAGACACTGGTCCCCTGGGCTGCCCTATGCATTTAGCATCAGAGCGTCTTTTGATACTACATAGCTTATCATTAAAAGAGAGCGAGGGGCAGAGAGAAAGTCAGGACTTCTCCCCCCGTGTAAGCCTCTCCAGCACTGCACTTGAGAGTCATATACCTACATTCTTCCTAAATCCCAAATGGGCTATCTAAATCTTACATATAACTTGAGATTCCTCTATATCACGAGTATTTTGCTGTCATAACATATGTCAAGAAAAAAGCACTTATAAAATGTAACAGCCAAAATAAACATTGTTAGCCTAATGGATTTTGCTCCTGCAGAGTGAAATAGCACACATACAGCTATGTGGTACACACTCAAGCATTCTCCTAGTAAAATTATAATAATCACCATATCTGTACCAGGAAAAGCTTGTCACACAAACCTGCTCGTATTCTATTCCTAATTTTTTAAAGGAAGACGAGTTTTCTAAGAGCCCTCAATTTTACTCTGTACCTTGGACAAGGTTTTGGCATTGCTACTGGCCCAAGGTCTTCCTAGCACAGATGAGCTTTTACTCATTAGCCAAACAGGTCATTCACTACTTTCTTTTGATGGTTTTTGCAGCAAGTTGCATTCAGCCTCAACAGTTTGGAATAACTAATCTTTTTTATGCTGTGCACCACCGAAAGAGTTTGCTCCAACCTGAGAAAGCCAAGAACTTTCCCCCTTTCCTCAGTACAGTATTCTGACATATTTGTCAGTATTTATGGCTGAGCTTTTAAAACGTTTTAAAATCTGGCTTAGAGTCTGGAACACAGACTCTAATTGTAGTTCTGGCATTACTTATAACATCACAGTCCCCCTTCCAGGCAGAAGTCTTGCATTACCAGTTAGTCAGGCATTAGAAAAGATTTCACCAGTAAGGACAGAACAGAAGTGCTGTCATCCAAGGACTTTCCTGAGGAAAAAATTATTATTTAAAATAGAAAGAAAGAATATAGAATTTGTTTATTCTGTTCTTTGACAGTATTCAAGCAGATCGTTAAAAAAAAAAAAAAAAGGCAACAAAAATGCTGTTTTAATTCCATTTAGTTTATGGACTAAATGGAGGAGTTACTGCTGTTAAGTTTCTTCAAAACTTTCTATATATTATAGGTACTTCGATCTGCTAAAGGGGCCCACTTGCCAGAATCTCCATCACACACAAATGGTAGATATGCAGTGTTACCATAGAAATGGGACAGCACCACAGAAAAAGGCATATAATCATGTGTGTATCTTGAATGAAGACACACATAACTATGCATAGGAAACCGGCATGCTGGGATTACTTCCTAAAATGATAATGGGATTGCCTCTAAAATTGCTGTTCATGATATCTGCAGTGTTTACAGCGACTGACTCCAAAGCAGAGTACAAAGGGGAAACAAAAGAAAACCTTCACTGAGACTCCATACAGAGAATACATATGGATAAGGTAGGAAAATGCAGTATATGTAAATGTAGCAAATGACAAGAGTAGAAGAAGACAAAAGAGATTAATTTAAAGAATAAGAAACTAAAGAAATTGTGAGAGTGAACTGAAAGAGAATACAAGCAAGAACTGAAGGGAGAGTGGAGGATGAGAAACTTAACAGCAACAGAAAATGTAGAGAAAACAGACTCGAATGGGAAACAGAAAAATGAGAGGCAGTGCAGGAAAGTGAACAGAAAGAGGAAAAGCAGAGATGAGAATAACAAGGAGAAAATCCCTAGGAGAAAATGATGGAAAATGAGGCAGTGAGAAGAAAAATGGGGGAGGAAATGCCAAGATTTAAGAGGAACTGTAGCACCGGCTGACTTATTGAAGAACATCCTGTACTTTGAAGGCATAAAACCCAGATGTATTTGCTTTTTTTTTAATATTAATAACAAAGCAATATTGTATCTCACAGTATAATTTTTTTCAAAGTTCACTAATATTAAAAACACAATAAGCAGAGTTTGCATATTTAACCACACTTTTTATTTCTGGAAAATGATCATCTATGTTTTATATAATAATTACCCATGTCCCTCAGTTCCATTAAGTTTGCTTATGGATGTTCTATTATTTAAAAAAAAGAAACCAAACAAAATAGAGGCCTGAGATTAAAACTTTAAACTCACGTTCAGATACTAGGTACCTGGCCAGCTTTTCAGACATTTGAAGGAACCTAATAGGAACTGACAGCAAGAACAGCATTTTTGAAATTCTGTTTGTTTATTTACACGTCTAAATAAAGGATGTGGGCTCCCTGTTTTTTTTTTTTTTTTCCTTTTTTCTTAATTTCAGGTCTAAACCTTACATTGACAGTTCTTAGTGAAGATAAAAGAACACAGACAATTTTTACATAGGTAAATAAATATGCTAGCTTAGCTTTTTTGTTGTTATTAAAATTTAACCTTTCTATAATTTTTGTCTTAAACAATGTCATCTACTTTTACATTTTGGAAAATGATGTGATAATGAGAAGATTTTTTAGCTTATCTTTTAGAAGTTGCCCACAGTTTTTTGGGGAAAAGAAAAAGTTACTGTTATTTTACTTTTTCGTTTGGCAAGACTCTCAGGTTTTTTGCTAGACTGGAGATTTTTTCAGTTTTTTTCAGAATTTTTGTACCTTTTAAATGTGTGTCATGATGAAATACAGTGTCATAAGAAGACTTTTTAAGAATTAAAATAATCTGAAATTGTAGGTTGCATAAATTTACAGACATTTTAAAAACAGTAGCAAAACCAAAATTAACAATCTATTTATGTAATTTTACTTAATCCAGTCTATTTACTTAGAAAACTCAAAAATGTATGAAATTAAATAACCTCAGCTGCCCAAATTAAAAAAAAAAAAAAAAAAAAGAAAGCCTACTTTCTTCTATTATTCCTACAAAAAGATATTTCTGCTCCCTTTTAATGATTTATTCTTGTTTTGACATAACACAGTGTGGAAATTAAGTCCAGAATATCAGACAAAGAAAAATTCAGGATTAAAGTGTATATATACCTGAAGGCCTGACAAATGATAAATTAGAAAGGGAACCAATCTGTTAACTTTTCCCATGTTACACTTGGGGACAAATCTCTGAAGGCACTTCCACTGTTGTCAAAGTTTCATTAAGACACAGAATCCTTCCCAGGGTTCTTCAGGTGCCAGTTTGATGGATGTGCACTACATATGTGTTTCTGGGCACTGAAGGGGGTTGCAATACCTACTGTACAGCTGTCAGGTGTTTGTTAACTTGAGCACTTGAACAACAAAGGCCATGTAAATACAGGCTAAAAATGCAGAGTAAACAAAGGCATAAAGCTGTGCAAGAAAAACAACACCTGGAGAAGTCCATAAGTCTGGAGAATTAAGGTTGCTGTAGGGAGAAATTAATTTTCTGTTTCCACTATGCTCCTAAGACAGAGTTTCAACAGTGAAGTTTTAAAATTTTTATACAGTTTTCAGAAAATTGAATTCATTTGTGGTCCAGTCTTAATACTCAAAAGCATGAATTGACTGCTGTTCCATTTTTATTTTGTTATAGTCTCATTATGAAAACAAAAATATATATAATAAAAATGTGTTAAAACATTAAGCGTAACTGACAAGTCATTTTCCATAGTTTCAGGTATGAAAATAAATTGTCAGAAGAAAAATCAGCCTAAAAATACATAAATCTTTTTGTAATGTTAATTATCTTACTAGTCACATAGCCTCTCTCAGATTCCCAAAGAGAATATAGTGATAATGAAGGTTTAACCTTCTGCTGGTATAACCAAATATGCAATAGCAATGCTCCTTTTCTCCCATATCTATCACTTTAATGTTTATAATTGAAAATACATTCGTTTATTTAAAGAATGTGGTTACATTATTAAAGGTTGAATGGAAAGCCTTATAGAAAGACAGTGCATCAGTAAKATAGTTGTCATTGCAATTGCCTGTGAATAAAATTCATTGCAATGCATAAATTAATTTGTAACCTTTGCAATCAACAACATCCCAATGAAATCGCAAATATACTGGGCAGAATTAACAGCTTTGGAAGACATAGCAGTTATGTTAGTAGCCTTGTTATTCAATTAACATGTCAGTGGAAAGCAATTATGTGAATATTTAAAAAGCCCTTAGTGATCTTAAGTTTTACTACTAACAACCTATAAGAATAGGGTTTACTCAAAGCTTACATTTGAATAACAGGTTATTTTAGGGAATGCAAATTCTACTGAAAATAGCCTTTAAACTTTTAAACACCCATTGAATGTTTCGAAAATCTGCTCAGAACGTGCTTGTAATCCATGTAAAGAAAATACGTTTATTAGTGCCGCATAAACTATGTTTAGTGCATTGATCTATTTACATGAAAGTGGTTAAAGCCTACACACTTAAACATAAATGTATACATTTCAGCTTTTGGGAAGGTAAACACAGACATTTTTGCTGAAAGATGAAACACTGATTTCCAAAGTATTTAGCTGAAATACTCTGCTGCAAGTTCAGACTCTCAAGAAAATGGGAAACAGGCTGAAAGGGACCTTCTCCTGTTTTAGGTGAGTACATCAAACAGTCCCTTCTGCAGTCCTGCAACAGAATTAATATTGCAGCCAGTTAAATTCCCAGCACCTATTTTTTCCTGTCTCATTGCTCTGAGGGTTTGAAAGCTGCTTTTAATTTTCCACATAAATTCATATATGCTGAGGTTATCTCTACTTGTCCTTTGACAAGTGTTATCTTTTAGCTGAGAAGAATTTCCCCCTGCTCCATGCTTGTCTTTTATACATTTAAACATTGCTTTTATTTTGCTAGGTCCTTTCATTGCCCCTATAAGCAAGGCTCCCACTTCCTCAATCATTCTGTTACACCTTCACTTAATCTTCCCGAACACAGGTAACAAGAATTGCACATGGTGCTGCAAGTGATCTCTCTTCTGTCTCCTGTATGAAAGAGCAAGAATGCTCTATTTATGCTGGAAATAGCTCACTCAGTACAACTTCCATAATGTCAATCCTATCAGGGGAAACAATCTCCCCTTTCTGCCAGTGGCTTCAATTCAGAAATAGGGATCTCTGATGAAGGTCTCAAAATGCCGGGCAAAACAATACCAGTGACCTCAGAAGGCTTTTGGGACGAACCCCTGAATCCTGTGCTGTTTTCTTCCTCTCTGGTTGTTTTCTGTCTTCTGAAACTGTCATAAGAAGCATTCATCTCATTCTCTTACGTCGAGGGGTTTTTTCCTATCACCCAGTATGTTGCTGCTGGTGCAGCTTCCCTGAGCTTGGCAAATGACAGTATGCTAATTCTATGCTTCGTTCATTCTATATGCCTCATATCATGCTAATTCCTATGATTGTATGTGTCTTCCTATCTATTCTGCTCTCAAGAGATTCAAATTAAAATTAGTTTCTCAAAAGTTAGCTAAATACCGTGTTTGCCTTATTTCCTTATTTCTCATTTATTTCTGTACTCTGATGCCACTCCAAGTCTTCCTACTTCAGTACAAAACCAACAAATTTGATGGGACATTAGTGTGTATTTCATTATCTTCTAGCCTGGAGTAATTTTTGCAACATCTGTTCATCTTTCAAGCTTTCTGTTTTTACATGAGAGAAGATGATGTTACCCACAAGAACTCTGTTCGTAAAGAATTACATTGAAGAACTGTTATTTCTCCAAACGCTTCTCCTGCCTTATGCACGTAGACACTTAAGAATTCTGAGCTCAACACATTGCACCACAAAATTCATATGAGGTAATATAAAATGTTATGAGCAAAAGAATCCATATTTTCCTCCATTTATATACATACGCGTACACATCTGTACATATATGTAAAAATACTTGGAATACTTGACGCTTCAATTTTCGTTCAGAAGCTTTTAGATTTGCTATTTCTTCACAGTGCTATCAGCTAAGGAAGACTTCTGTTTAGCAAGCTGAAATTATTTTATAATGTTTATTTATATCTTGAGAGATCAAAAAGGGATATATTTTTAACTGCCTATGAGATTCATATTTGTATCACGCTAGTTACTGAAATTCAAATTAAAAGTAAAACCTAAAGCTTACATAGCTTTTCAAAATCCACTATAATCATTCACTAGAAAATATTTATTGGGAGGAATTATATCTTCTCCCAAGAAATCAACATGCAACACTTGTATTTGTGATTGAACTTCTGTAAGACAATAAGATGTTTCATGGGGTGGGGGTAGCAGGGGGGAAATCTCATTAGTCAGTGCAAAGCAGGTGTTTTTTAGCCACTGGCTTCCAAAAATCCTTCCTCCCAAGTATGCTGAGCACTGGCTGGAAACTGTGTTTGAGCTGACAGATCTCTTCCTGGCACTGGAGGGAAGGGGACAGGGAATGCCCCCATTCCTCCAGCCTTACTTGTCCCCTGCTTGCTGGAACAACTTTGAAATTAGAAACGGGGCAGGGGAACTCTAGGATGAATGAAACTTCCCACTTCCTGAGCAAATACTCTAACCATTATGAAATTAGATAAAGATTACTTTACATGTATAAAATATGTATGTTTATAATCACAACCATCACATTTTCTTAACACTGGTCTCATTTTAAAGGGAAATGTGATACGTGGTTATAGCTGCGGGTATCACATGGAGAGGGCTGGGGTCAGTCTTGGCTCAGGTGCCCAGGGGAGAGGGTAAACTGCACTTCAGTTTGTTTTTTGGTTTGTTTTTTTTTTTTTTTTTCTGCCTTTCTCAGCTTATGGGGATGGCAGGGCTAGGCCATATGAGCAAAATAACAGCTCTGACCATGAATAGCGGATTTACTGGCCAAGGATTTACTTTCTCTAGGATCCTGTGTCCAGCACTGAGCAGCAGATGTTACTGAAGGTGCCATCTGACTGTGGTGCCCAAGACCTGCAGATAGACATACCCRTCATGAATCTGTCTGGACTACACTGCTTAGTCGCTTAATCCTCAGCTTCAGGTACCATTAAGGCCAAGTACCTAAAATGTAGATGTTGCAGCACCCAGCCAATAGATGCCTGAATCTTTAATTGCCTAGCCCTGGGCTGTAATTGTTGGGGGGTATTTTACCTTTAACAAGTATTCACACACAAAAAATGACCTATGCTTCATGAAACGGTCTCTTCCTCATGTAAGAAAAAGGCTGCAGGGCAAAAAATATTCTACTTCTTTGAGAACTTACGAGTGTGATTTTCTGCAGGGGATAATTTTTGGCAGAGCTGTAGCCACTGCATACCCTGCAGAAATACCTCCCTAGCCAAAGCTCATGCTTTTTACTGTGTGAATCAATCTCTGTTTTGCCTTCTTTATCCTTTACTGTAAATATATGCTTAAATGTGCTTTATCCATACCTCTAATATTCCCCAACATTATGATCTTTGGAGAGCCTCTTTAGATGGTAGACAAAAGGGTGCCATACATCCCATCATACTTTAAAGGAGACTTAAATTTCCTTTGTAATTTTCCCTGAGAGAAGGATGGTTAACAGCACTGGTATGAAAATTATGCCTATCTATTTTTCGTAATGATTAGTCACCACAAAAAATTGTTTATAGGCTGAATCGTAACTGGCCTTTCGCTTCTCTATTCCCATTTCAACATAAGTGTAAGCATAATGGTTCTGATTTGTAAAACATCTGTGGTGTTAGTCCATGCCTCTCCTACTGTTTATTTTCAAGCCTTTATACATTTCCTGTAAAATAATAAAATTAAATACAGTAAACCCTGCTTTGAAACACCATTCTCACAGCATTCTGAATAAATAATCTGAATCACATGCAGCATTTTACAGTATTCAGTAAGAGATGAAAAGCAATAATACTGATAAGAAAGCTAGGAACTCTAGGAACATTTTGTTCTATTACAGTCCATCACGGTGGTATTTTGCACATTGATGTTACTGAGTTTTAAAAGAGTGACATTTTTATCYGGGCAGTAAGGTTCAGTCAATTTATGCCAGCAGATTTTTCTGCCTTCTTAAACAGGGACAAAAGCTTGAATTTAAGTTCTGACTCAAGTATGTCAAACATAACACACTGCAGACTGAGTCTGCTGCAGGGAATTAGAAGATCTAAATTGTGATAAAATGGGATCAATTTCACTGGTTAGAAAGGAGAAAAGTTACTTTCTGAAACAAAAATTGGGGGGRAAAAAAGAGAGAGAGAGAAGAAATCACCCTGAGAATTACTTTCTTTCTGAAACCATCACTGGGGTCTTGGATAAAGGCTAGCAGCTCTATCCAAAGGATAGTCCATGACAGTTTTCAGTTTCACAGACACTTTTTCTTCATGTTCTACAACGCKATGTATGGAAATCAAAGAAGAAAAGAAAAAGAATGAGATAAAAATATTGTACAGCTGCATATATCCTAGGAAAACTATTTAGAAAAACATGGTAATTTGCTCTGAAATTTTAGCATCGCTTCTTTCTTCAGGATAAGAACAATTGTGTTTTGGAGGACATTTTAATAAGACATTAGCTAGTAACACTGGATTTGAAAGAGAATGGCAACATGACGCCCCTTATGTTTTCCTGTAGGTGACCCCTTCCACAAGACTGATTCTCAGCATCTGTAAACTACAGTCAATTTGCTTAAAACATGTTATAAGTGATAACATAAGGAACCCTGTATATGGAGTGAATAAGAAGCGAATGCAATTTAAATGTTAGATTATTTTTAGAATATTTTTATGCAAAACAAGAAAGTCAGGAAATTAGTGACAGAAAGCTGGATGTTTTGTTTTGTTATTAGGTTTTGCCTCAATTTTTATCTGAGATCAAACACATCTTTATTTACTCAATTACAGATTTAACTTTGGAAAATACTAAATGAAATATTTACTGGAATAATACGTGTATTTTGGAAATGGAAATAGAAAGCTAAATGGGCTTATTCTGTGTTTACACTGTTGCAGTTGATGACAATTGCACACATTTAGCACACATAAAGTTTAAGGGAAGAGGATAGTTTCTTTTACATATAAATACATAAATAAATTTGTAAATACATAAATAAGCAATAGATTTACAACCAAATATGCAAATATATAGGTATTTCTTATTGTAAGGCTTAGACCTATTCTCGCATGTCTGTAATATCATCACTATCATAAAGTTTGCTCACAAACTGTCAAGTGTTTGAGGGCAAACACACTAGTGTTCATAGTGAAAATAGGTAGACTTCTAGGTCCTTTTACATACGTCTGTATATACCCAAATATATACAAATGTGTGTATAAATAGAGATACAACCATTCAGGTTGGTTTAAGTATTATCTCTAGAATATCTTCTTAACAGGCCTGATCCTGCTGTCTCAGGCATGCAACCTGACTTGCACTGTGACCAGAGAAAGTGTCAGCCGCTCTCTGTACTGGAAGGCTAGTCCAAGTCTCACTTTGCAAGGGCCTGCTGTAGCCCATAAAAACCTGTTCCTGTTGTTTTTCCTTTATTATTAGTCATAAAGCTACGGCATGTATCTGAGCAAGATGGTAAATATAAATACTAAAATGCCTGGTAATTATATAAACCCATTCACAAATAAACTAGTAATAATAAATAAAATACAAATAAAAAAAATAAAATAAAATAGATAACAAAATAAAACCACTAATAATAGTATTCATAAGCATTTAAAAAACCTGATCTGGAAAAGATTTCTTAAAAGTATGTTTTGGAGCTAGAAGACAAAATCTAATGATTGTATAATAGAAAAGCATAATCTAAGAAATTGTAAGCAAATTCTTGTTTACAGAAAAATATGGTGACTTCTTGCAATTAACTAATGAAGAACATTAAAAAATGTTCTTAAAACATCTAATATTAAAGCATAAATGTTCAATAGATAAAAGAAGCGACCATTAAAAGAATGTTAGTATATGAACTGCAGGAAGCTACAGTAGGTGTCTGAAGCAGTTGATGATTTTCAAAAGAACAAAGAGAATGTGAGGGGCTGTTAATAAGTCTTTCAAGAGAGCTGGACTTGAGCCATATAGTGCTTGGTCTGCAAATACTGTGTTTAAAAATCAATCCTTTGCTTCACAGGAAGCCAATGTACTTTTGTCAAAATTAGAGCAACATGAACAGCTGTCTTGGAGCCAGTTAACCATCTCACTGCTTGTACTTTTCTGTTTTCTCCTTTCYTCCCATAAGAGGAGGAGAGTAAAATTATAAACATCCACAGACACCCAAAGGTTAATACATTTACAGCGGTATGTCTGTATGAACACACTTTAAGATCAGTGATAGAAAATTCAGGCAGTCATCAGTGCAAGATAGAACTTGAGGATACAGGGTCTCAAAGCAGAAACTGAAGCCTGAACAAAGTTAGAAGCAATCAAAAACGCTGAGGATAAATGACAAAAGAGCAACATGGGATGTCATTTCATATCTTCAAAGTTACCTTTTAAAATATTTCAAATATGCTTTTAGGAAGCACTAACTACAAGATATTGATGATAGAATTTAACTTTTTTGCCTTCATTTAGATTTTCTTCCAAACACAGGTTTTGAGAGAAAATGTTTTGTTGTTCTTTTTTCTAGACATAGAGACATTAATATTGTAGGGAAAAAAAAAAAAAAAAAAAAAAAAAAAAATTGTAGGGAAAAAAAAAAAAAAGAAGAAAAAAAAAAAAAGAAGAGAAAGTCGTCCTACCAGGAATATTTTTACTTTCAATATATTTCTATACAGAGTCCTTATTATCCAAAGGATTAAATGCCCATTACTACAACCATTGGTCAACGGGTGACTTCCCTCTTTCCGGAGGAACTCATGTGTGGATGCAGGTGACTTGTATAAGTGAGCATGATCAGGTTCAGCTCTGCCTTCTGAATTCTGCCCTGGAGACCACCTGCCCAAATACTTGCATTTGACTGTCATTCCCTCCAACGGCATTGCTACTTCCTTCCCTGGGGCAGGATTTTGCCCTAGCTATTTACATTTTGACGCCATGTAAAAAATCTGATTACAGTGTCATTTAAGAGAGAGAGAGACATGCAAGTGAAATATTCCTACAGCAAAGCTGTCACACTTGGGACTGAAATAGGCTGGAGGGCTGCTCCCTGAACCTCACCCTGTTAACAGGTCTCAAAACCCTGCAGCAAGCTGCAGATTAAATACCTCAGCCTCAGTGGAGCAGACCCATCACGAATATTGTGTAACACACTGGGCATCCAAAGGGAAGAGATGAGATGCTTGATCTCAAAACCACATCAAATTCTTATGCAGCACTGCCTGGCACAAATGAAAGTTTGCAATAGGCACTGCCACATCTACCAAAGGCATGCTTAGTTCCCATTGCCTCGGCCTTTGTAAACCACAACCACTTACACACCTGGAACTGCATCTGTTAGGAACCTTTCAATGCAGTACTATGTGGCAAGTTCCATCTTGGGTCAGAAAAAATAATATTTCAAGCTCTTAAGAGAAAATAACAACACCTTAAGAATAAAATCCTTATATGGGAAAAAAAAAAAAACAACAACCTGGAAAAAAAGAGCCCTAACACAGAAGAAATATAGCTACTGGCTGACTTGAAGCTAAGAATAGCCAGATAGAAGAACTTCATGGACATGTAAGCTCAAGATTAATCTAATGATCATTTTCAATTTCATTTCCTGTTTGCTGCTATTAAGTACTTGGATTCTTGTTCTTTTTCAAGAATGTGAAGAGAATAATGAAACTGAATGAGGATTTTGGTAGTTTGCATGACCCTTTCCTCTTACTGGAGGGACTGAATTGCAAACAGTGCACTGAAAACCATCAAGCTCCATTTCCTCCCATACGCACCTGGTAAAGAAACCTTTACAGTGCACTGATCATAGGTCTTTCTCACCTGGAAATCAGCTTCTGCTCTCTTTCCTATACACCAACTCTTCTCGAGTAATAAAGCAAGCCAATGAAACGAGGAAGGTGAAAATACAGATCCCTTGACTGCTTTAACACAATTGTGCTGTCTTATGGCAAGGCACAGCATTTCCATTTCTTCCCTGGGTGGTAGCTCATTAATCATTTTAGAGTCATCTTTGTAAGTTAAAATTCATCGTTGTACGACACCTTGTGGGAAAGTCCCAGAACTCTATAACTTGGTGCATTAAAGGTCAATAATAAATGATATTAATTTTTCCTCTACACAAAAATAAAAGGCACTTTAATAAGTAGAGAAGGCAATAAACAAGAGTGAAAGGAATGTGATTATGACAACTTGTCATGGAATATTAAATAATGTAGCATTGATATAATTAAGGATCAGAGATAGGGATACATCAAAATAACTTACGCTAATTATTTCATTTGAGAGTTAAGAAATATTGCATATGTATCTAGACCCGTATTTGTGTCCTTATTTACATATTTATAGCATTTTAACTATACTAGAACAATGGCTATTTCCATTTTGCTCCTCACAGAGCCTCCCTGCAGTGCTAATCAAATCCTGACATCTGACTCTAACACTAAGAGTTTTAAGATAATTAAGCACTTTAACCTAATGAACTTGCATTTTAATCCACTGTATTTGTTTAAGGAAAACCCAGGAGACTAGTAATGAGATATGGAGTTTTACACACATTTATACTGCATGTTCAGATTAAGCCCAGGTCAGGAGCAAGACAGATCTGAAACTTCATCTTGCAGTCATAGCAGAGCGAAGTGATAGCAGAGTGCATTACACGAGATCAGATTTTTCTTGCTCTAATAAAATGCATCAGTTGTTTCAATACATTTCTTGCATATAGCTCCCCAAACTAAAAACTCCACTGCAATTGACTTTAATTGATGCTCTCAGCAGGCCAAATACTGAATGGAAATGAAGCCTGTGTAAGAATTTTATGACTGTGGCTRTGCCAGAAAAAGGGTAAGGCATGCAGTTGAAACAGTAAAGGGAAGCTTGCAACTGTCGTTGCTGTGTCTTTGGATATCAGTCCCAATGCCTGTTTCATCAGCACTGCATTCCTTTACACAAAACGATATTGCCAAGAGCTAGAGGCAGGCCTCTGGCATGCTCAAATCCATGCTGGTGGGTAGAGTTATCAGGTAAAGAGCTCCACAGGGAAATGCATCATCCGCCTATTCACAGCAAGCCTCACCAACGAAAGGGGATACAAGCTGGCTATGTTTCCTCAGCTTCGTAAAGGTTTACCTCTCCAAGAGGAAAAACAGTTCCAGGAAAGAGATTGCTTTGCCATCCATGCCTAGCTTCCACCCCCCCCGCCCCCGCATCCCACAAAAAGTTTTAAGAATTCATATATTCTTTTGTTCCACTGAAGCAAACCAAGACTATTGAAAAGGAAGATATGACACTATCTGCTTTCCAAAACAACYACTGGTCTGTATTTGATTCAGAGAGAGGAGTTAAACCTTAATCTTACACCTCATGGAGGCATCTCCTAGCCAGGATTTGTTTATTCCAGCACGAACACTTTAGAGATTTCCTCTTTGAAGCTCTTCTTTTTTTTTAACAATAAAACATTTTTCATCATCAGGGCTCTGTGCATAAGAGACTAAGGCTGAAGTCCTTGCGGCTGCGGGGTAGGATGATTCCTGTGGGACAGACCGAGACATCTACATTGCTGAACACCCAACAGCCTGACAGCTGGAGCACTCCCCTGGGCTACAGAAGACTGGTTTAAGTTTCCGTTCTCCTTCAGCATGTGCTTTTTGGCAGCTGATGTACCACTGATAATATGGAAACGAAGACACCAAGTTACTATGCATAGTAATACAGTTTCTAAGCATTCAAAAATAACAAGCTGTTCCCCTCTCCCTAAGCATCACAGCAGTTCTCGTTACCTCTCCTGGTTTTCTGGTTTCTTCTTTTAAGGTTGCATTTTCAAAACTTTCACCACAACCACAAAAAGTGGAAGATTTGGGATTTTCTGCATTTGTCAGTGAAAGCTGTCAAGCAATTTCTTGATTTTCCTTGATAGACTTTAAAAAAACCCACCCAAATGTTGTAAAGCCTGTAAAGAAAATAATGACACAAATGTGAACTGGCAACACCGAATGCAGAGCTTCTCCTCCAGCAGCACTCTACATGGGTCAAAGGTGGGAGGCAGTAGGAAGTAGAAGCGATCTTACCAACAGGCAACTATGCAGTAAACACCAGGGAACACCCAAATCATCAGGGATGTGGCTCTGCTTGCATTCACATCCAATAAGCTGATGATACAATATGATTTTCTCATTCATTTGTTGCAATACATTTTCCTTTGTTAATTTTGAAAGAAAACTTTATAATACCAGAAATGCCTTCAGTGGAATAACAGTCAAAAGAATCTTTTTCATTCTGTTTTGATAGATCATAGAAAATAAATAAAATATAATGAATCTTTAAGGTAGTTCATTGTATTAGTATTAAGTTTCTTTAAAGTTCTGAGGTGAGACTCATTATATATTTTACTCTTCATTTCCCAATGTTCTTTATTTTTCTAAAAGATGAATATACACTATATCACTTTCATGTATTTGTGCTCAATACTTTATATGAGAACAGTTTGGTTTGTTTCTTTAAGTCTGTCTTCCACAGGTAAGCCTGGGCACAAGTCTGCTGTTAAACACTCCCTTAGGTTTTGAAAATAACGAGCAGAAAGATCCACAAAATTATTCAAAAAAGTAACCGCAACAGTGGCAAACTGACCACAAAAAATTAAATATTTGTACATATAACTTAATAAGCCAATGTTAAGTGGTTTTCTTATTGTTAATGCGATCACTGAGGTTTTGGTAGAATTGTAGCCTACTGAGATCACTACAAAGAGCCAAAGGCTTCTGATAAGAGCACTTATGTGGATTATCCATTTATACTGTAGCTCAAATAGGTTATCTAGTAGAAGAATAATCAGAGAGCCCTCCAGCCTGAGTTTCTTGCGGATTTAGCTAATCTGATTTTTTTTCCCCACTTTTAACTCGTATTTCTTCTGATGTAATCTTAGCATTCTGGTCTCTCAACTGCCACCCACCATCACCTTTGTCACTAGCTTGCAAGGCTAACCCAAGCATGCAATCTGATGTGCATGTGAAAAACTGATTTTAAAAATCACCAACACATGCACCCATAAAACATGCATTAATTTTAGAAAAAAAAAAGAAATTACAATTTCTCTGGTCATATACTGAAGCTTCTACAACATATTTTTCCTGATGTTTCTTATTACAAATACAAGATGATTTCAAGCTAAATATGAAAAATTGCTACCAATTTAATTTATGAAAACATATATTATAGATGAAGTGGTTGTGTTACTGACGTCTAGTATTTATGTATATATGTGTATGCACACAGATACATATATATACTTTTTTATTTAGGATTTTTAAAATTGTAAAAATTTTAAGTTCCAAAATGCATTTCATTATGTCATCTCTAGTCAAAATATACAGATGAAAGTTTTTTTCATGAAATTTTTTAACGTTTCCATTTTTGCGACAAATCATTTTACTGATGAAACTGTGCTATTGTATACTGAATTTTACATTAAACATTGAATTAAGACAAGTCGGTGATATGCAGGATCAGAATAGTACTCACTAATTTCTGACATACTGTAGAGAAGGTTACATGTTTAAAATGCAGAGGAAAGTATTTAATTAACTTCTTATAGATTAATGATGTGGCAAACAGTTGTTTGTTTCTATTTGTTGGTGATCCCATGAAACCATTAGAGGTCCAGCTCCAGCTATTAGTCACAATTCAGTGGCAACAGAGCTCACGAAAAGCCAAATGCAACACATCCTTGTGTCATGCTGCACTGAAGAACTGATGAAATATTAATCACTCTGGCTCCACATGCAAAATGTAACAGAAAAGAAAGTCAGAATAAGAAAAAAAAACACAGCAGGGGTGCTGTATATTAACATCAACAAGCCACTTTGAAAGGCTAAAGCAAAATGCAGTAAGCCTAGCCCCACATGTTTGTAATTTTAAAACTCTTGTCACAGCTAACTAATAGCATGGCCACAGCAGGATACACCAAAATTAAAGGTAAAAGCTCTCCTAAGGGGTGAAGAGAAGACGTAATAGTGCCAAAACGGTCACTGAAAAAGCCATTTAGCTTTTTTGAGAGAAAGAGAGAGAGAGAGCGCGCGCGCTCAAAGCAGAAGAACTAGATTCATTACAAAGATTCATTTACTATTATTATCTTTTCCTATGTGACTCCTGAAAGCCTTTGGCTATTAYCTGCTGTTGCAGAAATTTGCTGTGGTGTAGACATTTGGTCACTCATACATATGCCAACTCTTACTGACACGGAAACGAGCAGTGTTCTGCAAGTGACACTGGTCTCCCCAGCTCAAGGGCTATTTTGAAAGACATACTTCAGGAATCTATGATGCCTCACAAAAAAAAAAAAAAAAAAGAAAAGAAAAAAGGAACACAGTGGTTGTGAAAATGTTTGTGTACGACAGAAATTTTGCAAGTCTTTAAGTTTCCTAATGCTTCAAAAATTTTCTCTTGTAGCAAACAAAAATGAGGGATAAAATAATAATTTGCACCTCAGCTCTCCCCTCTAAATGTGCTTCTGACACAAAGCTTTTCAAGATCAGGTTAACACCAATCTCACTTTGATTTCACCGATTATGTAGTCCAGCGATTACACCATCTTGGATTTTCTGGAGCCTTGAATGTCAGGAAAAACTTTCAAAATAGCTTCAGAAGATACCCTTCATTTTGTTAGCTTCATTAGAAGTTTTGTTAAATATTGCACAACTATTGCATTAGATAATGGGTTATCTAATTATATATATAATGTTATATTACATTATAATTTTTTCCAAATACCAGCCTTGCTGACTCCTCAATAGTAAGTATACGGTAAGTATTGCCCCATTGAGGCCATCATCTTACTCCTTGTGACTGTCACAGTTTAGTCCACACGCATGTTTCTCATATTGTCTGAGTAACATATTCAAATTAGATGCATGTCATTGTTCTCAAATTGTACTTAGATCCTAAAATAACTTATGCACCTAAAAGATTTCAGCCTTTCAACATCATCAGGATTTCTAGTAAGCAATATTACCCATTATCTGTGAATCTGCCCTCTAACAAAAAGCTGCGGCACATTTTTCTAGATGTGATCATCAACTGGTAAATTAGATGAGCCAGTGTGTTTTTCCAGCTACAAAGTTATACATGAGACTATTTGGACATTACTCCCTCATTTAAATACTGATATCAGTTATACGAAACTCCATTAAGTGAGAGTTTCATAACCACACATTGTTATTATATAGTCATCAGTTCTCGTTTTTATATCTTTACATAAGGAACCAATAAATAGAAACAATTTTAGTCTAGGATTATTGCTGATGCTCATTGCTGCTTGGAAGATCTTTACTGATTGTGAAATTCCAGCTACAGTAGTCAAGCTGTCAGTGCTATGAACAGCGACACGCAGCCGCCATTTCACACAAAACACAGATTTTGAATTCACCTTGAGGTATCTAAGAATTTTTACCAAGTTACAGATCAAGCCTACTCACTGCTAATGAAATTTAAAGTGTACACATGTTATCATTAATGTGAAGGAGGGGAAAAAGCAAACACAGGTAGCACCTGTGTCTCTGTTAAATTATGCATTGGTTTAACCAAAATCTGGAAGGAAAAAAGAGTCAGACTGGGTTAAGTTTCAGTTTCACATGAGATTTATTCAAACTGATGGATGTTGACTTCACTAGGATATAGACCAGCACTTACACCTACAACAAATTTCATTATAGGTAGAGGAAAGGAGAGAACTTTCTTGATTTTTTTTTTTTTTTTTTTTTTACTATAATCTAAACTGCAGAGTTTCACTGATCTCTCATATTTTCCTTCTTGTTATTGCAATTTTTTTATCAGACTAGGACTTTCAAATGTGCAAAAAGTAGAAAGAAACAAGACAGTTAAATAATGAAGTTTCTTTTTTTTTTTTCCATTGTGTGAYTTCATATTGGCTGCTAGAGTGTAATATAGGAAGGATGAGAGTAAAGAGGCACCATAGCTGGACTAGTAGTATTTGAGGAGCATCCTGGACTGTCCAGTTAAATTGCAGACAACAGTGAAATTCCTTTTTTTCTCTGATACCAAGCTCAATCTCCCTGTTTTGTAATAGCTGATTATGAAGCCTTGCTGCATCTCATACTAGATTGATTTTTGTGCCAAATGCATGAATGAAAGGGGAGTTTTCAAAAGAGGGAAAGGATATCAGCTAGAGATCAGCAAAAAATCATTACAATCCCCTTTTTCTCTAAATTGAAACCCTTCTACAAACGGCACACCAAAGGCCCCTGCCATTTGACCTCCACCCTATCTGTCAATACTAAAACATTTAGATATTAAGCCAAAGCCTGGAGATTTTGCAGGCTTCTTGTAGCCCAGTAGATGCAATTTTTTACACTTACTAATAAAAGGCCCCAGACTTTTTATTGACCTGACAACATGGGGCCACAGGACTTGCATGGGCTCGTCTCGGCTGCCGTGGCATTTTTTCCTGGCAGAAAAGAACTCGGAACGCTGATGTCTTGCTGAAACCCTTCGTCCCCYGTCCTGCTGAACCTTTGCCCTTTGGGCCCAGGAGGAGTGTGCAAGGGTGATCACGGCACCAGAGGAAAAGGGGTGGGTATCAGCAAGTTTTTGCACAAAAATTTAAATTGTATTATCAAAGAGGTTTTTCTGCATTAATTAGGTAATTTGGCTGCAGGCATTAGTACCATTGCAACTGGACTGAAAGTAACTGTTTGGGGTTTTTCGATGAAGCTGTTAAGATTTTAGTTAGACTTACAATAAATTCTTATCTCCACATATATAGTGTGTTCTCTTTTTCCCTAGCAAGGCTCTCAATTTAACATCCTTTCCCACTTTTCAGTTTTACTKGGTAGGGCTATTTACCATCATTTACTATTGTACTGCTCTGCCCCCCCCCCCCTTTCCTTTTGCAAATGTCAATTGTCTTTTCAACTTAGAAGACTGAGAAAGCAATTCTCCTCTATCAGCTCATACAAGACAAATGTCCTATTAGTGCTTATGAAAATAGGAGTGGCTGGAGGTAACTTTAAAAAAATAATAAAAGGAAGCATTATAACATGCTTTTACAACGATGTGACTTTTTCCAAGTTCTTTGGTTCTGATTTTACATTTTTAAAAGGAAAAAGTGGGCCCATACTGTGAATCCCATGTCATAGGGAAAGGCATAAGGATTTAAGAGAAATTTACTGAAAGATTCACTGTAATGACACCTATTTTAAAAACAAAGAAAAGGATACCAAATGTGCTAATCCTAAAAAMAAAAGCTTGCAGGAAAGAGCTGTTTTTCAACTTACTCGCAATGCTTAAGATGCTCACCAGCAAAAAAACCCAATACCACAAATCAAAGATAAGTAACCCAGTTCTAGAATTTATCCAGTATTTGACTCATTACTTTGCATCTGATTAGTGGTAAAAATTAGCAGGCAGAATAATAAGCCACTTACAAATTTATCACAGCACAAGTCTAGGTGGCAAATGAGATTTTGTGATGCTTTACTCCTGCAGGTAGTGCAGACTTTCCCACAGTTAGTYTGAGCACTCTGAAATGGAGCAGATTCAGTGAAATGAAAGATTGGCTTTTTTCCTTTGGCAAAGATTTGAGATTTTTTTTCCCCAACTGCGCCATAAAATTACAACAGCAGCTTACAAAGTAACATACATGTTTACAACTAAATATTATCCGTATTCTTCTCTTTTTCTTAATATACACTAAATTAATCCATTGTGCTCATATTAAAATTACATACATATCTAAGAACACCTGCAAAGAAATTATCCTTTTTATAAAGAACTCCATGAGCAGAAAATGGTACATGAATTCTTACAGGTGCTTCTTTATGCACTGATTCACACATTTAAGTGTAAGTTTATTACATATGCTGTACATACAATATTGTATTTAATAATGGTTATGAGTCTAAGTAGCTGTTTACCAGTTTAATAACCATCATGTGTTTATATGATTGGTTTCTAAGTACCAATCTTCTGATAAAGACTGCAAAATAATAAACACAACACCTAAAAATCTCTCAATTTTTAGGGCGTGGAGCCCTCTCCATCAGGAATATGGGAAATTTCACAAACAATAGTTTTAGATTAGTCAAGGTTATACAGCTGATAGTGCTGGGCAATGGAGCAATTAACCAGTAAGACAGATAAGAGATATGTTACTATGAGATAACAAATGCCTCATAGGTTCTGAAGCCTGGAATAAACAAAAGACCGTATCATCATTGCTACATTTCATAAACTCAAGGTTCTGTTAAGAAAAACAGTAATACAGCACAGAACTTTTTACTTAAGGAAAATACTTAGTGTTTCCCATTGGAAAAGTACTGAAAATGAAACAAATAATACTTTTACTAACACAATTAAAATGAGAAATCAAATGAAGAGTATGCAAAATGTTTTCTTCATTTTAACTCATAAAAGCTATCATATCTTTGGTTTTGTTTAATAGCTATTTGTTAAAATACACATTTAAGTACTCAGCCTGGAGTAGGTCACTGTACTTAAGAGTAACCAAGACAACACCTTTTAGTGGTGAGTTGTCACAGTGGGGAATAGTGAGTAATCTTTTGGAAATCAACAGAAGTTTGTTTTCCTTTGATTTCTCCCCAAACCAAGAATGAAATATTTCCTCAGTTTCAGTTACCATCTAGAATTGGACATTTCAGTGGATTAAGTACATTTTATTATATCACCAAACAGGCTCATCTTGAAAAATACTAATTATTTTGTAACATCTGAAGGTTTTTAGTACAGAAGACATATGTGGTAACTGCATCTTGAAACAAGCATACCCATGTTGCAGGTCAAGTTCTGTGGTCTTACCTAGGAGTCTCAGGAAACTTTCACTGCAGTAGATGGGGTTATATATCAATGGAAACACAGTAATCGTGATTACCATATTACCTGTCCACTCATCCCAACTCCACACAGAGAGAATACCTTCACTAGTGACTACTGTCTCTTTACAAGGATCAGCAAATAAATCTAAGGAGGAGCTAGTTAGGAAATGGTAGACATCTCCAATTACTAATCACATGAAAACCCATACAAAGTTGACAGGTACTCCACTGATACAGCTTGCTTTCTTTAAACTGGGCCCCCATGTGCATTTTCTACCACCTTCCTTTCTTATTGTGGCACTTCAGATACTAAAAGGACCATGCTTGATTCTGCCCTATGTTGCTTTTATGTACACATTTATTAAAAGGTGTAAATGAAATTTAACTGCTAATAACTCATAATTTATGTAAGAAGTGCACAGTGGTGCCTGCTTTCTAGATGCTGAGGTAGTGGCTTACCTTGAAAAGCTTCCAGCATCGGAGCTCCTTAGAAGACTTGGTATGATAAACAATGGCTCATCTCACATTGTATTTGGGTCAACTGGAACTGAAAATACAATCGCAAGATTACATTAAATGAAAAAAACCTGTCTCTAAAATGAGAGCTTCAATTTTTCCTTGTGTTCTCCTTTTCACCTCAGCTATGCATCCCCACCTTCTTCAATAAAGTCTTGGCACTGAAATGGGAGATTGGCCTGGATGAAAATTTTTTTTTTTTTTTTTAATAAGTCATTAGATCTTTGCCCCAGTTCATTATGCATAAAGAAAAACAGCAGAAATGTACAGCCACCTTCAATTATACCACACGCTTTGGCTACTAAAAAGTAGGGATGGGACTGCAGTGTCAGGTGCCCATGGGAACAAACAGATCCCTGTCAGGCTCCGTGGTGGACGGAGTGATGGCAAAACATCGTATCAGACACACCAAGGTTGCATGAGTAGAAAACAGATTAATTTGTCTCTTTGAGCTCCTGTCTGCAGAACAAAGAGAGTGCTAGCTTGCTCCTTTTTTTTTTTCCCCCAGGTAATTTGCATTTTCTCCAGAATCAAAGCAACTTTTTCCTCTCATGTCACAATACAAAAAGGCTAATCATTTTTAGACAATATATGTATGAGACAGAATATATAGTTCACAAAGTGTTATTTTAATAATTCATTCTTGGGTGCTCAAAGGRAAGCCATGCTTTAAAAGTTCCTTTTCCTGTACAGTTGTCAGCATAAAACAGGTAACATTACAAAGGAAGAACAGCAGCTGTTGGGTGGGCTCTCCTGAGTACCGAAACTAGGCCTTTTTCTTGTTCATATCAGAGATTTACCTGGAGCCCACCAAGCCAGACTCTGCTGAAGAAAAGCACAGTTGCAAACAGACCTAAGCGGTTGGTGTGTCCCCAGTGTCAAATCACAGGCTGGAGGTCGCACCCTCAGCCATGAACTGCCGGTAGGGTCTGCGCCATCAGATGCCCAACGAGAGCCATTACCCTTTTCTCATTCTGGAGGCAGTGCACCTGGGCAGCTTGGGGGCACCTCAGGACCTCTTGGCCCAACAGCGACTCCCTAATAAAAGTGGAAGAAGGGCAGACACGAGCCCACATGGATGCTGGGGCAGCTGGTGCTGCTGGCGCTGGAGTCTGGAGCCACCCCAGAGAGTTTCTGGTTAGAAGCGTTAACGGGAAATTACGACCCACAGTCTTCCTCATGACTGCTGCTGCTGCTGCTGACCTGCTATAAGTGCTATAAAACCCATTCCTCTGGGGGCAGCAAAGGAGGAATGCAACAAACAAAAGAGACTTTTGATGCTTGTTTCCTAGGTAGACAGACCATTGTTGACCATATTTGGGACATACTTAGCAGAAGGCAAAAGGAGAAAAAAAGGAGAAACAGCTGTAGCTTTTATTGCAGCAGTTCACGGTCCTGCTGAATGTGGTAAATAAGGAATTTTAAAAGAAAGACTAATAAGCAGAAAGGCTGGTGACATAAAAAAGGAACAGTTTATTGGCACAGCTTCCTCTTTTGAGCTTTGGCTCTATCTTGACAATAACAAGAAACTGTAAAATAAAATAAGAATTGTAGTCTAGAACATGTGAGATCACATGCTAAAACATTTATAGAGAAATGTTTAATTTTTAAACATATAGGTCTTATGTTACTGAAAAAAAAAATGGCAACATACAAAACTAGCAGATAAGGTATAAAAATGACTGTTTCAGTGAATGGCTCTCTAGAAAATAATATATAGTGGTGACTAAGAAGTAGCTTTCCATACCAATGTACTTTACAGCTCATCAGAGAGCTTTATTATTATCAGTTATAAAAAAAACCCAAACCCCTAATTTTTATGTAATGATACATTCACATAAACTTACCAGTCACATTTTTATTCCCTATAAAAGTCATGCCCTTTCTTATGAATATCTTAGATTTCTGGGAACATTTAAATGGCAATCAGAAATATAAATGCTAGAGACACAAGGAAATGAATCTAAGTGGTAGTATATGAAAACAAAACAAAACAAAAACCACCAAAAACCCCGCAACTCAAAACTGTGACATCAAATTAAACTAGTGTGTGCAAAAAGCAGATAAACAAACAGTGGACAAAAAATGAATTTGGGACCCAGGCTAAAGCACACTGCACTCTATAGAAAGACTTCCTTTGATTTCAGTGGTCATTTACTCAGATACCTAATAGTGAGAATAGTGGGAATCTTATTCTGGATATGTCATTCAAAACTATTTCTCTAAATTGAAATTGAGCAAAACCACAAGGCACTATCCAAAAGAAAACTCTATTGTATTTAAGATAAACAAAATTTTTCTTAAACTCAAAAATACTTTAGMTGTTAAAAAAGATATACTGAAAGGTATTTAATAATAAAGAGACCAATTAAGCTGCCTGACCTCTTATAGAAAACAGATTGTTTCCAAGATCTGCAAGTACATTTTACTCCATGGATTTTTGCCAGTAGTGAAAGAGAGGAAAAAATCCAACTTGGACCAAGTMAAGTCATTTAAGTCATCTACTTTTACTGGTTTTGCATATTTGTTCCTGATTTACTACGAAACCTGTGTCCACAGTTGGAGCTTTTTTTGCCTGTTTCAGGCATTGTAAGCTACAAAAATACAGCTTCAAAGTGCATACAGGTTAAATCTGAAACTTACCTGTTATTTTAAAAATCTGTATTAGTCAGACAAAAAGCTGACCATATAAGTATGACTTATTTGCAAGTCACTGAGACTTGATGAATTTTCCTGCTGAACAGGGGGAGCAAAAGCAGGCATGAGCAATCATCAGCAGGCAAAATCTCTCAACCAAGACCAAGGAACTAAGACCTGGTGTTCCTCAAGGAATGCTAATTTGGCCTGTCCAGTTCCAGTACCTGAAGTAGAAAAGTTGTAAATCCGATTTAGTTGTAATGAAATATCAAACTAGAAAAGATAAAAGTCTGTTGTCAATTTTTACTGTTTGGAAATTTATTTATTTACACATCTAAAAGATTCCTATTCTAAATTCACAGTTCAAATTTGGATCTAAAGGCTTCTCATCAGCCACACCAAACATAAGCTCCTGAACAGCCAGCAAGCTGGGGAATAAGTGCGTTGAAAGTCACTGTGTTGCATCCAGGTTTCTAAGGATAGCGTGATACAAGACTTGAGCTCCAAGGTAGATATAATACCTCAAAGAGTGCACTAAGTGAGATCAGATTTATGGCCAGTACCCAGGGGCTTCTGCTTTAGGTAAAAATCAATTGTCCTTAACACAAATGTCCTTATGTCCTGCATAAATTAAATAAATACATAAATAAGTACATCTATTTCATGGTAATGAAAAGTACTCTAAAATTAATGGTTTCATTTAAATGAAATATGGGAACCAAGAGGGAATTAAACACAAGAATTGAGGGCAGAATTATGTCAGCAGAGTGTGGAAGTATTTCCTCCTACTAGTACCAACTCACAATGCAATAATTTGGTCATCAGTGCTTATGGAGACCAAGAACTTCCAGGGTAAGCAGCTGAAATGGTATGAAATTATTTTGACTTCTGTTTCTCTGGGCAGCCTACAAGTTTCTAATATTTAAAAGAATTACTAACCCGTGCAAAATGTCATATTGTCAAATTCATCAGGCAACGGATACAGATCCCTGCCCTTCCCTACTCCCCTCTTAAATATCTGTAAAGTCTGTTCTTAGTCCGCCATACAGTGACATTTCTGGTAACAAGGCAGTGCCCCAAATGCCTTTGATATTATGAACTTTGTACTTCAAGGAGGCAGAAGTAAACCATCCCACACACACTTCAGTCTTTTAGAAGTGATGACCAGTCCAGATAATATTTCACGCTGACCACCATAGCAATATTGTTGAAGAGATTGCAATACATTCATTTTAAAGCAGATTAAAATAGTGAAACTGCAGCCTTGGTTCTGCAGTTTTCACTCAGAGCAGAGCTCCTGTACACTCAACGTTCCCACCAACTTCTCCAGGGGCTGTGGCAGTGACAGCAAGGCCAGACTCCTCCTCTCCTGGTTAAGCTTTCTACCTTGTGCAATGAGACTGTTGGCTGGAATCACTAAACTCTATGTTGCAGAACATTACTCACTGATTATAAAGTGTCATAACACCTAAGAAACCATAGCTTTGCTTTATCTAGGATATCTATTCTGGCCTTAAAATTGTGATAGGTTGAGAATTGGTATACATAGTCCTAGTGCCTTTTTTTTTTTTTAATGCACCTTTTGCAAAGGTGCCTTTGCAAAATTATGCCTATTCAAAGGCACAATTGCCTTTTAATGCAAAAGGCTTTTGCAAAAATACGTCGACCCCAATCTTCAATAAGTAGGTAAAAAAAAAAAAATCATTCATAACAATTCTTAATTAACAATAATGGGATATTTAAAGGTAGGTTTTCCAAGTTATGTATTATGGCTTTGAGAAATACCTGATACACTTTTGTTGTGGTTTAACCCCGGCTGGCAGCTCAGCCCCACCCAGCCAGTCGCTTACTCCCCCCAGTGGGATGGGGCAGAGAATTGGGAGGGTAGAAGTGAGAAAACTCATGGGTTGAGATGAAGACAGTTTAAAATGTAAAGCAAAAGCTGCACGCGCAAGCGAAACAAAATTAGTTCATTCACTGCTCCCCACCGGCAGGCAGGTGTTCAGCCATCTCCAGGAAAGCAGGGCTCCATCACGCGTAACAGTGACTTGGGAAGACAAACGCCATCACTCCCAGTATCCCCGCTTCCTCCTTCTTCCCCAGCTTTTATTGCTGAGCATGACGTCATATGGTATGGAATATCCCTTTGGTCAGTTGGGGTCAGCTGTCCCAGCTGTGTCCCCTCCCAACTTCTTGTGCACCCCCAGCCCACTCGCTGGTGGGGCAGGGTGAGAAGCAGAAAAGGCCTCGGTGCTGTGTAGCACTGCTCAGCAGTAACTAAAACATCCCTGTGTTATCAACACTGCTTTCAGCACAAATCCAAAATATAGCCCCATACAAGCTACTATGAAGAAATTTAACTCTATCCCAGCCAAAACCAGTACAACTTTAAAAAAAAAAATCATTCTACTAAATAACGTGTACCTTCTTAACTGTAATGAAATTTATTTTCCCTTATAACAACAGCAGCAACAACAAGAAGTTACAGAAAAATAGACAAGGAAATTAAATCCAAAAGTTATGTTAAACATAATTAACGTTGTGACATAAACTGACAAAAGCCAGGAAATTGAAAGCTAAGGCTGACGCCCTATCTATAATGCTCTCTGTTTTTCCATGACATGACTTAAAGCCAGAGTTACAGCCTTAACTTTAAATTTCCTGTCTTTTGTCAGTTTGTGTCACAACCTTCATGTTATTTAAACATAGGTTTTATGCATTTCATTGTATATTACCCTTTTTACTGCTGATTCACATTTCAATAAATCAGAATCTTTTAAAAATAGTTTTGAAAAAAAACCTGTATGAGTTTGAAGTTGTCTGAGTCTTGCATTTGACCTTCACTACMTATTTTCTTCAAATGAAAGTTAGCAGAAAATCTTAATTTTCTACTAAATTGTGAAAACAAGCATTTTCTGTTGTCAGACACATCTATTTCATTTATAAACTACATGTGATCAAAATAAATCGCTAGGAGAAAATAGCAAAATCTATTTTCAGTGGAGGAACCATTTTTCTTTATCATAATTGTTATTTATTGCATCTGTATATCCATCTCATTAATAATTTTATTTTCTAGGGTATGGCAAAAAGATGAAAGTAACTGTCTCTGTGGAGTTCGACATATGACTGTAAATGCTCTGCATAGGCCTCAGATTTCTTGTATACGTTACTAACTTTCAAGCAAAAATTATTACTGTTGCATCATTTCAAAGTTGCAAAAGTAGAGGTAATGTGCTTCTAAACAGCATCAGCAGTTTCAAAGCACTACAAAACCTCAAGAATATTTATAATATATTCTATTCTGTTCAGGGAACAGAAAAAGCAAGACCAAATTAATTCCTAACATATATCTTGCTGCTTGTAACTTACTATTTTATTCCAAAAGCTTACGGTTTTCCCATCTCTTTGTAGATATTAGGTTAACACAGAGAGATGATAATTTAAAAGATAAAGAATATAGCTTTGTCGAGCTACACTACAGACTGCATTTAAAATTGTTTGGCACAGGTATATATATTTTCTAATAAAAACTCATAAAGATTTTAAGTCTACTGAGACAACCTAATCTTTATTTACTGGCAAAATATTTCACCTTTTTAAAAGTAGTCTAAAGTAACAAAGTAATAATATTGGCTGCATAAGAGAAGAAAACCAGTTGAAGGCATCTTATTAGTTCTAATTCAGCCAGTGAGTAGATAGATAGGAAAGAGTATATTAGAAATCTCTTTCTGCAAGCCAGTAACATCACATATGAGGAAGCTAGACTATTTCATATGTGATTAAAGGGACACATTTATTCAGTGAATTCATTGGAATTACACCAAGAATCTTCCTTTGGGAATAATTTTACCTGGTGGCGCAGATCCTTCTCTGGTATAAATCCCCCAGGCTACTTTGACTTGATTTATGACCACTAGGAATGAGGCCCATTGTTCCTAAAGAGCAAAATTTTTGTTACTCAAGAAGAACTGCCAAGATGAAAAGTAAAGGAATCTTAATTGTAGCACTTGATAAATACATATTTTCTCTAAATTTATTTATATAGTCAATCCTTTTTAAATAAACATTTTCTGAAGGTCTAAAGAATGTTATACATATTTTAAAATATAGCCTACTAGATACAATATAGTGTAATAAATCAATATATTTCCTGAGGAAAAAATCTTTGACCTTAAAGCAAATTTACTCACATCAAATCTCCTCATAGTCCAAAAGACTCATCCACACAAGGTGTGTCTAATAAGCAGGCACGTCTAATAAGATGGTCCAAGGTTCACCTACCCAGAGCATACCTAGACCCAAAGATGAGTCTCTCTGTATCTCATCCCATTACCCAAATGAACATACATGTCATTTGGCCTGGGCTTGACTCCTGGCTGCTGAACTCCACAACAATTTATACTCTCTGAAGAGTATCATATGTATAGTAAATGAAGAAATAAATCAAGAAAACAATTAAGCTCCACTGTCTCTCAGCTCATTTGTGTTCACAGCATAAACTCAGTAGTGTGACATACCAGTGGCCGTGGAGGAAGGATTCACCTGGCCAATGTAAACACCAAAATGTGAGCGTGCCTCTATAGGCTGCCTGTAGCACCAATGGAAAAATATAAACATTAGCAATTTTCCTCATGCACAGTAATCATCAAAAACAAGTTAGGTGGCTTACTAAAAGTGGCAGCTCATCTCTCTTGACTTAAAGGCAGGTCAAGGAGCCAAGCTCAGATGCGGATGATACAAATCCCACCTTAGGTAACTGAAACTACACTTTTTTTCCAAATGTAAGTAATTTAAAATCAAATATGCAGATTTTTTTGACCATTTACCTCGTTCCTTTTTTTTTATCTTCCAAAGTCCTAGTCTTTGATACATACCATAGGAAGACTCCGACTCCTTACCTGTTGCCCCATGGCATTTTAAGTACTACCATTGTAGAAACTGGTATGGGAATGGATTAAGCAAATGGTTCATTTCAAATAGAAGCTGCAGTGTATGTGAAACATGCTTTCTCCAGTCTGAAGCAGAATTACCTTTGAATTTACATTAAGGACATAACCAATTTATATGTAAAATCTATGTTTTTTCTCCCTATAGGCCACTGTTGGATAACCTGTTCTTTCACCATTTTTGCAAATCTTGCATGTGCAGTAAAGATTTTTTGGCAATAGTTTAGAGGCTTCCTCCCCCACAACTTCTTATGAATTCCATCTGGCCAGAATGAAAGAATCTAAGTCGAACAGTACATCAAATCCCCAAGTGATACACTCCTAAATCCATTGTTTCTCGTAATGTTTTAAAGAATTATGTTTGAGTAAGGAAATTGAGGGCTTAGTAATATATTGATAATTAACACAGCAGATGTTGTATAAGTCTTGGCTGCAATAGCATTTCTTTCTGAAAAGAAAATAAGTATATTAAGCAACAATAAAGACATCTTAGTGGCATTATTTTAGGGTTTTCTTAAATAGTTTTGCCTTATAAATGGCTTATTTCATGTCTGAAATGAAAAAAAAATCAGCAGTCCTCACAATCAGCTTTTTWTTTWTTTTATTTTTGTCTTATTTCATTTAAGTTCAAAATGAATCCATATTTTCTGTGATTTATTGGGTAACATTGTAAGAAAGGCAAGACAGTAACCTCAGGCAAACCATATGTAGTGAACAGGTTCCAGAGACACTTTATTGCTTTCTACCAGTGGTAGGTTAGTACTGGCAGTCTTCCTTCTGAATAGGTTACAACTGCTATCAGATACATCTGTTCAGCATTTTACTGCAAAGAGAATGTAATGCCAAAACAATGCTAAACTTGGATTGCCCATTTCCTGAGATTACTGCTCTCAAAAAGTTCACATAAAGTTTTTCTCTCTGTAATTTTAACATCTGACAAACAAAATCTGAAGCAATATTTTAATTTCATACATTATCCATAAACTTCTGCAGAAAATATAACTATAATTAGTATAATCACTGTCATCTGCCAGCAGAGAAAATAGATTCCAGAAATAATTTATGCCGAGTATTTTATTTTGGGTTTTTTTGTTGTTGTTTTATTTTAATGTAGAAAGCCTACATTGCTATGCTCTCACCTTGCCTGTTAGACTGTGCTAGGCAATTGTTTATCCTCTTCTAATGGAGAAATAGTTTAGATTTTACATCATACAGTTTCGCTATTTTCCATAACATTTTTAGAGGGATTTTATTTTACAACTGACAATCTTAATAGAGCCTTTCTACTCTCTGTTTCTACAGCATAAGCCCATACAGCCTTATAACGTATACCTCAGACAGTCCTCAGGTCCGGAGACAAAAAAAAAAAAAAAATTGACAATACAGACAATCATCACATTAAAATCAATCTCACCACATTTATCTTCCTGAATGTCAATGTCTTCCCATCTATATAGACGATCATAACAAGAAGGGACTGCTCGGAGGTGTGATGGGGGTGAAGCCTGTAACTTAGTGGCATGATAAAGGTCAGCTCTGGAACATCTCCTCCCGCTGACTTTTGCTTGCTGTCCTTCTGCAAATTCAGTGGCGCAACAGAAAAGTATTGGGTCCTGTAGTCACGGCTCAAACAATCTATGTACTAATACGTACTGCCCACATTATTTTTCCCAAAATTAACTTTGCGAAGCACAGGTAAATGGTTTTTTATATTATGTGAGAACTCACTGTTGTGGTACAACACCTCCAATCCAGATGGTCAGCTGTAGTTTATACTAAACGTGTACACAGCAATACATGCTCAGCCTCGCCACTGGCCTCGGCTGGGGACATGGAGCTGCAGCAGCTTTGCATCCGTCGGGGCTCAGCTACTGGTAACACCATGCACAAGGCAAATCACGAAATCCTGTTTCATCACCTGACTCCTCCAGCCTCCACACTTTACTTGCAGGTGACGAGTCTCAGTGTTATTTTTGACCTACGTCTAGGCAGTGCTCCATCATTGTGCCCAAAATGAGAGACAATGAACAAAAAATACCTGAAGAATGATCAGAGCAACAATTTTACTTTTATATTCCTGCCTTAATCCTATGTCCAAACACAAGTGAACTGGTCACTGAAGTAGATGGACAATTACTTGAAGCAAGGTAAGGTTGAGTCATTTTTCAAGGCACAATGCACTAGTTTTAGCAGTGTTTCCAATGTTAAATTTAAATTTTGTTTCCAATGTTAAATTTACTGGAGGACAAGTAGCTCCACTCATTTTTATAAAGATGAGAGAAAATTTTATGTTCCTATCTCCAGCAGAGATTGAACATGGCACTTACATTTTTTATCGCCTGTTATTCCTCTGTACCAGGTTTTCCTGGAAGGGTGGGAAATATATGACCTGGCTTGAAATACCAAATTTATATATTATTATAGATATTTCTTATTACTACCACTTTTATTAGTCAAGAGTGTGAGGTTTCATGAAGGCAATTTTTATGGGCTTTCAGAGATCCAAGAAGAATGATTATAGCTATTGCTCTTCTAAGTGCAACATCTTTTCTTCCTATGAAAATTTCCTGCTCCCTCTGTTTTAGAGGAAATATTTTTTGGTGATCCAAAGATTCAACAGTACCATAACATCTCCAATTAAGCACAAACTCTTCTCAAAAATATCCTGCCAGCCCAGATGTGTGTGTGATAATGTATATCTGCTGGAGCAGCTGACAGAGTTACCATAATGCTTAGGAATGAAGCTTGTAGTCTACAACCCCTCAGATTCAGAAAAGCCAGGGGACAAGCAATTTTATTCATATCCTGAAATGGAAAAAGGAACAGAGCAAAGCTTTCTCTTTTCCCATTTCATCTATGTAATGTACCCAGGAAGCCAAATCAGTTTAGTCTGAATTATATTGCCTCCTCAATGTATAACTTGCCCACTTTCTTCTTCGTACTACACAAGATTTCTCCAGAGCATATCCAGAACACAGGTAAAGAGAAGACTCACTTTTAAATACATTATTCTTTGTTCTTTTCAGAAATAATAGCATTTTTGTGCTAGATAATTTTGAAGTTTTAATTTCCATAACCCCATTAAAAAGCAAAATAGAAAAATACTACATGCTGTATTTAGCGTGATGTTCTAATAATAGCAGTCAACTAAGAAAAGGACAGTGGTCTAGAAAGTTACTAAGGTTATGGTGACAGAAGCATCCAATTGCTTTCTTTATGGAAATAAATATGTTTAAAATCAGTATGCATTATCCTAGTTTGATAAAGTAGCTGAGATTAACATTTGCTTTAAGTCAAGTCAATCTCTGTTATGCGTTTAAAATGTATTGTGCTTGACGATTAGAATTCTTAAAACTGACTTAGTTTACACAACATTTGGCAGTACCACTGCATCTGATCCGTGTGAAATAAGGGTTTAGGACACATTTCTTAGAGCAGATTTCTAATGAATTACCATGCATGGACTAATACCTGAGCAAACTTTGAGAGTTACTTGTATTTCTTTATCGTTGTGACTATATCTCTCCTCTGATTCCACTACCCATCCAGTCAAAGCTGTAACTACCTTTTTTCATCAGGTATGTAAGTACAAGTCTCTGAATCAGGGAAGTCAATAGCAATTTTACCACTGCCTCTGAAATGCTCAAGTTCAGTCTATTAGTATTGTGGCTGAATAAACATCCAGGAAGGATTTTTTTGCTTTCCAGTGAGAAAATCTCCATAAATTCTCCAAGACTGTAATTACTAAACCACTGGCAAAATCATACAAGGCAATTAACACCCTCAGCTTCTTTCTATCTCAGTGCAACTCAAAGCCAATATTGAGGGAAGTACATTAAGCATGCACTTAACTTAAATCATAAAGAAATCAGTTGCACTTAAGCATATGCTTTCAAGGTTTTTCTGAAGGCTTGATTTCTGCATGTTTTGGCCTCAGAATTTAGTTGGGTCAGGACCTGCAAGAATTTCATAGGCAGTTTTGCACTTCTCAACATGGCTCCTAATCGGTGGCACTCACCTATATTCTAGTCCAAAATGACTCACACTTGTAAAGCTGGGATAAAAACCAGGCCATGCTCCACTCTGAGTTAACATACTTGATCGTAAGTGAATGGACAGTGACACTGTCCTGCAGCCACACATTAGATGGTAGAAGTAAAACAGAGAGATGCTATCCYGAATCCTAACCACTGAAGCCCAAAACAGCCTTTCTGGTGCACCCTGCCTATGCAAAAATGTTTTGTTTGTTACCATTGATTTTTAAAGGCAATGCCACAAGTAGTGACTGAAGCCTAAAAGAAACTAATCCAGGTAGCTTCACAATGCAACACAAGATGGTACTAGTGTGGCTGAAATTACGTTAGTAACTCCTGTGTTACCGTACATTGATTCATACTGAAAAATACATGGGTGATCTACTCTGGCTGAAAAAATCTGAAAAATGTACCTTTTTTTTTTTTGTGGGAAATTCAGAAGAGGTTAAATCTTTTATAGCATGGACTGAAATGCTTTCTACAGCAGCAAAAGACTATTGGCAGATGTTTTCCTACAAAAAAATGCAGACAAATTACAGATTTGTATTAAAAAAAACACATTGAGAAGCCTAGAACAAAAGCACACTCTAAATTTTAGGTTTAAATGCCAGAACTGTTGAAAGTTCATCTTGTGTGTTGATATTAGAGGAAGGAAATAATAAATTTTATCTATGATCGGGCATAGACCTAATATACTATAGGTCAATCTGATTTATTGTAGATATATATGATTTTCTGTTTTTTTCATAAACAGGGATTAGTTTAATGTTAAGCAGAACACTTTGTGAGTGAAACATATCAACTGACATGAGACTAGTCTAATCTCAGCCACTGGACAAGCTGTTAATAGATATTAAAATCTCAGTGCAGCTACATTTACTCTCCCCTGCTAAGTATAAACGTGTTTGGTATTCACTGCAGCTGGTGTTACTAGAATGATGCTAATGATAGTTTACCTGCTTCCCACTCTTGCATAGCTCAATCCCTATATTTAAATCAGTGGTGCCAAAAAGAAAATTATACAATATATCCCAGAGCTAAAGTTAATCTTCAGTTCTGGCATCACCCACCTCAATGTGGAAAAATATTCCACCCTTTGGCAGATGCAATTGCTGTCATAAACACTCATATAGATGCCTTCGTTATCTCCTCAGTCATTGACTTTTACTCTGCCACAAAAAATGTTTCTGTTTGTGCAAATAAGTGGTTGGGTTTGTTGCTTTTCTTTGCCCTCCTCTTTATTGGTAAAACTAGCTTGTTGCCTTACATAGTATATTACTTACAGTAATTTGATTTTCATTAGTAATTCAAACAACTCTGAACCTTCTCATGAACTCTGGGACCACTAGGTATTTGCTGAAACTTGTGCCTCTGTCACTTCCAGCTCAGTTTTCTTACTGTCAGTCTTCTCTCTCTTCTAAAAACTGAAGTTTCTCATCCACCTTAATGCCCCATCACTGACAGGGATCTTCCGGCAACAGAATCCCTCTCCAGCATCTCAACCAGCTCTACACCATCAAATGACAAATTCATCAAAAATTTTTGTTTGGCATCAAACCAGATTTTTCATGTCAATTTTGGTGATATACAGAATGCTTTCAATAATGTGGTTGAAACTGATTATCTTTATTCAACCAATGCCAAAGTAGCTGTTTACTAGCATATGGATAGCTATTACATCTAGCTGAAAAAAATGTGGAATTTTTTTTTTTCCTTTGAAATTGTCTTTTTTCTATATAGCTATGGTCTTGATTTAGCTTTGAGCCTGAATGAGTTTAACTTTGGAAAAGTTATTCCAGATCCAAGGAAAGTTCAAGTGGAACACTGGCTCATGCTGAAACCTGTTTGGTTTTGTCAAAGCTAATACCATCATTACAGAATAAAGACAAAGAGAATATGAACAGAGACCTAATTTTCAGGTGTCTGATTCTTTACAGTGTAAAAAAGAGTCTTGAAATTTTAGGACAACTTGTAATTTCTCAGTCTTACCTGCAATGTGTCACCCCAGGTCTAGGACACCACAGAGTTGAACCATCCAAGTGCACAGAAGTGCATGATGGAGGACCGGGCTTCGTAACCAGAAACTTGCTCCATTTCAAATTGTGCTCAACTMGATACTGAAACCAAAATCTTCCACAAAACACCACTGCAACTACACCCAGCTCGAATCATTAGGCCGATACCCAGATAAATAAAAAAATAGGTTAATATTCTCAATTCAAATTAATTTTAGGTTTTTACAGTATCCTAAGAAATCTCTAGATATGGTTTCCTTCCAAAAATTCCAGCAAGGTTTTTGGATCATTTCCTTTAAATACCTAGATATATAGATTGTATGGAAGTTATGATGCAAGTCTGCAACAGAAACGTAAGAATCCCAGAGATGAGTTAGATTTATCGAGATACCTAGTCTGTTCCTGGGACCCAAAGTAATCTGCCGAGCTATGGAGGTGTTTCAGCCTTCTCAGAGCCAACTCACTATGGCTGTTGCAATATGATATATTTATTGCATTGCTCTATGCTGTGCACTCCAGGTATGTTGTTAGACCACTGAAATCATCATCAATCCTCTTGTCCATGAAATCCATCTAGACCTATCTAGTAGTCCATACCTCCTATACAAGCATACAGACAGAGAGATGTAGTGAATCATTAGCACTGGACCACTGATATGACATAACCTGGAGCTTAAATATGATAGTTTTGATTTATGAGAAAAATACTACAAATCTGTTATTAAAGCTCTAAAGATATTTCTCTATGGTCTAAAACCTACAAATTAGGCCTATCATGTAGCTAACTTTACTATTATTCATGCCTGTAACATTCCTAAAATTAAAAAATAAACAAAACAAAAAAGAATTGTGCAGTTTACAATTGTTGATTTTATGTAATCCTCATGCACTCTATTTCAGTTTCAATGTTGATTATATCCCCAACACATGAGCAAGCTACAGAGCTACAACATACAATTTATGTACAAAAGACAAGTATACAGAAATATGTATTTATAGTATAGCAGTTTGGCAAATTTTTGCTCATTCAACTTGCTGAAATGAATAATATTTTGCAATGCAGTGAATAAAAATTATTAATTCACCATGATGATTGATTACTGTGAAAAAAGGCAGACAAATAGACATTTGCATCTGTGCCGGTAAATATTCATGACAATTTTGCAAGGATGTATTATGCAGTAATATTAAAACAATTTGCAGTAAATCAATTTCCTACTCTTCCCATTAAATTAAAGTTGGTTGAAGCCAAATATTTTCTTGACTTGCACTTACTGAAATACTGGATCACAAGGTTTTTCTATTTTTTTTTATATATATATGCTACCATGTATATTCACTATTTATCCACAGTATGTGTTTCACTATTGCCAAAGGAATTTGCCTTCAACCGTAAGCCATGTTTTAAAAAACCAGAGAATTAGATGCTGATAATAAGCCACAAAGAGAAAAGAAAATGAAAATCCATGAGTTGCTTAGACAGCTCTACTCAAGTAAACTTGAGCAAGATAGTTTTTCTAATACTAATTCCTAACAGTTCTTGCTGTCTGTCTCTCAAATATCCATCTCTCTTCTTGATTATAGTATGGTACCACATTGTTTAGTGTAAAATTCTTTGGTTTCATCTAGCAATGGAGAAAGATTACTTTTGCTCCACTTTAAATATCTGCTTCTGCAAGTTCTGATATTTCTATGCTGAAAAACTTCTTTAAAATGCTATTTTAAATGTCCAAACTTTTATACCCCCAATGAAATGGTCAAAGTTGAATATGAGAAAGCTCATGGGAAGCACCAATGTATAACAAACAAAATACAAAAAATACAAATTTATACAAGGAGGTAGAGTATCAAACAGTATATAATGAAAATGTATCCTTTGAATGACATTTGGAGTCTGGGATTCCAGCCAAAAAGAAAAAGCTTTTAGGTTATGTTGTTTCAAGATCAAAAGATCAAAGGTTTTTTATAATCTATCAAGTAAGAGCCAACAGATTTACAGTATGTTTTCTCTTGTCCTTTCAGCCCTCAAGAAAATATTAGGTAAGAAGACAATAAGAACAGTCTGAAAAAAAATGTATAACATAAGAAGTATATTAGAGATATCCAAATATTTTATAATATTGATTTTACTGAATGATTTTGTAGCTTATTAGATAGATAAATAGGTAGATCAAACACACAGTGATGCCTTAGTAAGTTATTATATTTCTATTCAGATAGACAACTTTAGGAGTGCTATTGCAGCTAAGTATAAGGGGGATAATTAATTTTATGTTGTACAACTTTGTTCCGTCTTGAAAATAGCAACATGAAAGATAAAATAAGAAGTACAGATGGATAAAACTCAGGTCTAYTTCTGCAGTTTTATTGAGCTTGACTTATGTATCCTTTGTACTTTAATACATTAGTTCGTGTGGTGATGCTCAATGCAAATACAATGAGAATTTAAGACCCTTATTCTGTCTTATGCTTTCAAGATAACTCAGAAATCCATGCTAGCAGAAGTGAATGAGGACTTTATGATTTTTTTGGGCCTGTTTGCACACAGCATTTGTTCCTTAGTGAACTGAGAAGTACTCTGTTCAAGGTTTATATTCCCTCACCCAACCCTGATATATATACACCTGGGCTGAGTTTAACCTACTCACTTCCAGGTCAGACTTTCTTGACATTGGAGAAATCATCAGCTAGCAAGCTCCAACTTCTTTTTAGACATAATAGCAAGATCAAGGGAAGTCCTGGCCTTAAAACGTACTAACATACTGTTAGTGGAGTAGTATTAAAAAGTACCCTTTTTAATAATTACAACAGTTTTCAAAATAATAATAATAACAAGGTTAGAAAGGGAAAACTGAAACCTGTAAAGCAAGTAACTTTTTTATATCAGCATACATGCTACTGTAGCGTTAAATCTCACCTCTTGCTGTTTACTATCATTTTACTCTCAAACAGATACAGATGAATCTGTCAGCCAAGAAATATGCTGGTTGCTTATGAGCTTGGTGACAAGGCTTAAGGCTGAAGCTGAGAATTAGCAATGGGAAGAGATACAAGAGCTGGACTTTGAACAAAGGGGAATCTGCTGTGGCCAGTTTACCACTGCTTGTCAGCCTGAGTAATCATCTATACTGCCCAGAGGAGGTATATATCATTTCCATACCAGGACTGAAATGTTTCATATGCACTGCTCAGGAACAAGTGGTGCGAGCTGATCCCTACCGTCTTGCAGTTTGTGCAAATTTTACACTTGTGGTAAAGCAGCATGAAACACAGCTTTTCTTGCTTGATAAGGCTTTAAGCTCTCAGGTTTGAAGTGTAAATGATGGTACATGGCAGTGGTCTAGGAGATGCTGACTCTTTCACAGACTACTCTGTTTCTACATTACATCTCTCTCACTTTTCTGCCCAAACTCCCCTAGGAGTTCGGGAGCAGGATGATGGCATCTTCTGTACTTGGAATGCACATCGAGCACTAATGAGCCATAATAATACATATTTTGCGTACTTTACTTGGATTTATTTCTTATGTGTGCCTGTATATTTTAAAATAAGATGCTGATATGAAAAACAAGTTCACATCGAGGGTAATTATCAGCGGTTGTTAAACTTTAATCCTGTACAGAAAGATTCAAAAAAGATTTCTCTCTGCAGTATTGTCTTTACCTAGACAGCAGACCCTAATTTTTCATGTGCTGTTGTCATTTATGTTAATGAAATCTCTTCCTGCATTTTTCTGCCTTAAACATGTATACGCAGAAGAAACCACCAACATACCTGCAATTTTAATTGATACAGGTTAGCTCATTTGTGCCAGATGATGACATCAAGCCAGCCTACCAAAAGCCAAGCTTTATTTACGCTAAGTCTAGGATGTCAGAAAACATATCTCCGACTTTAGGGTATATTCCTTAAAGTCCTAGTTCCTTTAGTCATTTTAAAATGGCACGGTCAGGATTAGGATTTCATAATGCCTTAGACTGGCAAAACCAAGGTTTGCAAAACTCACCCCCGTGTTAAAAGATGTGCTGGAGCTATCAGACCTTTGGCTACGGTTCTCACAATTCTGTTGGAGCAAAAGGAGTCTTTGCAAAAAACAATACAGCATTGGCTGTACGTTCGCAGGTTGGGAATCTGAGAGTGAAAGGAAATGAGCTGCAGTGCTGGAGAGCAACTGAGGAGTATTAAAATGCTTGGATTCTGCTCAAAGCCCCTCTGTATTCTTTTATACACTATATGTGTATAGGAGAACCCATGTCATGCTAGAATATAGTAAATAAACCTCTGTTTGTGAAACATATCTCCCACCATATTAATAGAATATATATATCAACTGATTTATTAGAAAAGGAGGGGAAATTTGAAGGAGAAAATATCATTAAAAAAATCACATCCTGCCATTTCATAGTTCATTTAAACTTTGTTATCTGACACTTCTATTCTCTACTGGAAAAAAAGAATTACTAAAGCCCTTTCAGATCTTGTCAGGATTTTTAAAATGTCATTCTAAAGGGTAAAAGGCTAGCAATGCTGTTGACTAGTGAATGTAGTGCTCTGTGTCTTTGTTGCATAATCTGTAGCCTTTTAGTTACAGTTCCTCTGGTACTGCATTCAGTATAAATTCGTAGTATGTGATAGATATACTCACTGTAGCTAAAAATAACTACAGCCTGAATCAGAGAACCATTCTGCTCACTCTTTTTGTGTACGAGTGAAAGAATCGAAAGCTAGTAGTAAAATAGACCGGTAGCAGATATTTCCTTTGTTGTCTGTCTATTCTACCTGTAAATGTAGAAAATACCTGCTCACGCTAAAAAAACCAGTTGCCATTTTAAAGAATAGTTCAGTTCCATAATGCTAAAAATAAATCACTGTTCTTCCACAGGAAATTCTGTTTGTTCTTTTTTAGATTTCTTTTCTAATACTGGAATGTGTATTTTTAGTACTGTAGACTAAAATTTAAAAAAAATAGGACCAGTAAGAATTATTTGGAATTTCTTTTCCATCTACAAGACATTAACACACACACACAAAACACTTCACTGTTGGTCTGGGAATTCAGTGAAAGTAGTAACTAGCCTAATAGGTCTTCTCACTTTCTCTCTTATGAAGGTAATATTCTGCTTTTTACTCCTTTGTTTTGTTTCTTTTTTTTCTCCAAGGTTCAATACATCCAAAGTACTGGTAGTGCCTCTGTGTGTCTAAACTTTTCAGAAGGTATCAGAGATGCAAGGTGCGTTCTTGGCCATATCTGTGATATGCTAATGTCTAGATCTAAAGCCCCATCACATAAATTGTATTAGTCAGGTGTCTAAAACTCCAACATAACTATATATATGAAGCAGCTGTGCCGTGTTTGAAGTTAGCTGTAGACCAAATTTAATTAGAAATTTCTCTTTTTAGAGCAAAATTGATACAGACTAAACAACTGGGAAGGATCCTTCATCAAGTTAGAGCCTGGCTCCATTTCTCAGCTACTTATCTTTGCAGACAAAGCAAGAAAAGCATCCATAAAGGGTCTCTGAAACATAGGATCTAGCCAAAGAACAGTAGCTAGAGAGCAGGAAATCACGTGTCATGGATTACAGAGGAAGCACTTGAAGACTTTAAGTCTCAAAGTATAGGACCAACCTTAGAAATTGAAGGTCTGGACAAAAAGCACATGAAAGCTGGTTTTATTTGTACAGAGTCTGGACTTAATTCTGCTGAGGTGGCAGCTTAAGGTATGACATCCTCCTTCCCAAAACAGCTGCTAATTTTCTTTGTTTTTCCCCTTCCTGATGAACAAGATAGATTTCTTTCACAAAAATCATTATGGAGACTGGTATGGCTTATCTCTGACAGTTCAGCTGGGATTTTCTCAATTAGGTGAATAAAGGTAGGTCCTTAACATCCTACCCTAATTTTTAAATCTATTGGATGACCTGTAGTTTCTCGTGTCAGTTAATATTACACTTCACTGGCTTCAACACCTGGGCAAGAGTGTTCCTATCTATGCATAAAGGTTCCTTTTTTGTTCATTTGCTTTTGTTTTGTACAGTTGCTAAGGTCTTACCCTAAAATAATTATCAAAGGTGACAAAAAGTGAAAGGAGAAATCTTAAAATATACTTAAATAAGATCAGAGAAGATACTTACTTTGGAACATGAATATATCAAGTCATAACCATTTACTGACATTCTTTGGGTATTTTTAATCGCTGCAATCTAATAGAATTAAACCCTACATTTCTGTTGGCACAAGACCCGGTGGTAAAAATAACACTATAAATTGAAGTGTCCTTCCTCCTTTTTACAGATTATAAAGGGAGGGAACCCTACTTCTTTAAAGGGAATAGCAGAGTTAAAAACCAAACCCAAACAAACCAGATCTGCAGAGCAGCAACTTCCTCTGGTTGTTTGTTAAAAAGCCTGAACAGCTACACAAGGTGAAAATAGTGTGGTAGGAAAGGATTTCATTTTTCTGTATATAGGATTGGATGTTTAAGTTCAAGGTCTAGACTTTCATTTACATCTGCAGTACCTCTGGCAAAGAAAACAACCTGTTCTTTTTCAGAGTTTATATGACCGTGTACATACTATTACATTTCAATAAACTAGTGTTTACAAGCAGGCAGTAAAATACTAAGAAAACAATGTTAATAACTGTCCAGATATCAGGTTCTGTATTAAATCTTCAGTTATTACAGCTTGCTGTGGAAACACAGCAGTTTAAGTGCTGAGTATTAAACAGTTCGTGGTGTGCTATAAATTTCAGATGCATTTATATTATATAGTACTGTGCAAATCATAATCTGAAAGTCAGTTTCATTTGTGCAATGTGTGCTTTAGTAGAAGAAAAACAGTTCAAGCATGTGTGTCTTCCATTTTTATAAGGATTTTAAAGGATTATTTAAGTTGAAGGAAAAGCAGCTTCTAATGAAATTTGAGCTATAGCATGAAGGAAGGATCACAAGCAATAGCTGAGCTGGCTAARCACTTAGTAAAACTCTAACTTTCCCAGTTTTATGACCAATTTAAATATTGTCTTTAACATTCCATTGGGGGGAACACAACTAAATTGCCTTATGAGGTACTTGGAGCAATGCTATCACATAAATCACTTAACCTGGTTCTGTGTTAAGGGATTTGATTCCAGTCAGTTCTCAACTACTGATTGTTTCAATTCACAATTACTTTAGCAAGCAATATAGCCTTGATTCCTTTGGCCACAGAGAAGGAGTGCCTTCCTTGGTTTTGCCTGCAAATAAAAACCAGTGGGTAATCTGGAAAGAGAAGAGAAGGTGCAAAGGGAGCAGAACATTTGCTTCACTGCTTGCTCTTTGCTTCTCAAGAAATCCCTCAGTCAAGACAAAAGAGAGCAGATCCAGCAAAAAGCTAGTTTCCACAGGAAGCACACAGAGGACCAAGCACTGTGCTGATACGGCTGGATGTTAAGGGAGCTCCAAAAAGCAATTCAGGAGTTGCTCTGCCTGTTGCAGAGGCAGACAGTGTAAAAAGTACTTTTCTTTGGCAAGTCTAGAGCATTCCATCTTTTCTTTTGATGAAATCTAACATCCTTCAAGTTCTGGAGCAGAAAAATTAATAATAATAATTATTATTATTATTATTATTTAAAAAAAGACAGTAATGAGGGGGGGGAAAAAAGACAAAAGCAGGGGGAAAAATGGGAAAAAAGGGGAAAAAAACCCAACCAAAATCCCCAGAAGAACTGGGGGAAAAAAGGAAAAACAGGGGAAAAAAACCCACTATGTTTTTTTCTCCTTAGGGCATCAAAAGGTCATGAACCAGTGGCAGGGGAAATGGAAATGTCACGCCAAGATGAGTCAGCAACCAAATTGCCAGCCCCACAAAAATATATTTAACATTTCTTGTGGCAAGACGGGAACTAACCAAATTGCTGACTGAAGTAATCAGGCAATAACTGTTGACTTAGTTTAAACATATTTAGCAAAATACTGATTTAACATTTATCAAGCCATAAGGTAAAGAGATTAACAGTGCTGATGCTGTAGCAGTTCTGGAGCAAACTCACCAGAGGCAACAAACAATTGGGCTGTGAGGAATGAGGGAGTACAGAAGAACCCCAGTCATGGAGATTTGCGGGGACAAAAAGGTAACTCTGTGACTAAGAGGTGGGACCAACCAGAGATAAGCAGCGTTGGAGACCCCAGCAACTGAGAACTGATTTCTCAGAGGGTGTCCCCCGTTCTCCCTCCAGGCCACCCCGACACCTCACCTGGGGCAGCCTGGGAGCCCCCACAGTGGGAGTGTGGGCTCACAGGGCCAACAGAGGGGTCTTGCAGACCTTAGCAAGCTGGGAGAACTTAGCAATTTGAGGGTGCCTGTCATATGTTACTGTGATGCTAAAGTTTACCAGACCTGTATGCTGGCAAACATATCCATCGTAACTGTATGTGACATTACTGTGCTTGAGCATTGCAGTTGTACCTTGCAACGCTTACGTCATTAAAGGATCACTGCCATATGTACTTTTACCTAATCACAGTCTCCTTCTTCCCTGGATAATGCCATTCTTGTGTGCATTTTTGCCAACAGCCATCTGTAGGAGCTGTTCTTCAGCTAGTAATTTCAAGGAAAAAGAAATTGATTTATGTTTTGTATCTTCATTCACTATTTTGAAAAGGGATGTGTTTTCCCATGGACAAAGACCCTGAATGTTGCCTCAGTTATGGGATCTGGCCAAAAGAAGAGGATCCTAAATAAAATATAGGTTGGCAAACTTTAGAGGGAAGCTGGTTTATTTATTTTTAAATAGTATCCAGGACTCTTAACAAGAAAGAATAAGACAGCACTCTTAGTAGAGAGCCCTTAGATCTGAAACAGATCACAGAAATATTTCTTTTATCCTGTACAAAACTTCTGATGTTTTGGGATTAACAGATAAATTCTAGCAAACTGTGCTGTAGAAATTAACACCCTCCCACTCTTCTTTGCCAGAGCTTACCATTATCACAAGAGAGTCAGGAGAAACTACCAGTGACAGAGTATTTGAGGCTAAGACAATATACAGGTTTTCTCCTGCTAACATTCCTGACAGGCAGTAAGCTCTTAGGACAGAATGCACATCTGGGGTTAAAAACCCAAACTACAATAGCAAGGTTTGCCAGTGCTTGTAAATAGCAGTAGGTAAACACACTGGTCCAAGAGTCCTTTTGCAATAATGCAAAAGTATTATATATATTAAACGTTAGTCCAAATGTTTAGCGTTAACAAAGGGCTAGTTCCCATGAGTAGAAAAGAATGCAACACCTTCAGATAACTACCCATCTAGCAACACTTGAGAGGCAACACAAGAGCTGACCCCTTGTTGAACTCACCCGACCAGGTTGTCAAAGAGGAAAGGCACAGAGAAAATGAGAAGGCAAAGGATTTCAAACTGGTTTGAAAAGTCGATCCTTCTTCGGAGAACAAAAGCAGTTACTCTTAAGAAAGTGCACTCAGATAAAGACCACTCCTACAGTTTACAAAGAAACCCAAATGCCTAGGTTCCAAGGCAGGGTGGGGACAGACTCAAGTACAATAATAACGAATGTAGGTATTTTAGTTGTTGCAAACTACCCTTTGTTAGTGTACTGTAGTCCCACCATTAAACAATACTTTGAGACACCTGTCTGGTCACCATTTTCGTCACTGGTCATGAACTCCAAAAGCAGCAGTGGGAGTTTAAACTGATCCAGGGATTTCACACGCCAAATGGCCATACAAATTACAAGTGGAATTGCATTGTCCGCCAGGATCAGTGACAGCCCAGACCTGATCCCTACTGAGGTATGATCAAAAAAGAAACAAAAGTAAAAATAGCCCTGTAGCCAGAAATGCAATGTGATAAATATTGGTTTGATAGTACTTTTCTTCCTGGAGGACCACCTTTAATAATACTACAGATCCTATTCTTAAATTAGCCCTGCTTATTTAAGGCTTGCTTTTTTACCTTATACAATTTAGTCTAGAAAAAATTACTTGTCAGAACAGCCTACACTACTCATGGTAAAATTCCTCATCAACACCACTGACCTTCTCTTGTCATCCTAGTAAGACATGTTCTCAAGCAAGTCTGCTTTAACCTTAAGATTGGGGCTGGTGATGGTCTTCATACTGGAGTTATCATCATTTTGTATACCTTGGGGGATACACAGCATATCACATATTTCCATTATGCATTTGACACATAACTCTTTGAAAAGCATCTAAAAAGTGTAAAATGATTTCTGTGTTCTCAAGCAGCTTTATCACTCCAGCAATGGTAGATAACACAACAAGTGGTTAAGGAGTCCAATTTTATTTAGATTCAACCTTCTAATCTGACCTGCTTTGTTTTCTTGACAGGCACTTCCAACAGAGGTAGTCAGGAACCTCAAAAGCTTTGTAGTAAATTCCATGGCTGCAGGCCTCCTGTGGTGGTTTCTAACATTCTTTGGCAAAAAAAAAAAGACCATGAGAGTCACACTAAGGTATTGGATCCAGCAATATGTTTGACCAAATCCCAAGCACTATTGGCACTACTGACCAATATGAAATCCTACTCTCACCTCCTTTAGAGTCTCAATTTAGCAGTCATCTATTTTAGATTGTTTTTATATAGGTAACAGATATTTGAAAGCAGCCAATCCCTTGCAACATATTTGTTTCCAGCTAAATCATACTTTCTCTTGCCTGTAATGAAAGGTCACACACATTTATGATGCCAAGGGAGGAGTGTCTAAATGGAACATTAGATACAATAGATCTTCATATCATGTAATAAAAATATACTGGCTTCATTCTTGGAGAAATTCCTCTAATGGATGCCTGTGTTTTAGAGTACTTCTGATAGCTAACACGCTGCGACAGGCCAGGGAAACGAGGCCAAAGTTAAAGAAATACCATCCAAAGGCTTGGTGTTTAAAACGTCTAGGCCAGACAACAAAAAGGCTCCTCACCAGACTACAGAAAAACAAGAGCAGACTGTTAGAAATGCTTTTGTCTCTCCTCCCGTCCAAGGGCAATCTGATTCCCAGAACTCTCTGTACCCAACAGAGAATCTCAAAATCTCTTTTTCTGGGGAAAGCCTGGTTGAATGCCCATGAAAGTCAGTGAAGATGTTCCCACTGACACTCCTATGCATGGTTTATGCATTCCCTTAACATCAACTAGGGTCCTTTTTTTATACCTATATTGTTATAGCCATAAATATTATACACCTAAATATATTTAGAAACATATACACATGTTTATAACAGCCATATAGACATACCATATTAAGAGTAAGCTCTGTGATATATCTTATCCTTTGCATGCAAAGACTTGATTGTCACTGGGCATTTGGCGGGGTCAGATCTCTGGAAGTTGCATCTCCTTCCTGCAGGAGGCAAGGCAGCACTGCGCTGAATGACCTGGTGACTGACTACTCTTGGGGCTCCAGAGCCTGTTTCACAGGAGAAAAAGACAGCTTTAAATGAGAAAGAAACCTCTTTTAGTTCTATTTCAGTGACAGTTGGCCCAGTAGGAAAATTAGGCAGCACCCTTACAAGAGCTATAAAAATCTCTGTGGTTAACACATAGTGGCTAGGTTGCAGTCATGTCCTGGTGCCATCGTTATTTTTGTTTATCCAGTGAGAGTTTTATGCAAAAGGCAGCAGCAATCAAAAGACAAGAACACAGATCTCCCCCTTTTCTGGTTGAATTTCCCTCCTCCAAGGACAGGACGTGAAGTCCTGCCCTTGGCCTAGAGCTTGGGTCATCTCCTGGAAAGCCAAAAAAAGGAAATTAAATCCTTTGAGAATGAGGAGAGCACTGAACCTGTCTTTTACTGTATAAAAGACAGAAGACTGCAGTAGAATTTTTCTATGACTTTGCTTTGTGAAGAACCCAGTTATAGAGACATACATTTATTATGCTCTGAGTAGGTCTGTCGGATAGCTCCTGTTGACAGACTTTGGCACCCATAAGCTTGCTTTCTGGATCCCCAGTACCCAGATCCCCTGCCTGCTCAGGCTGAGCAAAAGGACCAACAACGCTGAGGAAACTCCTCAGTGAAATTGAGATTGTGTTACAAAGCAAGGAAGTGGAAAGGTTTAGTACAGGTTGGCAACAGGGCACATGAAGTCCTATTGCACTTTTGCCATTCATTGTAACAGGATGTTGATCCAGCCTTGAACTTACGAATAAAAGAGTGACTCACTTTTAATTAATAGCCATTCATAGATATTGACTTTTAGCACTATATTGATGGCTGTACACCTATTATCAAATAAACAAACACTGAAATCTAGCCTATAGATTCTGTAGGCTTAGGCTTGGACCTAAGCCATATTACTAACATCCCACCTATAGCAGAGCAGATTAGTGTATTTTTCCAGAAAATTAAAAAGATAAAATAGAGTTTCAGTCATAAATCAAATCTCATCCTTGGTAACAGACCTATAGGATAAGTTTACAGTTCAAATTCTTAAAACTTAAAAAACTCTTAAACTCCCTTCTCTAAAAATATTATCAATTGTTAACCACTTTGTAAATAAGTCTCCTGTGTTTAGTACCTGGGTCGTATTTTTGCTATCACTTGGGACTGAAGATGCCAGTGAAACAGTACAGAGCTCTGAATGAAAACAACCGCACACCTGGGCAAGAGGACCGAATTTCCAGCTCACACGACAGGCAACGTTCAAGTACTGCAGTGCTGATGTACATGTCCCTGATTCATCCCATTTAAAAATAATACCAAAGGTTCTGGCAGATCTTTTGTAGCAACTTCTAGTGGTTATTACAATATAAAAGTGAGCAACTGACTAAACACAGAACCCAATTGCTGACAGATGACAGGAATAATTTTTCAAGCAAATCTTTGAATAGTGAGTCTTGGAATATAAACTGTCGAGCCTGATTTCGTTGACTGACAGTTTTTAGTATTTGAGTAGGTAAAGAGCTGTGAAAATTCTTCACTTCATAAGCATTTCGAAAGTGATTTCTGACACATAAACTTTTGGCAGCAATTTTCAAGGGGGTCATCTAAAATGACTGATACAGTAGTTAGCGTGATGCAGGCGTAGCACATTTAACAGTCACTGAGCTTCAAATATGACACAGTATGATCCTAATTACAGCACTGCAAGCAAGGCATAAAGGAGTTGCTCATAGTGCTTGACATATTTTATGACTATGAAAAAAGAAAGAGGCTTCAACTGGTAAAATCAGGACATGGTACAATACCTGCACTACATTTTACAGGTAAGAAAATGCCATTTACTAACATGATCAAGACCATTAAAAAAGAAAAATAAGATAAATTCCAACTTATTTTATGGTTTTTTAGATCCTAGGTCACATATATTCTATTCTCAAATGTCACAAAATTATTACAGCATATTGTAGTTTAGGTGTTCCTACACACTAAGAAATATGGAAGCTGAAGCAGTAAGATTTGGATTGTGGGACCAGCTCCCATGCCAAAAACTCAGTGATGTGAACAATTGCTTCTGTTACATGTTGGTTTATTATAGCAATGCACATGATTTATACCAGGAGAGACCTTGGCTCTATGGTTTTAATTCAGTTCCACTGATGGCTTTTCACTTGAACTGCTCAATGCACATGAACTCAGTGAGCTCTTTTTGTGAAGAGTTTTGCTGCTACAAAAAGGCTAATTAGATTGCACCATGAAATTCGTGCTGGAAATATTCTTTCTGAAGGGAATCTGGTGAGCCTTCCTGTCACCTSCTGTACAGGTATGCAAAGTCTGAGATCCAGAAAAACTACCTTTGGCATTAAACCAATAGATGGAAAATACTTCAAACTTGACCTTCTCTTCTTTGACAAAGGTATTGCCAATGAGGTTTCCACACCATTTCTATATTTTTGAAAACTGATAGTGTATCTTCTGATATGCAATTTAAAAAAAAAAAAAAAAAAAAATACAGATATAAAAGTCTAGGCCATTCCCTCATCATTCTTACCATGTGTGAAATATACTGGTATTAAAAAAAAAAAAAAAAAAAAAAATCAAGTATTTGTCCAGAGCAGGTTTTCAGGTTGGGGTTTGTCCTGTCTCCCTCCTAACAAATTTATGGTTTAAGCCTCTGACTTCTATTCTGATTTTATATTTTCTTCAGCTTTTGGAGAAAGTAGCACTTCAAATCCTAGATTCATGAATACTTTTGAGGCCTGATGTTGGTTTGGAGTCAGGCTGGTAGACCTGGAGGAAGTCACAGTGATAGACAAAGTACAGACTTGATATCTTTCTGGTTTATCTTATGTTTTATCTTAATTCTTCATGCTTATGTTTACATTTATTTATTTGAGGCTTAATAAAAATTGTGAGCAATCATCTTTTCTGTTTGTCTCTATTTTTTTTAAACTGCTCTTTCTTTCTGGGCTAAAATTCCTCTCCATTACTGGGTTGGCCCAATCATTTAAGGTACACAGGATATGTGATTGTCTTTAAACCAGAAGTACTAATGCGAGACCCTGTGAAGCAGCAGCTCCAGTCCTTGTTCTTTCACATGGACACTTCCATTTGCTCTGCTAGTAATCTCAAGGGTAGTGTCTAGCACTTGCTATTCTGCACGAACCGCATGTAGATGGTACACGTACATCCATGTAGTACATCTTCACAGGCTGGCCTAAGGGTCAGGGAGCAAGATGTTGTTCACGTTGATAAAGTAGCAACAGATCACAGCAGCATTTGAGTGCTGATATGACTTCAGTTTGCTATTAGGGGATTAAAGTCTTGACCAGCGATCAACCAAACACAGCAACACAGCAAGGTCGAACATGAACTGCATCAAATGGCAAATGGCAGTAGAATAGGCACCTGAATTGGTTTTCAGCCTACTGAAAACTAGTGGCTCAATTAAGAAATACCTAGTGCTGGTGTTAATTTATAAAGAATCTTTAAGGTCTTTGAAAGGATTCATTCATTTTGTGCTTGAAATGCACATTTAACAGTGTCCCAATCCTCCATGATGACATTTTTTCCTAGAATTACAATGTAATATCTCTGACTTGGTGAAGAGTTAGCAGAACACTTTCTTACCTCTGTCCTTCCCATCAGTCCTCCTCAGATCAAGTCTCCCTACCATATAATTTGGCCTGGGAGAACTTCTTAATTCACAGCTTTGGAGACCTGCCCCTGCTGCATCCCAGTGCCCTGACAGGGCAAAAGCCAGTTTGGCACCAGTCACTCTACATATACCCTGTTTTCTACAAAATAAAATAAAGAGCTGAGCCAATAAAACATGCACAGGCTGACTGGGAACTAGACCTTGGTCCAGAGAGTGAGGAATCAGGACCCTAAAACATGCCCCTGTGAGCTCTGGCATCTGAGTCCAGACTCAGCCATGTCCTTGGTGGTCAGGAGTGAGCCTTCCCCACCGCGCCGCACAGGGAGGGAGCAGCCTGCCCTGCTGGGGTAAGGCAGGTAAACAGCAGCCCCTCTTGCCAGCAGAAATTAGGAAATTGTGCATTGCCTTTGTTCCAGAAAGGTGATACCTATGTCCTCTCTGGCTGGTGAGGGAACTCACCAGCCACACGAGCAAGTGGGTTGTGTGTCTTAACAGAGAGCTTCCCACAAGGCACGGGAGGTGCTGGGCAGCTCTGGACCTGGGGCCAGAGTGGTTCTGTGGTGCCTCTGGCCCAGAGAGATGCTTCAGCCACTGCAGTCTAGGCTCAAATGAATTATGAGATGATTTCACCTATCAGACAAAGTAAATATATTCAAATGTTCTTTATCAAGCACACAAATTTCTGTGTGAAATACTGCATAAGACTGAAATACTGCATAATAAACCATTTTTTAATGATGTTTCTGATTACAAACCAAGCCTATTCGTGCAACAGTAGCAACAAGGAGCCCTCAACCATGCGTCAGGACACTGTGCAAACAAAATACAAAAAGATGGCCCCTCCCTCAAATGAAATCCCACATGAAGATGTGGACAGAGAAGTCAAAACTGAGAGCTTTAGGGAATAATAGGTCAAACATAGTGTTTCATACTGTTTTTCCACATACATTTTAATGATTATTTTCCAGTGCTGTGGAAGTGGCTGAAGAAAACAGTTTTGTTCATTTTAATATGGAGAAGGATTTTTTTTTTTTTTTTCTCTCTACACTCCAGGGTGATCCATTAGGTTAAGCTGTATTTTAATGATCTGATTTACTCAGAGTATCTGAAATATCATGAAGACTTGCCATGCATCCTATTAAGCCCAGGATCCAATGTGAGCATGCAGAAGCACATGGATAAGCAAACCAAATGAAAGCTGTGCAGAAAGTTGCACAGAAGCTGCATAAATGAGATCTGTGTATCTGAAAGGCTCATGGGAAGGATAAATTATTTCAAGATTGATTTAATGCAAAGACACAAGCTGAACAAGCTGAATTATTTTTCCCATTTTCGGTTCTCTAAAATGAGGGACAATGTTGACTCATGAATTTTCCTGAAGTGATAGACACATGGAGAAAAATGAAAAAAAATAAGCTAAGATGAATAAAAACCATCTATTAATTCAATACAGAGGAACTGTAGATAGATGATGTTACTCTTGCCAGTAGTTACCAAAGTTAACAGCTTAGTCATAATATTTAAACTGAAATAATAAGTGTGCTTTAGTCATTTGGGTTTATTTTCATTTCATAAAAAGCAAGATATAAATTTTATGGAAGGTGAGGGAGAGAAAATTAAGCGAAGTAGTTCCGGTGCTGAAAACAATAAAGAAATGATACCATGGGACACATCCAACAAACATTTATATCAGCAGGTTTATCTCACAGACCTAAATGAGATGTGCAATGTAGAGGGCCTGTAGGATTCTTCAGAAGGCAGATTGAGGGACTGTCATCGACATAAGGGAAAGACCACAATTATGCTGTGGCAAACAATTAAAGCTTTGGGTTTACTCAGAAACAAAGCTTGAGCCTACATGAACAATTGTGTATCTGTTTCCACCTTCACATACCTCACAGAAAAGCCTCAAGCCTCATATTTTGTAGCACGATTCAATAATAAAACCATTGACATTTACAACTGTTTTCTAGTATATCTTTTGGTTCATAACATAGGGCTGGAAAAATGAGAAAAATCAGCCTCTTGCAGGTGCTGGGAGAAGCAACAGAACTTGATGGAAAGAATAGCAGAATCTAACACAGGTACAAATAAAAAGAAAAATGTTTCCAATGCAGATTGACTTAGTCATGGTCAATCCTTATTTCAGATACTCATTGCTACACAGAGATGTCTTTAACTTTTTTTAATACTTGAGATCAAAAAGAATTTGAGCATTAGCATCTACTTCAAATATCTAGGAAATAATCCATAAATCTCAATATATGCATTTCATATGTATTTTTGTATGCTTTTACAATATAATTGCTGGTTCTTTCTTCATGACATCTTCTGTGTTCTCTTCTTGCCCTTTTTTTAAGATACAGTCTTCCCTGACCTTAATTTATCTCAATCTGGGAAAGCATTTGCAAACAACCACCAAGCAATTTCTTCTGCGAAAACACTTTTTCTCGTGTCTGTATTTATGGTTGTTTCCACTGATAGACACATAATTTTACTAAACCAGAGGTATGCATTTACCCAACTGAAGGTAAGTTATTGTTACAAATTTACAGATTGTACTGACATTAGCAAACTATTTGAAAACAATGGTTTGCAATTTCTACCTAGTCTTTTTCTTAATGAAATATAGTCTGTTGGAATTTTATGCATATCAAGCAAAGCAAATTCAGTTTAAAAATTACAGTATCTACTGTTTTTAAGAAATGGAACGGTTTAAAATATTTTCCTTAAAAAGAAACCCATTGTTTTCAGTAGCTGGAGAAACCACCGTTATTGCAGACTGTCTTTGGAAACCAGGATCCACAAATCCGAACTACCAAACCAAGTCAAATCCTAGAGACGAACATTTCCAAAACCGGTGGCAGAATTCAAGGCTGCTCTAGGATTCCTCGTACGCGACCAGAGTTCTGAAAAGGTTGGGGCGCCCGCCCCACCCCGAAAGCTTTCAGGATTAAGTTTAGCAACTTTGAGCAAGCTGCTTTCTGCTGCCTTGTTTTCCTCTAAGCGGGGAAGCGCCTGCCCCGCAGCGCACAGCTCTGCCCGGCCGGGCTCAAGCCTGTCGGTCCCGGGACGCGGCCGAAGCCAAGGGCCGCCCAAGCTGCGGGCTGACCGGCCCCAGCCCCCGCCGGCCCGGCTGCGTCCCCCCCGGCCGCCGGCGGAGCTCCGCCACGCAGGGGCAGTCGCCACCAGTGGGTAACGGGCAATCCAATCCCCCGCAAACCCTGCTGCCGCCCCCTCTTGCCACGTTTCCCATCTGCTCATCAGCCCTGCTCGAGAATTTCAGGGGCCGGGCTTCGAAGTCGCTGCAGGGCGTACCGGGCAAAAGATTAGCGCCTGAAGCCACCCCCAAAGTATGTTTTATTCTATTAATTATGGATTGATGGGAGATGCAGTCCTTGTAGTGAGAGCTCATCAAAGGTCCTAATCTGGAACTATGGCCTGAGAGCCGTAGGCATTTATGCACCACTAGGTTCCAAAAAGGATTAAATCCTAAATAAAAATTAACACCTTTTTTTCCCCCCAGTGCCCTTAGGAATAACAGGCTTGATTCTCCTTTTCAACAGAAGTACTTGACAAACTGCTATTTAGCTTCATTGCCCAGCTAAACCTGACCCAGCAAAACCATTCAGGAAACAGAAAGGAGAGAACTGTATACAAAAGTTCCCTGGTAATGGAGCTTCTTTTCAACTATTTACATTAACCAAATCATTTATTTCAAGCACTGAATATAAAGAGCTGGTCGTTAGCTAGGCAATGTATCAATAAAACAAAAATCTATTTTCTTGGTAGCTTCATTATTTTCAATTAAAATAAAGGTAATGACAAAAAGCATAGCTTTAGGCTCACTTCAATTGATACGCAATGAGAAAGAGAAATTCATCATGCTGTCATCCTTTTCTGGGGCCAGTCAGCCAGTTCCCTATTTGATTCTTTTTCTTGTTTACCTAGCAAAAGATCAGTCTAAGGGCTGGTGGGACTAACTTTCTCTATTACTGACTAACCTGCCAAAAAGGAAGCAATATCATATCGCATCAATAGGTCAGTAACAATTTCTTTATGGAAAACCAGATTTCCAATCCCACAAAATTACCCCAGGAGAGTTCACCGACCAGATGTCACTTTTCTTCAAGAGTTGCTACAAATATCATGGAACAGTCCTTAATCCAAAGTATTTAATCAGTTTCAAAATCACTATTGATTTATTAGATTTCTCTTTTCATAATAAAGAAATTTTTCATAAAAACATTTCTACTGCCTAGGTAACTAGTTTACTGCTATATTAGGATCCATACCTTTGGTGACCCCAAGAGTTTGTTTGTGAGGGTTTTTTTGCAAAATTCTTTTTTTTTTTTTTCCTTTTCATTGTGAATGCAGGCAAGTAGATACAAGCACAGACACGCAATAATTATGTAGCATTTCATCCTGCTATTGATCTCTGCTCAAAACTCCCATTGATATGCAGGATCAGGCACATCTTTGCCAGATGGGATTTTTCCAGACTAACCCCTTGAAATTTCACAGTGCTATGTAATGGCAACACTTAACACCTTAATCGAAAAAGTAACAGTGAAATTTCATTGTAAGCTCAGATTTGTTGATCAAATCCTCAACAGGACAATCCAGGAGAGAATGATGTAAGATTCCTGTATCCTGTTCTACACAATACCCTCTCCCCATCCTAACGCAGCTAGAAGGATTGCAGAGCAGTGTCTACCCACATGACACTGGCCTGACTCACCAAAACAAAGGAATATTTTATTTTCATGCCTATTTACTTTGTCTGCCTGTCAGCCTGTCAAACAGCAACCATCTGTGACTATAAGGAAAACCAGTCCCCTGATCAAAGCACTGAAATACAGTGAGCAGAGAATTAGTAACATCAAAATTACGACTATGAAGGTCCCCATAATCTAACATGAACCACCTGTGAATTTTCTGGATTGAAATGAAAGTAGAAAGAGTTCAGCAGGTCCCTTTAGGCTGAGAGACCAGCACAGCTGAAAAAAATAATTGGTCCCTTTGAGTTCACATGACTCCAATCTTCTTTTTAAGCAGTGCTGTTTTTTTCAGCAGGCTCCACTACAAGTACCAAGATTAGCTTTTTTCTAGGTTGTTATGGTATTGGTCTGTTGTGGTGACTATGATCCTGTGTTGCCCTCGATGCTATTTTCTATGAGATCCCAAAGCTGCCAGGAAATAAGAGCTTTTTCACCTTCCCATATGATTCTGCTGTGTCCAGAACACACTTTGGGCTGAAACAAAAGACATTGCTTCCTGTACCAATGTACCAAATTACCATTCCTGGTGTATTGATATTTTTTTGGTAGTAACACCAGGTGAAGTATTCTGTAACTCAAATTATCCCAGTCTGTTTATATTTCCTTCTGTAGCCTTCCTCCTGTCCTTTCAAAGTGATAACCTTTCCAGATTCCCTCTTAGAGTCCTTTGCTTCCTCACCACCCATGATAGCAATGAAAAACCCAATAACTTATTTCAGTACCTTATAATTAGCTTAAGTATAAACAGCATACCGTCAATAACAAAGGAAAATGTACATCCCACTGATGTTCTCTAGCCTGTTAAAGAGAGAAAGAGGCACTCCAGGGTGCAGTTCCCTACCAGATGATCCCTTTCGACTGCAATGCAGTTGTTTGCATCGTCTGCACAGTACCCGACACGAAAACTGCAGACTCTGAATTCCTCCCGTGCACTGTTCTGCCAAAAGGAAACAGCCAGGCCACGGGAAAACCAAACAAGCAATGATAGTCCCAAGGCCAGGATCACCTTCTGCTTAGGCAGGACAAACGACTTGCACTTCTGAGACTCCGTCTCCGGCAGCCTGAGTGAATCAATTCCTCCTTCCCATCACTTACTAAGGCCCCAGCATGACAACGGCTTTTCATCTACCAATGGCCTATACGGCACCACTGCATTAATGCCACGTGTTTATCAGAGAGTGTGTTCTGTGTCCAACTATTTAATAATAATTAAAATAAAAATACCATCTATTTAATAATAATTCTTCAGCAGAGGACCTGAGAGTTCCTCTGCTTAACTATATTCGTACCATTTTTGGCATACCTAAAGGTATATAGGGTCTGCGCAATGGGGCAGCACAAATAAAGCAGGTACTCAGATTGGAGGACACCTGAGTATATTAAAACCACACAGTTCAATGAATACTCAGAAGGATGAATTTGGAAATAGCACATCATACATCACCACAGAATCAGCTACATAACTCTCAGACTCAGCCTACCTCATACAGGAACAGTCCTGCCCATGCACTTTTGAGGATGGTTGAGGTTTCTCTGCCATCTCTGCTTGGGCACAAAGTCTCCCTCTCCAGAGTAAAACAAATATTCAGTACCAGTGCCTTGGCAATTGTGGAACAGTGTTTCAAGTCCTATTATTCAGCATTTTTCTCAGCCATAACCAACTGCTCTCAAGCTCACAGGACTAAGCACGACATCATTGACACCAGCAGAATGAGATCAGTTCACAGCCACTAATGATGCTTGGTTCAACAAATAAACTGGAATTGACTGATAGATACTATTATGCCACTTTATACCTTCCTTACTCCATATTGTTATATTTAATACTGGAAGCAATAAACAATTCTTAACTTTTTCTTAACTTTTTTTAATTGCATGTGTAAGCCCAACAATAACATTTCTCGTGTAAAGTACAACCCAACTAATGCTTTTTCCCAGACAAAATAAACAAAACAAAGCAAACTCCTGCACACATTCATGACCAACAGTAAATGTCACTCTGAAAAGCGTAATGTATGGAGAATAAACAAACACCGAGGGATTTTTTTTCTGAGCCAAAGAGCCTGGAAAAGTAACATTGGCCTCTTTTTCTTGAATTCTCTGAATTGCAATCTTAGACTCTTCTGGTATCACCCTACCTGGTTTCTAGTTTTCAGGTGCACGCAGTCAGAAGTGTTTTCCTGGTTTTTCCTTTTTCCTTCAGAACTGAGAGCCTGTGTTGCAGAAAGCCCTAGGATCACGATTTTTCAGAGACTGTATTGTCTTCCATATTTAAAAAAGTGTTCATTCTGAAGCCAAGATTAAGGTCTCGGGCAGGGCAGGATTCAGAGGATTCAGTGGCTGCATGTCACTCTGGGCTGGTTTTGTGCTGCTGCTAAGATTTTAGTTGCCATGAAGACAGCAGGTTTTTCTAGTCAAAGCACACAACTGGAAAAAGAGAAAAGAGAATGGGGGAAATTGAACTTCTTAAATGGGATTGCTAGGTTAAAAAGAAAATTGACTTGGTTACACCCATATCATAGTATGCTTAGTGTATTTATAATGTAAATATATTTATTATTAATAATGCTTTTAAGATTCATTTTTACAAATCTTAAAAATATTCAGTACGTTTTTTAAAAAAAAAAAATCCTTGTATAAAATCTCAAAGTCAAAAACGTATTCATGGATACAAGTAAGTGAGATACTATTTCACCCTCGTCTAAAAGCTATTTCCTTTCATCTTTCTGAATACCTTTTTAACCAGCACGGATCATGTCTGCACTCAACAGTGACATGGAAACAGAGGCTAAAAGCTCTGGAATAAGAAATAGCCTGGAAATAGCCTGGGTTAGCAAATGGCACTGAAACTCATACGACTGGAGAGTGCTCCCAAACTCAAACTACAACATCAAAATTGCGTGCTGTTAACAGCCCAGGTCATTGCCAACTGTGGCTCTGCTCTGAGGTGTAAACCTCACATGGCAAGGCAAACAACACCCTGAAGACTTTGCAACACTGAGAGGTCAACTGGTCAGCACAGCCATAAAGGACATCTAGTAACTTAGAAATACACTGCAGTATTTTAGAAACAGGATTGTGCATCTTTTTCTCAGTTCTGTATTTTACTGGTCCACTGCTGGTAACGGAAAGGCAACTGAAGGCCAAAATAATCTAGGGATCACCCTAATATTCTTGAGGTAATATCACTGTTTCCAATTACTCTCCTCGGAGCAAATACAGGGGCAGAGGGAGGAGGTTTGCTTGCCCAGGCTTTTCTTTGCCAAACCTGCTGTCCAATATAGTCCTGGTAGGAGAGTAAGCGCTTGCAAAGCACATTACAGCCCTCCTGGCCAAGTACAGTTATGCTGGAAGAATAGATCAGCACATACAAAACTGTAGACTGAAAAAGGGCTAAGGTGACTTTCCTGATGAACCGTCCTGTATGCTCCTCAGCTGCAAGCTGCAATTACAGCCCTGTAGTCTAAATTCCAGTATGTACCAACATTACCTTTGTTGTACACCACTAATTAAGATTCTCTCTTTTTTTTTGTGCATGCTTTTTTTCACTCCACTTTCAAGTTACACTCAGCATATTCCGCTTTGCTGAGTTTCTGGATAGCTGTGAGGCACAGGCCCATGTGATGCCAAGTGCTGGAGAAGTTTAGAGCAGCCATGGGAGAGCTCAATCCAGTAGCAGTACCAGAATGCAGCATCTGCCTACACGAGCCTCAAGGCCATTGCTCCCTCATTTCTGAACTTCAGAAGATCCTGGCTGTTGCCATCCCAGCATCTTTTTATAGAAGAGCATTAACTGTAACTCCACCTAAATCCAAGTTGCTTCAGGAAAAATTAGCAACATCAACAAAAGGCATAGGAAAGGAGTTTGCACCGGAAGCAGAGACAGGCTGATGAATGGCTTCTCAGAAAACAGATGTTGAAGGTAATGTGCTATGGTTATCAATACACTTAAGGATAAGTATAGCAAAACAGAAACAGAAGAAATAATTTGAAATCAACAGATTTCTATAAAAAAGGGGGGAAAAAGGAAAGAGGTCTAGTGAGGCAGTTTTATATCTCAGTATCACTCTAATAAATTCTACTGCAACATACAAAAAGAAACACTAAGATGCAATTTGTACTTGGAATGTAAGCATATAGTTGTGTGAAATATTCACTGTACTAAAATTAATAGGAAACACCAAGATCCGTATTTCATAGAGTGTGCACAAAATAGGTTTTATGTTACACACCCAATGACCAAATGTGCTTGTGATTGTTGCAGCATTCATGGAGGATTCTTGCTTCACTATGGTATTAACCTTATGTTTTTATCTTGCATTTGTAAAACACTATACAGTTTGTCATTACCACTTTGTGTACTCTTACAGATTTGATTAAAATCTAGAAGAAGACAGCAAACATCAAAGAAATAAATAGGATGGAGCAGGTAGTATGTGAGGGAGGCTGAAGGGGTATAGAAACCAGGCTACCAGTAAACTGGGCTTCACATTATTTCTCCTGCTTTATATGCTGATAAGGTGACTGACTGACCCAAAAGCTGGAAAACTATAAATGGTTGACGAAGAGAGGCAATAATTAAGGAGTATCTACCTCCCTTTTATTCAGGAAGGGGAAAAAGAATGTGTTTCCTTGTCATATGCCACGTCACATCTTTCCAAATAATACTGATTGCACCTTTTTCATCAGTATTTGTACCTTTTTTTGTTGGCTCCGGCCTTTACTTGTCTAGAAACCTACCTTCTATTACTATCCTACTGCAGCTTCTAAAGTCTTACAAACCCTCATATGCTCTGGTCCTTGAACATTATTATGCTTCTGTTGCCACATTCCTTCTATCCAGTACATGCAGGTGCAGTGTTGTTCATCTTCATGTACTATTGCAGCACCTCTGAAAACCATTAATGAAATGTTAGGAAAAAAAATCTGATTAAGAAATACAGAAAATTTGCTTTTTATCAAACATAGTTTAGCTAGTGGGTGATTAAAGTATATAAGATATTATTAGCTATTTAATATGTGTGTTCTCATCCTATTCTAATTTCCAAATTACAAAGCAGAAGGCTTCTGCTGCTGGTCATTAGTGATTTACGTGTTATTAAGTGAAACACTGATGCCCCATTCATTAGGTTACACAGATGCAACTTCAGTGGCCAGTTTGTCTGCATAAATGAATTATATGTTTTGACATTATTGCATATTTTGCCTTCATACCCACGGCTGAATGAAAGGCAGGAAAGAGCCCCGACGTCTCTCTGCTCTGGAGCATACAAACAGACTGAGAAGTGTATCATCCGCACATGTTACTGCAGCAGCCTTCCCTTTGTTGTCAAACTCGACTCGGATTCATTCCAAAATATCCAAGTCCAAACCTAATTTCTGGCAGGACCTGCAGGATCAAATATGTCTCCTTGGCATTCATTTGCTGCAAGAAAGCCTCAAAAGGACAATGAATGACAGCCAAACTGATTATCAGTTTCAGTGAGTGAAGGTCAGTAAGTGTAACATATGCCTTGCTGGTGCTTGCCTACATATTCATGTGCAACTTTCTGCTCATCCAGAGGTCACAAAAACTCACAGAATGAACAAGATCCCACTGGAACCCTCTGCTTCCATACACATGCAGACAGATCATTTTTTTACTCGTTCGTTAAGATTTTTTTTTTTTTTAATTTGACTGACTGAAGGGGATACATGGGTCAAAATTACTCTGGATTTTTTTTTTTTTTTAAATTTGATGATGCAAAGATAAGGAGGAGGAGGATAGCAAGCATGGTGTAGGAATATTTCTTCTACATTTTACGGCACATGCTGATTCACTGAGACAAGAAAAATTACTATCATTTCCATAGTGCCTTTGCTATGGAAAAAAAAAAAAAAAGGGCAAAAAAAAGTTGTCTCAAGCATTTTGGATCATCATCTCATATAAATTAATATAGCTCTGTCATGGATTAACACTGAATATCTGTCCACCTATGCTTATAAAAAACAAAACTTCAAAATGCCAGTTATAAGCCATACAATTGAATAAGTAATTTCTACAACAAATCTCAAATGCTGTTGAAAGTGTACTGCTTCCTCTGCCATGGTCTAGGAGAATGATCTAGTCCAACCATGAAGGACTTTAAAAAAATGCTTTTGGAATGCAATTTTTAAAGTTTTACTACATATTTTTGGGGGCACTTGAAAGCCATGTGCGGGACAACCAGGKGATCAGGCCCAGCCAGCATGGGTTCATGAAAGGCAGGTCCTGCTTGACCAACCTGATCTCCTTCTAGGACCAGGTGACCCGCCTAGTGGATGAGGGAAAGGCTGTGGGTGTGGTCTACCTGGACTTCAGTAAAGCCTCTGACACTGTCTCCCACAGCATTCTCCTAGAGAAGCTGGCGGCTCATGGCCTAGACAGGTGTACTCTTCGCTGGGTAAAAAACTGGCTGGACAGCCAGGCCCAGAGAGTTGTGGTGAATGGAGCGAAGTCCAGCTGGTGGCCGGTCATGAGCAGTGTCCCCCAGGGCTCAGTTTTGGGGCCGGTCTTGTTCAATATCTTTACCAATGATCTGGATGAGGGGATTGAGTGCTCCCTCAGTAAGTTTGCAGACGACACCAAGCTGGGCGGGAGTGTCGATCTGCTTGAGGGTAGGAAGGCTCTGCAGAGGGACCTGGACAGGCTGGATCGATGGGCTGAGGCCAACTGCATGAGGTTCAACAAGGCCAAGTGCCGGGTCCTGCACTTAGCCACAACAACCCCATGCAAAGCTACAGGCTTGGGGAAGAGTGGCTGGAAAGCTGCCTGTCGGAAAAGGACCTGGGGGTGCTGGTTGACAGCCGGCTGAATATGAGCCGGCAGTGTGCCCAGGTGGCCAAGAAGGCCAACGGCATCCTGGCCTGTATCAGAAATAGTGTGGCCAGCAGGAGTAGGGAGGTGATCGTGCCCCTGTACTCGGCACTGGTGAGGCTGCGCCTTGAATACTGTGTTCAGTTTTGGGTCCCTCACTACAAGAAGGCCATTGAGGTGCTGGAGCGTGTCCAGAGGAGGGCAACGAAGCTGGTGAAGGGTCTGGAGAGCAAGTCTTACAAGGAGCGGCTGAGGGAACTGGGACTGTTTAGTCTGGAGAAGAGGAGGCTGAGGGGAGACCTTCTCACCCTCTACAACTACCTGAAAGGAGGTTGCAGCGAGGTGGGTCTCTTTCTTGAGTTATCACCACACATTCTCATTCCATTTCATGCTTTTCCAGTATTATTACTAAACAGCAAAATTAGGGGAAAATTTTTCTCATCAACACAGGAGATAAAATGCTTTAGGCTCTTGATGAAGACTCTGAGAGAGATAAGACAAAATCAGACGTTTGTTAACCAAAACTGAGCACTTAACAGCTAGGAAATTTTCATACTTAAATTTGACAGAGTGAAAAAACTGGAGTACATCAAGTGCAATTAAATTATTATAAAAACAGACTGCGAAAGGCATAAACAAAAGAAGACATTAGTAGTTGTGTAAGGTAACTCCAGTAGATAGGTTGGAAAAATCAGTTTCATAGAGATGGGTGTAACTTAATTCAAGACGTGTCTGAGGCAACAACAAAAAAAGTTAAATTCCCTTTCTCAGTCAAATTTTATATTCTTGCGAGAAGTTCATTTTTTGTTTTGTTTTGTTTTGGTTTTTTTGTAGCTAAACACAACAGAACCAAGACATCAAGATGAGACACAGGGATAAGGTCACATCTCAATTTGCTGTAGACAGAGCACAAAAAGCATAGCAAGCGATATTTTTTCCATGCAGTCAGAGTGTGCAAAATAAAATACTTTTTCTTACTTACCTCATGTAATTTCACACATACACCATACAGCTTGTGAGTGCTCTGACTGAGAACTAAACGATGAATTTTTTTCATTAAACAGATATAGCTTTCCACTCACAAGGTCCTTAATGCACTCTGCAAAGATTCATGAAAATTTTAATTCCAAGGGAAGATATTTTTGTTCTTCATTTACAGTAAATTACGTGAATGGCATGTTCCTTTGATCTTTATCCTTCAAATAAATTAATGAGCAGCTTTAATTAATTAGTAAATACTAAGTGTTTGTTATTAATGAACGTTCTCTTGTCAGTGTTCTGGATTATATCAAGTGTTTATTAGAGCAAAAAATAACGAAAGTCATGATTAATAGTTGTGTTTATTATGGTAAATTCTCATTAGTCTATAGATAACATGCTCCACTGTTGAAACTGCTTATATAAACACAGCATAAAAGAAAGATGTATAACTTAAATAAACTGAAGAATGCAATTGCAGGAGCCATCATGGCTCCACAATATTTCAGGAATGCTCTATTTAGCAAGGATTACCCAGCTGGAAAAGCAACAAAAGAAGAAAGGGTGACTACATGAGAGGAAGAGAGAGAAGGGAGGAGAGCAAAATGTTTCAAAGTAGAGCTGAAGAACAAAGTTGGGTGAAAGACAAGAAGGAGAAACAGTTGCAAGAAGCAGAAAAATTTTACACAACAGAAGTGCCCAAAACCTGTTGATTACTCTGTCTTCTAGTTGACACCTACATCTCTATAGCTGATTAACTACACTTCTGTCTGATGAATTCTGCTTGTTCCTATCCCAAATATTGTGGAGTTTGGGGGCTGGAAGTGAGTTTTCACAGAAAGGCCACGTGAGATTTAACTGTGCTGGAGGGAAGATCTTACACATGGCCCATTTCGTTGGCCGTTTCTGAGATCAGAAAAAATGTAGCTTTGGCTTGATTTCCCTTCACCCACTTTGTTGTGCGCAAAAGCACATTCTAGCTTAGGCTGACAGCTCACCTGCTAGAGCCCAAAGACAATCTTCAGCTTAATCACAGGCACAGATAACACAGCTGGTCAGAGAGCTGGCTGAACATTTTTTACTGAAAAATTAATAATACAGAAAATGGCTTCTCCACCAATTTTTACAGTGAAAAAATAGCTTTCAACAAGCCTCTTAAAAGATAATAATTTTATATCAGTGATAATCCATTGGAAAAAAGGCATTTTATCTATTTTCATATAAATCTTCCTTTTTCAATATTGCTGAAAAAGTGTAACTTCTGAGTAACATGAGTAAAGGCATGGCAGATGTGCTTTTGAGCAATGGTCCATTGAAAAATGAAAAAGTAGATGAGCTCACTGCTCTGTTAAATAAGAAAGCACTCTCTCTCACTGCCTGAGAGAAATTGAACAGTCATAGTCATTTGCCAACTTTCAAAAAACAGTTCACTTCCATTATTTGAAATTAGATTATTAAGCATTTCTTTCCAGAATCACAACTTCAGGGACAAATCTCTATACACATCAGCTTTAAGACTTTGTGCAACAGCTACTTTTCCTTTAAAACATGCAAACTAAAAACATTTATTTGGTCACACATTTCTAGGACTGGAAACTTTACCTCAAAACCCTTTTATAAAGTTTTTTATATACTTCTTTTTATACTCCAGCCATTATTTTTTGTCACTGAAATGTATGGGGAGCATAGCCCCCTCCCTGGTGTAGGCAGTCAGGGAGGAAGTCTTCTTTCTCTCTCAAGGCTTTTTGGCCAGGTATACCTGCCCGCATGATGTTTGCCAAGCAAAACACCGAGTCTTATTTGAGCACACTTTTTGTTCTAATCATAGAATCATAGAATCATTAAGGTTGGAAAAGACCTCTAAGATCATCAAGTCCAACCGTCAACCCAACACCACCATGCCCACTAAACCATGTCCCTAAGTGCCTCATCTACACGTCT